>JAZKJV010008597.1:0-369956 GCA_037367405.1 Ottelia alismoides
TGCCGGATCAACCTCCATGCCCCTGTTGGAGATGATATGGCCAAGCACCGTCCCTTGAGTCACCATGAAGTGACTCTTCTCCCAAGATAAAACCAAATGATACTCAATACATCGCTGGAGTACCCGGTCTAGGCAGTCAAGACAGGAGTCGAATCTGTCGCCGTAGACCGAGAAATCGTCCATGAAGACCTCCAAACACTCCCCTACCATGTCCGAGAAGATCGATAGCATGCACCTCTGAAAAGTCGCAGGGGCATTGCATAGCCCAAATGGCATGCGTCGAAAAGCATATGTGCCGAAGGGACAAGTAAAGGTGGTCTTCTCCTGATCCTCAGGAGCGATGGCCACTTGGTTGTAGCCCGAGTACCCATCCAGGAAGCAATAATGGCTCTTCCCTGCCAGTCTCTCAATGATCTGGTCAATAAAAGGCAGGGGGAAATGGTCCTTCTTGGTGGCCTGGTTGAGTCTCCTGTAGTCAACACAGACCCTCCAAGAGGTGGGTACTCGTGTAGCAATCTCCTCTCCCGACTCACTGATCACAGTCGTGATGCCTGTCTTCTTGGGCACCACATGCAAGGGGCTGACCCACTTGAAGTCGGAAATGGGATAAATAAAATCTGCACTCCACCATTTTGATATTTCCTTCATCACAACCTCTCTCAGGTTGGGGTTCAGTCGCCGCTGGAACTCACGCGACGGCTTCGCCCCCTCCTCGAGATAGATATGGTGGGAGCACACTGATGGACTAATCCCATGGAGATCTGCTACGCTCCATCCGATCGCCTTGCGGTTCTTTTCAAGAACCCCCATCAGACGGGATTCCTGCTCTCTAGTCAACTCGGCGGAGATGATGACTGGGTACATCTCCGGCTCGCCTGCAAGGAACCGATACTTCAACGAAGTAGGGAGCGGCTTCAGCTCTGGAATGCTGGGTGCTGGCAAATCTGGCTGTGGAAGAAAGTGAGTGAATGCTGCTAAGTCCGCCAAATCAGCCTGGGAGAAAGAAAGCGCACTCTCGCAAACTGGCTTGGGAGAAGGCTGCTCAACTGCACTGTCTCTGGTCGGCTCTGCATCTGCCTCCTCCTCATCTGTAGGCTCAGGTGGACTCAGGTCTGGCATCTGATCATCACAATCTGCCCAATCAGACTCTGAATCCGAGGGATCTGTATCAACCGCGGTGGCATCAGTACCACCGTAACTCAAGGTGGCCTCAGCACCACCATCATTGAAATCCGTGTCGCGATCAAGGACCGGCTCTGCTGCCTCTATGGTATCCTGAACCAAGGCTATGCTCTCCAGACTCTCCTCTGCTATCATCTCGGCATCAGCTGTATCTGAATATGAGAGGATGGTCTGTGCTGCAGGATCTGCCCAAGCTGCCTCATCGTCTGTGATCACAAAATCACAGTCCTGGTGGATGTCTGGCTCTGCGTCTGTCAGCTGCTCTGAATCTGTACTCGCATCTGAGCGGGCTCTCTCTAGCTCTGTAGTCCTCGACCGTCTCTATTTGTATACTCTCGCCCTCGACGCGAAAGTACACCTTTCCGCTATCATGATCAGTCACCGCCTTGGCTGTGGCCAAGAACGGACGACCAAGGATGATGGGGGTATCGGTCACTGAGTCAGGGATCTCCATGTCCAACACTACGAAGTCCACGGGAAATTTCAGGCCCTGAATCGTGACGATAACGTCTCGTAATAACCCCTTCGGCCTCTTGACAGATCGATCAGTGAACTGAAGGACTGTCCTGCTCTGTCGAAGAGTGCCCAACTCGAAGCGGTCGAGAAGGGCTGCCGGAAGAAGGTTGATCGACGATCCGCTATCTAGTAGAGTACGGTCGAACCTCTGCTCACTGATCTGGCATCTGACATACGGGGCCCCTGAATCTGGCCTCTTGGCTGGCAGTCGGTTCTGGATCGCAAAACACGTGGCTTTCGTCAGCACATGTATCTCTGAAGTGTGGTTCCTCCTCCTCCTCCTGACTGTGGTCCTGTCTCTCAAAGAACGCTGGAGAAGGGGGATGTGCTGCAAAGCCTCCTGGAGGGTCAGCTGGATGTGGAATCTATCTATCATGCTCTGGCTGAATTCCTCCCGCACTCTCTTTTTTGGATCATTTTCTATTTTCTTCCCCTTCCCCATCTGAAGGGCTCTAGGGAAGGGGATCACAGGGTCCTTCGCAGATGAAGGACTAGGAAAAGTCCTAGACGGCTCGACGGCCGGATCCACACATACATCATGCACCACAGTGGGACCAGAAGAAACTAAACCTTTTCCTTTATTCAAACCAAAGTTCTGAGATACATCAAGGCGAGGAAAGACTACATCTCTCTCAACACAAACACCGGTGGCCTCAGTACCACCTCTGGCTGGCTCTGCTGCTGCTGCTAGACGTCTCGCGGCCTCAGTACCGCGGGCTGGCTCGGCTATCCTGGTGGCGTCAGTACCACCTCCTCGAACTGGTGAAGCGGCAGCCTCAGTACCGCCGGTGGGATCAGCATCCTTGGTGGCATTAGTGCCACCATCATCATCTGGAGCGGCCTCAGTACCGCTCTCCTCCTCCTCATGTGGCGCCTCTGAAGTATCCTCGTGGTGAAGCTCAGATGAGGCGCTGCCGCCTACTGGGGTCCTACCGCTCCTAAGTGCAACAAAATCAGCATCAAACAGATACGAAGATGTATCAATAAATGGGTCACTAGGAGTGGCAAGCTCAGTGGAATCTACCTGCTCAGACTTCCTCTTGAGGTTGTTCGGGTTCGGCTCAATCTGTGCAGGAATGGCGGCCTTCCCCCTCACAAGGTCCCGCATCTCCTGGCGGAACTCATCCATCTCCCGTCTAAATGTCGCCTGCTGATCCGTGAGGAGGCGGGCGATGTCATCCAAGGCGGGGCTCTCATGGGAGCCCGACGGGTAGCCTCTCTGGGGCTGAGGCTGCTGGAACTGCTGCTGAGGGGGGTAGGAGGTAGGGTGATGCTGGTAAGCTGGGTGAGCCTGCTGCTCACGTCTCCACGACTGTCCCTGCTGCTGATAGGGACGAGGGACGAAGGATGATGGCTGGTGTGTCTGGTATGCTGGGGGCTCCTGCTGCGGCTGGTGATCTCTCTGTTGGCCGTACTGCCCTCCCTGACCTGACGGCTGCTGCTGGGGCTGGGCACCACCACTCCCCCACCTGAATCCGGGATGGTCTCGTCGAATCCCAGGCTGGGGGCGGTCATACCAAATCCCGTTGACATCCATCAACGGCTCTGCATCGTAAGGGGCTGGCGGAAGTACTGCCCGAGGCTGGTCCGGCTGGTATACCACCATCTGCATGTCTAGAGATGGTGGGGACTGGTAGGTGGGCTGCGGCTGCTGGTACGGCTCCGCCTGTACAAGATGAACCTGTCTAGGCTGCTGTAAGGAGCTGGAGCGCTGGGACGAGCTGCTGTTGCTGCCGGAGTCGCCTCACGACTGAAGACGGGGCTGTGGAGCTGTCTGTGCCTCCTGGAGACACATGAGCTGTGTCTTCATGTCGCTCAGAGTCTGTGCCATCTGCTCCATCTGAATGATGCCCTGGTACTGCTTCTTCTCTATCAGCTCCATGCGGTCCAATTTCTCGCTGATAATGCCCATGTCCGCAGCGGACGACTCTGCCTGTGCTGCTGCGACTGCGGACGTACTAGATGGACCTGCATCGACCCGTGCTATCCGCTGGTACTGCACGGGTCCTGGCTGCTGTGGCTGGGGTCTCTGAGTATACAACCTGGTCTGGGACATCACCATGTAGATTTCGGCCATCTCCTCGTAGATGGCCCAGACCTGGTCGTGGTCCTTGGCAAAGTAGGACCCGCCGCAAGAAGCGTTCACCAGACCCTGAAGCTCTGGCGTCAACCCGCTGAAAAAGCTCTGAACTAGGTTCGGCTTGGAGATGTCGTGGTGCGGGCATCGGTCTAGGAGCTCTCGAAACCTCTCCCATGCCTCATGAAACTGCTCGTTGGGGAACATGGAGAAGTTGCTGATCAGGGCCCTCGCTGCGTTCGTCCGCCCGAGTGGATAGTACTTGTTCAAGTACTCGGTGCGGAGCTGCTCCCAGGTGTAGACAAACCTCCCTAGATGCTTCAGCCAGGTGGCTGCTCTATCTTCCAGTGAAAAAGGGAAGGCTATCATCCGGATCGTGTCCTGGTCCACGTGGCGATCGTGGACAGTGTTGCAGATCATCATGAACTCCTGGAGGTGGAGGTGGGGCTCCTCAGTGGCAAGTCCGTGGAAACTGGGCAGTAACTGCAAGGTGTTCGGGGGGAACTTGAAGTCCCCCACGATCGCCGGCACTACTACCCAATGATGCATGAGTGTCGACCCGGGGTTGTGCAACTCCCGCATCGGTCGTGGTGGTCCTCCTACCGCGGCGCCTGCCGCTGCTGCGGCGGCTGCTGCTGCTGCGACTGCTGCAGCTCATGCCTCTGCATCAGGTATCTCCTCGGGCTCGCTCTGCTGGTCTCTGTCTGCTCTGAGCCTCTCCAACTCTCGCCTCATCTCAATCATGAATGCTCCCTGATCGCGTAACTGCTGCTGGACTGTCTCAAGTGATGCGATCAGGGTGGAGTTGATCGCTCCCTGGTCTAGTACAAAATGCTCGGGCTGACGGGAGTGATCATCTGAACTGCCGGCCATAGCGACGTCTGTAAAATCAAACGAGCCCAACTCAGGTGCTGTCAAATCAATCAATCTCTCCTCGGGCTCGTGTCTCTCAGGTCGGAAAGAAAGGGGGTCGAGGGGGAACAGGGTGGAGTCGTACTCGGGCTCGGAGAGCTGGTCTTGGCTCTCGCGGGCCAACCTAGATGATGAGGTATACGTGCCCGAAAGCGGTGCAGCCAGAGGCTGCCTAAGAGAGCGTCTACCCATCATCTTGATCTGGTCGAGTAGGGCGGATGAGATCTGGAGCAACTATGATCACAAGACAAACCCCTGGTTCACCAACGCAACGCGAGCTGAAGACCGTGAAAGTTCGGTCAAATTATCTTGTCGATTTTATTAGATGAACAAACAAAATATCAGAGCGCTTACGTGACCTGTTAGGATAACCGATGCTATCCCAACCGACTGGCCCGCACGGAAAAGTCGGTAATCAGTCGGGACTAGCACCGGAGGGCTCTACCTAGGGTGCGGGTCACTCTCTCGCGCATCCAAACCATACAATGAGGGGGTTGCTCTCCCCAAGACAAAATTTTTAGGGTGAGCGGTTTTTAAGATCAATAGTGTTAACCAGTCCCAATTTTATGGTTTCTCTTTTAATCTTTTTCAAATAAAAACAAACGTCTTAACGAATTTTTCGGTTCTCCTGGTTATTAAGTCAAAAACAGGGGGGAGAAGACGAAAAGCCGATGCGCGATGAAATCAATGATGCATGCAAAGTCAGAAATACGTACCTTGTCTCCAGCACTCTACATGCAATATGATCCGCGCATAAATGTAAAGACAGAAAGGAAACTACCTAAATGATGCAACGGGAAAGACGAGTCCTAGATGAGCAATTTCTAGCGAAGAACCGTCTAACCGGTCACCGACCTCCAAGCCAAAGAGTCCGGTCTTGGCCCGTCCCTCCTCTGTCCGACAAATCAGGGGTAGGAGAAAGCGCTTTACAGGACGGGCTGCGGCACGTAGGCTACGAAGGCAAATGAGTCGGTTATTTTTATTAATGATTTTTAGTAGGTCCAATTATTGTTCTATAGGAACAGATAAGCAGTTAGGTGTGGGGATCCTACTAATTACGGCACAATCACCAGAAATTACTAAGTCTAGGGGCTCGAGCAAAAATCGCGTAAACACCGGAAAAGGCAAAAAAAAGTAAAATAAAACCAAAACTGCGAAAAACCGCGAAAGATCCTAAGGGTCCCCCGAGCACACCGGTGCTCGGCGAAACAGACCCGCTAAGCAAGTATAGTCCAAAGAGTCCAAGTCCAGTGTCCCTGTATTATTACAATAATAATGAAATAAAATAAAAGCCTCGCCCACTCAACTCTCTCTCACTCTCTCCTGCGGCTCCATACAGAAGGGAGCCGCCTCCGAATCCCGCGGTTGCGTCGGCTTCTCGAGATCAGCCGCCTCGGTCCTCGGGCCCTCGTAAGAAAGAGAAGAATGGTCAGAACCAGATAATCAAATAATAAAGGAAATAAAAATGGAAATAAGGGTATGTGTGCAAAAAGTCAAAATAAAATAAACACTCAAAATAAACAAAAACAAAAACAAAAGAAAAAGAAAATAAAGCAAAATAAAACAAAAATAAAATATGGACAAGAGCCGCGAAAAATAAAACGAAAAGAAAATCAACTACTAAGCCGTGCTCCCCGGCAACGGCGCCATTCTGATAAGCGATCCGAACGACTAAGGTAAAGGTACAAGAATGGTCGTCGCGACCTCGGTCGCTCAGATGCGCTAAATCAAGAAAAATCGAACCACTAAATAGAGATAAAATCAAAGAAACACGAATAGCGGTCCTGCTATGTGATTAACCTGGCATAGCACCCAGGGTCGAACTCAAGGAGCACGGGTTGGCCGAGAGGCCTACGAAGTAGTAAAAACAAATAAAATAAAGAAAGAAAATATTTTTAGTGGTTTTTAATATTTTTATAATTTTTTTTGGATTTTTAATATATTAAGAAGATAAGAAAACAAAGGAAAAGCAAACTTTAACAAATTATTCAAAGCATCAAAAATCAACAAAAATTAAAACAAAAATGTTTTTATGTATTTTATATTTTTTAATGTTTTTGGTGAATTTTTGATAATTTTCTAATGTTTATTTTATTTTCTAAAAATCAAACAGTAGCTAAAAACAGTGGTACTGTCCAGCCAGGCCAAAAGTCCCTAGATAAAATATCTAAGGGCCTCAAAATGGCCTGGAGGTAATTTTCCTATAAAGTAGATGAAACAAGGAAAATTCAGATACCAATTTTATTATTTTTGGATTTTTAATTTATTTACTAGAATTTTTATGGGGTTTGTAGTGTTTTTAAGTTTTTGGTGTTTTCCAGTGGTGAAAAATAGCCAAAATTGGCTAGAAAATCAAACTAAATAAGGGAAACAGTAGGTAATTTTTATGGAATTTTTAAGGGGTTTTTTATATTTTTTGTGATTTTTCAAACTAGATAGTAACAAAAATGAAGGTTTTTGAATTTTTAAAAATAGCAAACAAAATCAGAAATGTCCTCAAAAATCCACAAAAATCCTACACCATGGCAGGAGCCATGTGTCAAATTTTCGTTGGATTTGGAGGTGGTTTGATATTTTATTCAAAAATAAAGATAGGGCACTGTGCACATGGACTGAAATGCAAATACCCAAAGTTCTGGGGGTCCAGGTGCAATTAATCCAGCAAAACACGCGCCACGCACGTGCCTGGGGCACTCAGGGACCTAAATGTGAGAAAAATAAGTTCCAAGGACTTATTGGTAACAGGTACCAAAAGTCCAGGGGCCTTATATGTAATTTACCCTAAATATCACGCACATGCGGAAATAAAACACGCACAGGGGTATAAATGCAAATATTCAAAAACTTTCATTCATTTAAGAACATCCCGAACTACAGGGGCTTTAATTGCAAATACACCAAAATAACACGTGACGATGCACGTGGCTCACAATACATAGGGGTATAGATGCAAATAAACTACAGTACGAGGTCCAGTATGCAAATTACCCTAAAACTAAACAACTGATTTGAATATTTACAGGACTAAAACGAAATAAAACAAAGACCGGGCCTAAGGGTAAATTACCCTTTATTAAGCGGGGGTGCTGGATGCGCTCCACGTGGCGATCTGACGGCTGCGGATGGTGGGCGCTCCGGATCGTCCCTCTTCTGATCGAACGGTGCTGGTGGCTCCAAGAATGGACGGCCCGGATCTGAACTGGAGCGAGGGGGAGGCGATCGACGGCAACTGGAGGTCCTGGATGAACAGGCGGCCGGCGAACTTCGCCGGCCTCGTGGAAGCACCTCCGGCCTCCTCTGCTGCGCCTGAGTATCGGAGGAGCTCCGTCGTGAAGGTGCGCAGCTACTGATGCCCTCCGATGCCCCAGCCGAGCTCGGGGGAGCTCCGACGAGGGTGGCGGAGGCGAGACTCCTGGTCTGAACGGGAAAGGCCTCAGATGGCCTTTGCTGGACCTGCAAAACAACTCAGGAGACTCGCGGGTCGAGGGCAAAGTGCCTCGACCCGGTTAGGCGAAGTGGGGATGGCTGGTGCGTCGGAACGGCGGACTCCGGCGAAGGTGGTGGACGGAGGAGCCCGGTTCCCAGCTCCTGTGCGAGCTGGGTTGAGTGAGTGGGTGCAGAAGGTGCGTCGGACGAAGGCGAACGTGAAGGTCGGGTCCGATGATCGGATGGTGGACGGAACCGGGGTGAATCGGAAAAATACGACGGCGGCGCGATTTAGGGGAAAACCGAAATTAAAAGAAATGGCTGAGCTAAGTGGCTACCAGGGTGGTCGGAGAGACTGTGGCGGAGCTGGGGAAGCTCCCGGTCTTGGCCTCAAGGGACGTCTCGGCCCGAGGCTCGAAGCTCGCTCAGGTGGCGGAGCTGCGGCGGCTACGTCGCCGGATCAATGGATTCGCCGGCTCTCCTCGCTGCAACAGGTAGGGGATGCGAGCTGTCACCTCACACTC
Source organism: Ottelia alismoides (assembly GCA_037367405.1). NCBI lineage: Eukaryota > Viridiplantae > Streptophyta > Magnoliopsida > Alismatales > Hydrocharitaceae > Ottelia > Ottelia alismoides. Next base: position 8,638 of record JAZKJV010008597.1, read on the forward strand.
TCTCTGGAGCTCACTGGAGAACGAAGCAAATGGCCAAAGATGGAGAGAGAAGGTGGCGGAGCAGCGGCTTTATATGGCTAGGGGTCTGAGAAGAATGGGTTCGGGCAAGCTCAGGAGCGCGCGGATCCCGAGGGAGCGGCTCCGGCGAGGATGTCGGATGCAAGGGGAAGGATTCAGACCCGGAGTTCAAGGAGATGGGTGTCGGGTTGAGCGGGTAGAAATAAGAGAAGTCGGGTCCGGAGCTCAGACCCGTGGGAAGTGGTCCTGGGGGGGCTAGTTGACCGGGCGGTCAACATCCCCAGGACCCAATGAGGATGGGCCACGTGGCAGGATCTTGAAGCTCAAAATTAAGGTAGCTAGGGCCCGATTTTGCAAAAACTCAAAACACAAACTATTTTTATTTTATTTTTTTCTATTTTTTTGGTGATTTTTAATTAATTTTCTGAAATGAAAATAGGCTATATACATAGTATGTACTATATATAGGTATATACAATATATATAGGGTTTTGATTTTTTGATTTTTATATATTATTTTTATGCAATTTTATCCTTATCTTATATTTTATTTATTTATAGTACAAAATAAGGAGTAAAAGGGTGTTTTTATTTTATTTTTATTATTTACTTACATAGGTCAAATAAATATATATATGTACATCTATATACATGGTATATGTACAATGTGTTTTTGTATTTTTAATTTTTCTATTTTATTTTGTTTTGATTTTAATTGTTTTTATTTTATTTATCTACAATATATAACATAGACTATTTACAAAAAGTTTGGAAAATAATTTTATTTATTTACAAGGTTAAGTAAATACATAGGTGTGGTTTATGTACAAGATGAAAAGGGGTGTTTTTGTTCTTTTTGATTTTTAGCTTTTTGTTTTGTTTTTAATATTTTACAAGTATTTACAAGCATATTTTTGGTGAGGAAAATACTTTTATTTATCTACATAAATATTTACACCAGAGCTCCTATCTCCCTCTACTTTGACTTTTATGCGGTCAGGCCCATGCTGAGCCCTCCCTTGGGTTAGGTTGCTCAATATTTATTCTAAATATTTCCCTCTTTTTTCTTTTTAATCTTTATTCTTTTATTTTTGCACAAAAATATGCTAATTATAAGTTTTTACACAATGCATGCTTTTGGTAATTATTTGTATTTACATATATCTACATGCATTTGCAAAGGTTTTTGTAGCTAAAATATAAGAATAAAGAGTGATGAATGGGTATTCATCAATCGACCGTTGGATGGGCACCACGTAGGGATGCAAACGGATGCGGTTATATTCGTATTTGTTCGTATCCGTATTCGTTTTTAAGAGGATATGGATCTTGTTTTCCTAAAACATGCGAATACGAATACGAATATTGGAAATGATTTTTTGCGGATACGAATACGAATACGAATACTTACTTAATGAATACGAATACGAATACGAAAACGAAAAATATAATGAATACGATTACGAATACAAATATTTGTTACCAAATAGATCAATTTTATTTAAATTATTTACCTAATACCTAGGGTAGGGTTTCTTCCCTAAGGGTCAAAACCCACGGAAGTCCCACCCCCACGCCTACCCCTGAGTCCTGACGCCCGACCTCTCCCAATCCACCCCCGCGCGCCGCCCTTCTGCCGGCCTCTGCCTCCAGCCCGGTGACCGTCCCCCTCCGCCCCTCGTTCTGCCCCCCTTCGCCCCTCCTTCCGCCCCCCTGTCGCCCCCCTCCGCCCCTCCTTCCGCCCCCCATCCGCCCCCTTCCGCCCCTGGCGCCCCCTACAGCAGGCCTTGCCGCCCCCCTCCGCCTCCCTCCGCCCCCAGCCGCCGCCCTTCGCCCCTGTCGCCCCCCTGCAGCAGCCCTTGCCGCCCCCTCCGCCTCCCTACGCCCCCTGCCGCCCCCTAGTTCCGCCCATGCCGCCTCACCTGCAGCAGACCCGCTGCCCCCCCCTCCCCTCCGCCCAGCCCGGCGCTGCCCCTGCGGCCCGCACCCTTCCGTCCGTTCCGCCCCGACGGTTCCGCTTCCTTGCATTGCGCCACTGCCATCCTCTGCCTCCATTTGCGACCGACCTCTGGTAAATTTCATATTCTTGTAATGTTTTTTATCTATGGATTGTTTTGTTAGAAAGAATTAGAATATGGTTGATGTTATTAGAAGATTTGCATGGAATGTATGGAATATTGCAAGATATTTATTTATTTCCATCAAACCCTTTTACTGCATTATTCGTTATTATATTATTGTATCATACTGATTTAAATTTCGGATTCAAGTCATAATATGGAAGTAATGCGGAAGTAATTGCCAAATAATCAGGTACGCTTTTATATATAATTTTTTATTGCAATATTCGTTTGATATTCGTATTCGTTCGTAAAAGATTCGTATTCGTATTCGTATTTGTATTTTGAGGATATGGATCTTGATTTTTTACATTTGTATAACATTCGTATTCATATTCGTAACATAAAATGAATATGATTATGGTATGACCAGAATTCTCATTCGTATTCGTTCGTTTGCATCACTAGCGCCACGTATTCAAGTGAATGAAGATCCGTCATCCATCGGCGCCTTATAAGGGGTAATTTACACTTTTAGCCCCTACTTTTTTGTATTTATGATTTAGTCCAGTAAATATTATGTAGCGTTTAAAATAAAGTGGATATTTTGTAAAAAGACCCCTAGGTTTCTTGTATTTACATTAGGCCCAATCCACGTCAGCTCACGTGCGGGTCCACGTGAGTTTGGAAAAATTGTATTGGAACCCCTGTATGTATTTATATTTCGTAAAGGTCCATTAAATAAAATTTACAGTGTTATATTTTTGTGGAATTTGCATACAGCCCCCTGTACTTCCTGAAATTGTGTTTTGGTTCCTGTGCGTGTGAGTCACGTGTAGTCTCACATGATTCGTTAAAATTGAAATGGCCCCCTGGCAGATTTTAGAATATGTATTTGGTCCTGAAACTTCACGTAAACGTTCAAAAGTTTTGGTATATTTGCATATAACCCCCTGGAATTTATTTTATTTGCAAAAATACCCATGCTAGTGTTGGAATTTCTTTTTATTTCCTCTATTTATTGCATGCATCTATAAAATTCCAAAAATCACCAAAAAAATACCATAGGTTCATGTTGCATTGTATTATCAAGACATATTTTTATTTTGCATTTTTATTGTATTTTCATATTTATAAAAATTCAGAAACATGCATTCCTGATACTGTCTGCATTATAAAATCCTAAAAAAAATGAAAACTACTTGAAAAATTCCCAAAAAATATATTTGGTGCCTTTTAGTGTGTTTGATTTTCTGTCAAAAAATCACTAAAAATATAAAGTAAAACTCCTAAAAATTAGAAAATTTTAAAAGCCTTCAAAAAAATATTAAAAATCAAATGCAATGTCTGTTTCTAAATTTTATGTATTTTATTATCTTTTTTGAGGAATTTTTGACACTATTTGATATTTTTCATCCTCATTTTAATTCCGGCGAGCAATTTATTTCACTATTTAGTAGTATTTTTTACTTTTAAAATACCAAAAAATTTGGAAAAATCTAGAAAAATCACAAAAACATTAAAAAATTATAAAAAATCACAAAAATATTTTATTTACTGTATTTTGAGTATTTTTCCCCATTTTCATCTCTACCTTATCTCTCTTTTATTATATATTATATATGGATTTATATCTTATTTCAAAAAGATAATATAAAAACATAAAATATATAACCAAAAACATATTTAAAATTAAAAATCAAATAAAAAATATAAACAAAAAAATCAAATAAAAGAAGATATAAAATTCAAAACCCACAAAAGACTAGTGTGCATACATGACTAGCTTGTATATAAATAATCGTAGGCTACCTGTTTTTGCTCTCTGTGATTCGATCTCTACATATTTACGCACTATGCATCATTATGGTAGAGTTAATAAATTTTAATTCACATTTTTGGAACTTAATTGCCTTATTTTGATTGTGGGTTAATTTCTGATTAATAGGGGTTTCGTGAGCGATCGCCACAGTGACTTCATCTCTACCTTGTGTGGGACGTATTTTGGCCCTCAATTTTCACATGTTATCAGATGGCGTCGTTGTCGGGGAGCAACATCGTATTTTGGCCCTCAATCTTCACTCTTGTCCATATTTATTTATTTATTTGCATTATTTATTGATAATCATTGTGACTATTCTGACCGTCTCTTTTATTTGACTTTGATGCGAGGGACCGCCAAGCAAAGGAGGAATTCCTAGGAAGTCCGATGCACCCGAGTGAGGCGGAGTTGGCTCTTCTACACCAGCCAAGATGAGAGAGCATCAAAGGCAGATGGAGGGGAATTTTGGAAGGCATACTAATTTTTGCATTATTTATTATTTATGTATATTCATGTGAGAGAGTGACCCTATAATTGTAATAATACAGGACTCTCAGACGCTCTGACTTCCCGAGGTCCAGTGCCCGAGTGATTGTTCCCTTGGGGCCTCGATGGTTTTAATGCTTTTTTTATTATTTTATTTTTATTTTTTTGTGTGAGTGTGCCCTAGCTTAGGATTGTTTGACGTAGACTAAGGCCCAATCCCTAATATATATGCATGCACCTATAGATGTGACTTGGGACTTAGTCAATTTTGAAATAATGTTCTTCACGCTAATAGTATCCTGTATCTAGGGTGACTTCTTCGGATTGCATTTGCATATAGCATAGGTTTCAATTCTGTTATTCATCCCACATGGAGAGAGCTGGGAAGCACTGTAAGTCTTCTAACTTGGCATGCATCATCGTTTTCCAACTTGCATGGCTTTTCCGACCTTCTCCCTCTGTTTTTGCCAACCTAGGATGCTTAATGGAAATTGAAACCTTGATAGGCACGTGCATTGAAAATATCCCAAAAAAAGTGATAACAGAAATAAAATCGAGACTGCTAACTCCGCTTGAACCTAAAAATAAAATGTAATGGATCCCTTGTCTTGGGGAGAGCTACCCCCTCATTGTCTGAGCATTTTATTTCTACGTACACGCTAAGGATTAGTGCCCCAACCCCAAAGCCTAATTTCGGTATGTGTGTCTTTTTATGATCACCTAACTCTAAAAGCAACAAGATAAAAAGACCACATCTCGGTATTCACGGTGTTGAGTAGGTGAATCAGGTGTTTTCCTTGTGTATGGATTGTGACTTGGAGTCCATTTGCATCTCTTTGAGTTATCAGTCCCTTCCGTGTGAGTCATGCATTTTTCATCTTTGAGTCTCTCTACCTCTCTTATACATATATCTCTTCATTTTGCATTAAGTCATGATATTGGCGCATAAGCTCAATCAGTTTCTCCATTCCATTGTGTTTCCCTTCTTGCCCACCCTCCTCGTATCCCCCGTATCATCTTTTCTATTATCCAAGATTGCTGCGCTTTTACAGATAGCCCGCATTAAGGATTCTTGATTTACAGAGATTATTGGAGTAAGTCGGGCTTGCTTTGAGTATGTTGATGAATCTCGTATTCATCATGCTAAAATTGGTCATTTAGGCTCTGTCCCCCATCATCCTCTTGTAATTAATCATTAAAAGAGCATTATTAGCCATCATGCATGTGTAAATAATATCCGCATTTCATCATGCATAAATTGCATTAAAAATCCCTTGTGTAAATTAGCCCAAAAAGCCGCTAACTTCTTATACTTTTAGTTAATTCATCCTAACTCCAATTGACCTAAAACCACCTCCATTGTGTAGATATCACTAATCTTATTAAATAAAAAATACAAAAAAATTACTAACTCCAATAAGTGTCAAATAATCTCAAAGTCAAATTTCACATCTGACGGACTAAAATGAGCATATCTCCCTCATACAGTGTCCGATTTTGGTCTACTCACTTTTAAAGTACTCCATTTTAAAATACCTTCAAAACAAGACCAATTTCATAAAATTCGGAGCTCATATGTGAAAGTTGGGTTTTGGGCCTCTTTTGCGCATTTTAACTTTTTACTAATTTTGACCTGAGATTTTATGTGAATAATTAACTCTTTTTATTTTATTTCTTTTTCATTTGTGTCCTTTGATGAAAGTTTTAATAAGAAATGCAAACATTCAAATCTATATTAAAACTGAGATCAAAGAAATTGACCAAGTCCGAGTGTCCGTTGTCGGTCTGCACAAAAGTCGTGTGATTCTGACTTCTATTTTATTTTCCTAAGTTCTTATCCTTTAAAAATCCAAAAAAATTAGATTAATGTGTAAATAATTTTCTTCTTTTTTATCGTATTTTTTCTAGAATTTTTATCCCCTCTAAAACCACCAAAAAAATTACAAATCTCAAAAATGCGGTTTTTCGTACACATGGAAAGCCACCAAAAATACCACTTCTCACAGGTGACCTCTTTTGCTCCCGGGTCCTTCATAAAAGTTGTAGATCTCGTCGAGACGAGCAACTTTCGTGAAGGAAATTTTTTGATCCGAGGTCTCCTTCTCCTTCTTCTCCATCATTAAAGTTGAAATTTTTTTGGGGTGCCACGTGGCAGCCCCTGGGCGTGCCACGTGGCACCCCCACTTTCTTTCCAGCCACCCTCTCCCCCAGGTCACGTGCTGCGCACGTAACCTTCTCCTACCTCCAGCCGTTGCAGCCACACCCCCCCTGCCGTTTCCCCATCACCCCCGCCATGCACGGCCATCAAGCCGCCGTGCATGGCCGTTTCACCGCCCCCTCCTGCGTAACGCTCCCTCCACCAGTCCCTATAAAGCGCCGGCACCTCCACCTTCGCCAACCATCCGCCATTAGAGGGAGGGAAGCTCCAGTTTTTCTTCATTACGGTGACAGCGTTTTGATCGAGGAAAGAGCAAGGACGAGTCGGCCCTGTCCTCAGGCGAGATCCGTGGCCAGGTTGTCACGTAGCAGCCACCTTCCCGGCGTGTTGCAGAGCTTCAAAGCACCCTTCACCAGCTTCGTGAGGCAAAGATCGACCAAGAGCTTTTCGAGCTCCAGGTCCCCTCCCCGGCAACGGCGCCATTTGATGAGCGCGAAATCCACCTCTTTAATAAGGAGGAATTGTAGTATAGGAAGCGGATTTCGGTCGTCAAAATACCACAATCTTTGAATGTTGTGGAGTATTTTTTTTTACTTGGTAAGTGTACCAAGGTCGAACACTTGGTAAGTATCTTTAATAAGGAAATTTTTTGATCCGAGGTCTCCTTCTCCTTCTTCTCCATCATTAAAGTTGAAATTTTTTTGGGGTGCCATGTGGCATCCCCTGGGCGTGCCACGTGGCACCCCCACTTTCTTTCCAGCCACCCTCTCCCCCAGGTCACGTGCTGCGCACGTAACCTTCTCCTACCTCCAGCCGTTGCAGCCACACCCCCCCTGCCGTTTCCCCATCACCCCCGCCATGCACGGCCATCAAGCCGCCGTGCATGGCCGTTTCACCGCCCCCTCCTGCGTAACGCTCCCTCCACCAGTCCCTATAAAGCGCCGGCACCTCCACCTTCGCCAACCATCCGCCATTAGAGGGAGGGAAGCTCCAGTTTTTCTTCATTACGGTGACAGCGTTTTGATCGAGGAAAGAGCAAGGACGAGTCGGCCCTGTCCTCAGGCGAGATCCGTGGCCAGGTTGTCACGTAGCAGCCACCTTCCCGGCGTGTTGCAGAGCTTCAAAGCACCCTTCACCAGCTTCGTGAGGCAAAGATCGACCAAGAGCTTTTCGAGCTCCAGGTCCCCTCCCAGGTGAAGAAGCCATATGATATACCTTCCCTTAGCCCCTCTTTCTCCGTCAATAGAAAACCTAAATCGAACCATCGATCTCCATCATCCTCCTCATCAAACATCTTCACCCAAATCCACCTCAGCTCGTGCAAGGAGTTGAGCTCCAGATCCTTCATCCTCTATGTTCGCATAGGATCCCCGCCATCGACCCATTCCGGCCTTCAACACTGAGTTTGGGCTCGAGTGGTAGTCGCTTGTTTCCTGGTTCTCTTTCTGCTAACTCTGCAGGTCCCCCGCCATCGCTCCGCCTTGTCGCTCGCCGGCCCCGCTTCCACTTGCCAGCAGGCCGTCGACCGTCACCTCACCTCTACCCGAGCAGCGTCTCCCTCGGTCGCAACCCCCTTCCGAGCCCAGCCACGCGCGACTGCGTGGCATCCGCAGCGCTGCCCTCCACCGCCTCCGCTCGCCAGCAACCGCGCAAGGCTGCTCCTCCCTCCTCCGGTCGTGTGTCGACCGGCTGAGGGCGCCTCACCGTCGCCCACCGCCTAGCACGGAGGCCCAGCCTCGCCGCTCCTCCTCTCTCGCCGCCTCCACTGCGAGCCGCCAGCAGGCTCCTCCTCTACTCGCCACCCCGCAGACCTCTCCCGCCTCTCCTCCGCCACCGGGGTGCTGCCCTCCAACCGCGTCCGCCCTCGGGTTGGCGTGTAGCAGCGCGGCCCCGGCCCGTTGCAGCCGCCCTCGAGGAAGACGACCCCTCCCCCGCGTGAGGAGCATGTGGGGCAGGGGCAACTTGCGCCTACGCCCCTCTGCCTTCCAAAAATTATGAGAAGCTCCAGACCGTTGCTGACGTCAGCATCACGTGCTCCGCACGTGATGCACTGGTGAAATTGTAGAAAGCCCCCGCAAGTCCCTGATACCTTTTACAGGTCCTCTTAGCCAGAGTCACGTGCCCTGTACGTGTGTGCGTTGACACATTGCAGAGGAGCCCCGCCGGAATTGCTAAATTACAGATAAGTCCTGTAGGGACCTTTTTGAAGAAGAAAACTTTATTTTAATTACAATTTAGTCCCTGAAATTTCATTTTAGCATATCTTTGTCATACGGACTCCGATTTTAGCTTATAATATGTCGTTTCGAAGCTAATTCCATGCTCTACAACTTAGCATCATTTGTGGACTGATTTGAGGCTGTTTTTGGTATTTATTATTGAGGATCATCATTGACTCTTGCAGGCTTATTTTGACATACTTGTGCTTAAGAAATTAACGATAAACCTGTTGCAGGAGCTCCGTTAAGGATTTCAATTTGATTAACCCCTTGTTTTATTGTTGATTATTCCCAATGATTTAATCTTTACAGGGGACAAATTGAGGATCAATTTATCTAACTCTCGACTTACCTGATCGATGATCAATTTTAAGGAGCATATTCATTGATTAAATCTATTGTTTGTAACTTGGAGTTGATCAGTTTTCTGGGTGTTAATGATCTCTTTTAATCTGTGATAATCTTTGGAGAATCAATTGATAATTTAATTGAGATTTGAATTTTATACTTCACAGGTCCTGAGCTTAATCATCTCTGTATAATTCCTTGCATTTGCATCTTGTTGCATTATTTATTTCTCAACACAAAAATTAATCAAGCATCTATTAATTATTTAATTTGATTTAAGACCACACAACTAAAAATCACCGTTCCCTGTGTTCGACCTTGGTACACTTACCAAGTAAAAAAAAATACTCCACAACATTCAAAGATTGTGGTATTTTGACGACCGAAATCCGCTTCCTATACTACAATTCCTCCTTATTAAAGAGGTGGATTTCGCGCTCATCAAATGGCGCCGTTGCCGGGGAACGGCGAATTTTTAGGGTTTTAAATCAATTTGATAATTGATTTTTGTGAAAATTAATTTTTGTGCCATTTTTTTTTCTGCATTTTATTTTTCTCTCTTACTTCTGCTACTAACCGCAAGATCTCTCTTTGCAGACTTCTGGGAGCTGGATTTTTATATTAAATCAAGGATCTGCGATGAAGACTGAATTTTAATTTTGTGAGAGAGAGTTAGTATAGATTTAATTTTCTGCAATCTTCTCAGGGTCCCTCTCTTTGAACCCTTGTAATAATTAAGACTGAACATTCCTGTGGTGTGTCGGGTCTGTTTCAACCCCTTCTGTGTGGTTGGGACCCGACTTGAGTGGCGTAGGACTTAGGCACATATACGCTTGCTTGTTTATTATTGATTGTGCCCGTAATCTCTAGGCCACACTTTTTCACTAATTAAACGCACTATAGATCGTTCAACATTAGCCAAATTTTAAATCAATTCTTCCCGCTAATAGAACTATCTGTTTAGGGCATTTTTCATCTGTGCATATCATTTAGTGTAAATTTAAAATTCCTTGTCTTGCATCCCGCATGAAGAACGCGAGGATTCACTGTAAGTCCTTCTCTTAAGCATGCATCATTGATTTACGCTTGCATCGGCTTTTTCGATTCTCCCTCCTCGAGTTTTACAACTTAGGAATTAACGGAATTGGGACTGCTCGTTAGGCGTGAATTTCTGTGCTCACCTAAACTACAGTGATAACCTTAATCTAAAATTGGGATTGCTAATCAAGGTGACTGCAAATAAACTGACCTAAAATTAACTCTTGTTTGGTGGAGAGAAACCCACTCATTGTTTGTTTAAGGACAAGATCGCACACCCTAAGGTTAGCCAGGACTACATAAGATTGAGAGCTGTCCCCTTCGCCTTGACTGATAAGGCGTCTTACTGGCTAAAAAATCTAGGGGAAGTCGTCACGACATGGGCCACGTTCAAGATTCTGTTCTTAAAGAAATTCTACCCAGTTAGTAGAATTAATCAAATGAGGATAAAGCTCACGAGTTTCACCCAACACCCGAGTGAACCATTTCATGAAACCTGGGAAAGATTCACAGACTTAGTACAGAAATGCCCAGGACACGGGATAAGTAAAATGATGCTGGTCCAAAGTCTTGTGAGCGGGTTGAACCCTGAGACTCAAGGGTTGGTTAGTGCATCTTGCGGAGGAAGCTACATGGGGCGCCACGAGGACACCGTATACAAGGTGTTCGAAAGACTTGCTGAGTCTAGCCGTGCACAAACCACTAGCCGGGCTTACATAGCCGGCTCCAAAAAGACGGTGAATAATCTGACAACCGACCACAATGCTGACATGGGAATAATAGCTGATAAGCTAACTATGGTTGAGCAGATTTATAAAAAGGTGGATGAGATCCATAAATCATCTGATATGGAGAAATTGGCCAAATTGCCTAAACAAATGGAGGAATTGGCTGACAGGGTATCAAAGATTGCACCCCCCGCACCCATACACCAAATTCACTACATTCAAGGCCAAGGGGTAGGGCAACATAGCCATTGGGGTGGAGACCAAGTCTTGTCCTCTCAAACTGATGAAACCTCCGCTCAGACTGATTTTGAGGAACCTCCACAGGTCATGGAGATAAACGGAGTCTGGTATAATTTGGAACCAGTCAATCGCTCAAGCCAAAACTCTACTCCAAATCCTCGTCCACCGCAAGCCCAGCCCACCTACCAGCCTCAACTACAGCAGAGGCAGCAATATCGCACGGGTTATCAGAACCCGCAACCTCAGCCACAGCAGAACCAACGCCAAAGCCAACAAGGGCAATATCAGCGACCTCAGGCCAAGCAGAGCCAAGGGTCCTCCTCCTCTTCTGCTATCTCTCCAGAACTCCAGCGAGTGCTGGATGAGCTTCATGACATGAGAGTCGACATAAATCGACTCTCTCGTTGGAGAGATGAGGTGACAACACCCCAGACCGTGATTCCAGCTCAAGTCTAGGCTAACCCAAATAGCCTTGGACACAATCAGGTATTAATCTCTGACTATTCCATACCTGAGCTTAAACCTTCCTCAAATAATGACTCTTATCATATCTCTCTTAGGAGCGGAAGGACCGTAACCATGCCTAATCGAGCAAAGGAACACGAAGACATAGCCCCAGTGTCCTCCAATTCACACAACCCTGGGGGAATTGACAAAGAAAGACAGGAGGAGAAAGAACAAGTCCCACCCACACCACCCGGATATAATGGAGAGTCTGAGTCTGAGTCAGACAAAGAAATGCCACCAAGTTTCCCTGTTTTTAGTCCGAGTCAGAGTCCTGTACGAACTTTTTCATTCAATAAAAGTGATGATGTTGATCACAACAAATCTGTTCCTTTCCCCCGTGCTCTTACGGCAGGGAAGAAGAAAAACATAAAAAACCAAAAAAATGATGATGAGATGGCCCGCATCTGCAAGGAAAATATTAAGGTCACTCTGTCCTTGGATGAGATGATAGAAAGAGACTCGGCTTTTCGGAAATACCTTAAGGTGAGATGCACACCAACTAGGGCCAGCAAACAAAATCCTAGCCGAACAAAGAAACAAAAATGAGCTGCCAAGAAAGAAAAGAGACATGGGTGCTCACTTCGTCACTAGCTACATCAACAAAATCAAGTTTGCAAGAACATTGTTAGACAATGGATCATCCATCAATCTCATGCCCACAACCCTATATGAGCATCTCAATCTAGGTCCTCTTAAGCAATCAACAGCCGTACTTCAATTTGCAGACACCTCAACTAAGCGACCTAGGGGCGAGATTCGAAACATTGTCATCAACATAGAGGGACAAAACTACCCAGTAGATTTTACAATTCTTGACATGGATGTCCCTAGGAATTGGAAAGATTCCCAGATGATACTAGGGCGACCCTTCCTTAGGACCGCAGGAGCTATATTTGATTATACATCAGGGAGAATCCAGTTCGGGAAAGTTGAACTTAAAATGCAGCAAACTAGGTTCCAAAGACCTGAAACTGAGTCGAGCACCGAGTCTGAAAAATCAGAAACTGAGACTGAAATTACAGAACCAACAGTTGGGTCCTGGAGACAAAACTCAGCCGCAATGATAGAATCCACCTCATCTGGTGAGGATATTGTTGATGACTTAGTCTGCCAGCTCATCCATGCATCTACCTATACTCTTGGAGACTCAGAGGCCACTCTCGACCTATCAGTACATTCTCCTTATGGACAATCCTTGAGTAAGGTACACCGATCGGACGCGGCGATTGCCACACCTCATTCCATCATTAGCGATCCGATCCCTGATACAACCATGATGGTGGTCAACATTGATACACTACAAGCGTCCACATCACAAAAACAAACATCACAGACAGAACCAGATTCAAGAAACATCATTGACTTACCTGAACTCAAACCATTGCCCCCTACACTTAAGTATGCCTTCCTTGCAGGACAAAAAGGACAATTTCCGGTCATTATCAGCTCACAACTGACCGAAGAGCAGGAGATCCGCCTGCTTAATGTTTTGGAGAAAAACCGCAAGGCTATAGGCTGGAAATTGTCTGATCTTCCAGGGATTAACCCAGCCCTGTGCTCACACCATATTTACTTGGAAGATAATGCTAAACCCTCCCGTGAATGCCAACGTAGATTGAATCCAAACTTACGGGAAATGTTAAGACTGAGATCGAAAAATGGTGTAAAGCTGGGTTCATATATCCCATCTCCGACTCCAAATGGGTTTCACCTTTGCATGTAGTCCCGAAAAAGTCAGGACTACAGATTATCACCAATGAGGAGGGAGAAGAGATTACGACACGGGTACCTACGTCGTGGCGTGTCTGTGTGGATTACAGACGCCTGAATGCCACAACAAAGAAGGATCACTTTCCGCTGCCTTTTATTGATCAAATCCTGGAGAGATTGGCAGGGAGAGAATACTTCTGTTTCTTAGACGGGTACTCGGGCTACAATCAGGTAGCCATCGCCCCCGAGGACCAGGAAAAGACTACTTTCACATGCCCCTTCGGCACATACGCATTCAAGCGAATGCCCTTTGGTCTTTGCAATGCCCCCGGCACCTTTCAACGATGCATGATTGCAATTTTTGCCGACATGGTTGGGGATTTCCTGGAAGTCTTCATGGATGACTTCTCGGTCCACGGTGATTCATTCGATGATTGTCTAGCACACCTGGATCGAGTCCTCCAAAAGTGCAGGGAAGTGAATCTGGTGCTCTCTTGGGAAAAAAGCCATTTCATGGTAAAAGAGGGCATTGTACTAGGGCATGTCATCTCCAAGAAGGGAATGGAGGTTGACCCTGCCAAAGTTGATGTGATCAAAAAGCTTGAGCCACCTACAAATGTGAAACAAGTACGGTCTTTTCTAGGGCATGTCGGATTTTACAGGAGATTTATCAAAGACTTTTCAAAAATTGCCCGACCGTTAACAGACCTTCTTGGGAAAGACACTGAATTCCTGGTAGATCATAAGTGTCTAGAAGCCTTCGAATTACTCAAGAAAAGGATCATTGAGACACCCGTCCTACAAGCTCCCGACTGGTCTCTTCCCTTCGAGATCATGACAGACGCATCTGATTTCGCTGTAGGGGCTGTATTGGGACAACGAAAAGATGGAATCCCGTATGCTATTCACTACGCAAGCAAAGTTTTAGACCCTGCTCAGAAAAATTACACTGTGACCGAAAAAGAGATGCTTGCTGTGGTTTTTGCCTTGGAAAAATTTCGATCAATACTTCTAGGATCTAAGGTGACAGTTTACACAGACCATTCTGCCATTCGCTTTTTAATGGCCAAAAAGGATGCAAAAGCACGACTTCTGAGATGGATTCTACTACTTCAAGAATTTGATTTGGAGATTAAGGACAAACCTGGTGTTAAGAATGTCGTGGCTGATCATTTATCACGGATTGAACATAACAAAATTCCGGAATCTGAATCGATCCGTGAAACCTTCCCAGACGAGTCAATTTCTGCTATTGATTCGCTCCCTTGGTATGCAGACACGGTGAATTATCTCGTAACCAATGAAGTTCCTCAAGGTTGGCCCAGAAACAAAATCGATCGACTCATATCTGAAGCGAGACACTATCATTGGGAAGATCCTTTCCTTTTCTTTGAAGGACCGGATTGCATATGGCGAAGATGTATTCCTCAAGAGGAATATCAAAGTATCCTCAATCTATGCCACACCTTGGAGGCGGGAGGACATCACTCTGGGAGGAGGACCGCTGAGAAGATATTGCAATGTGGATTTTACTGGCCGACCTTGTTTAAGGATGCTTATAATTTTGTGAGGTCGTGCCCCGTCTGTCAGAGAATGGGAGGAACCATTGGTTCCAAAGATGCCATGCCTATGCAACCAGTGATTATCTGTGACGTATTCGATGCATGGGGCATTGACTTTATGGGCCCATTCCCTAATAGTCAAGGATTTGAATATATTCTTCTCGCGGTAGATTATTTATCTAGATGGGTGGAGGCTATCCCTACTCGAGCTGCAGATAGCAAAACTGTTTGCAGGTTTTTGAAAGATCATATTATTTCGAGATTTGGAATTCCAAAAGTTTTAATATCTGATGGGGGAAGCCACTTTGTCAACCGGGAGGTGAAGAAGTTGACTAAGGAATACGGCATCGAGCACCGTGTCGCTACTCCTTACCACCCACAATCCAATGGCATGGCCGAGGTGTCAAACAGGGAGGTTAAAGGAATTTTACAGAAGCTCGTTCGCCCTAACAGGAAGAACTGGTCCCAACTCCTGGACCAAGTTCTGTGGGCCTACCGGACGGCTTATAAGACCCCATTGGGCACCTCCCCGTTTAGAATGGTATATGGAAAACCATGCCATTTGCCCGCAGAGCTCGTACATAAATCAGAATGGGCAATCAAAAAGATTAATTGGAACTGTCACCAAGGAAAGAAGAACCGAGACATCAATTTGAATGAACTGTCTGAAATCCGAAATCATGCTTACGAAAACAGCATCATCTACAAAGAAAAAGTAAAAAGATGGCATGACAGGAACATTCGAACAAAGATCTTTGTCCCGGGGCAGAAAGTTTGGCTATTTAATGCAAAGTTGAAAATTTTCCAAGGAAAATTGAAATCAAAATGGACGGGACCCTTCATTGTAAGAGAGGTACACAATAATGGGAGTATTGAGATCTCAGAGACCGCAGATAGCGCGCAAACATCTATAGTCAACGGTCAGCTGCTTAAACATTTTGTCGAATCCAATGAGCAATTAGTACAAGTTGAACAGATCTCCTTCACTCAGGACATAGATTTTGATGAAAAATTTGATCTGCCCAGATAGCATACCTCTCCGAGACCTACACTCTCTTGTACATCCGAAATTCTTCCCGGTTCCACATCTGTAATTAACCGATTATACTTAGGCTGACCTAAGCCTAAGTATAGGGGGACCGCTACCATTGTTTATACATCACTTCTCTTCTTTTGTTTTTATTCCCTCTATATTTAGTACGAGCTATGTCAACATTTCACTTTGTGCCATGAGGACATAGCACAGGCTAAGTATAGGGGGGTGCTTGTATATATTTTATCTACTTTATCCATAGCTCGTACTTTAATCGTTTTTATCTAACATCGGGGATGGGTACAAGTAGTGTGTATAATACATGTTTTCAAAACACTAAACAAAAAAAAAAGAAAACAAAATAAAAAAAAAGAGAAAAGAAGAAACACCAAAAAAAAATCATCACTCATGGTCTTGCATTTCATCAAGCATTTCATGCATCCCTTGGTCGATATATTCCTGACACATTCACTATCACTCAAGGCTTGAGGATTTTTGAGGACACTTGATTTCTGAGATCTTGAGATTCTGCGTTAGCCTGCCTTAGTCATTAGGGTTTTGAACTTAATAATCCACACTTCCCTAGTTTGAAAGATTTGAGCGCTATATTGCACTCTTCATCTCTACCTTCAAAAAGAATATGATCAGCACAATCACTCCCACAACTGCATGATTGATGAGATGAGTTGAGATATCATTTGAGGAACTAGGACTAGGGATTTGAGTTTAGATCCGATCTGATGATATTCGAGGATGGGATAAAGTTAATGAAGGCTGCAGAAAACCTGAGTATCAGCAAAAACCCAGCCAGTATGTGAACAAGTTCATATGCTATCTTTTTGATGTTGACCTAAGTGACAGGGTGTGATGAAACTTAATGAAAATTGTTGATCAGTGTGCGCCAACTTTTGGTAAAAGCAGTGGAGCTAGCCAACAAAAAAAAAAGAAATGTCAAAGAAAAGCTCTATCATCCAAAGTCAAATTCTAAATGAGCTTCCACCAATGGCGAGCGCTCCCAAACATTTTCAAAGTGTCCACTTGGACCAAGCGCTAATTAGGACCAAGGAGTCGGGCTGACACCATAAAAGGGCTCTGCATCGTAAGCGATACAAGTCTGGGTGTCGAAGGTATCTTAGATACTCAAAAGAGACACACCCCGGTGTACTCCCAGAAAAATAAGTGCAGACGACTCCAAATTCTCTTGACGGACACATTGATCAACAAAGTAAAATATATTTGTGTTGAGTAATAAGGCACTCGAGAGGCACCTTGTTCCAATGAAAGGGAGAGAAAATCAGACACAATCCTATGCCCTCCATCAACTGGCCGTCCATCTACACTTTCAAGTCTGACAAACTAATGAGACGGTTGACTGAAGCAAGAATAGACATATTCCCTAGGGTTGAGGGTCAGGTCTAGAGGAGAGTCTCTTGGATTGGAACTTTGGGTGATGTCCCGACTCGACTCTCATGAAATGCAGTACACTTAAAATCATATCCTTATATTATATGTACAAACAGAGAGTCTGAAAATTAGAGAAGTTGGGTTCCTTTTGATTAAAGCTTGGTTGAGCCAGAATTTTAGGATCACTCAAATTAAGGGTCTTCTATGAATTAAGCCCTGAAAATTCACATGCACGGTCAGGGATGTAATCAACTAAGTCATTCATTCATGCTCGGGGACGAGCATGGTCTAAGTATAGGGGTATGATGAATCTCGTATTCATCATGCTAAAATTGGTCATTTAGGCTCTGTCCCCCATCATCCTCTTGTAATTAATCATTAAAAGAGCATTATTAGCCATCATGCATGTGTAAATAATATCCGCATTTCATCATGCATAAATTGCATTAAAAATCCCTTGTGTAAATTAGCCCAAAAAGCCGCTAACTTCTTATATTTTTAGTTAATTCATCCTAACTCCAATTGACCTAAAACCACCTCCATTGTGTAGATATCACTAATCTTATTAAATAAAAAATACAAAAAAATTACTAACTCCAATAAGTGTCAGATAATCTCAAAGTCAAATTTCACATCTGACGGACTAAAACGAGCATATCTCCCTCATACAGTGTCAGATTTTGGTCTACTCACTTTTAAAGTACTCCATTTTAAAATACCTTCAAAACAAGACCAATTTCATAAAATTCGGAGCTCATATGTGAAAGTTGGGTTTTGGGCCTCTTTTGCGCATTTTAACTTTTTACTAATTTTGACCTGAGATTTTATGTGAATAATTAACTCTTTTTATTTTATTTCTTTTTCATTTGTGTCCTTTGATGAAAGTTTTAATAAGAAATGCAAACATTCAAATCTAGATTAAAACTGAGATCAAAGAAATTGACCAAGTCCGAGTGTCCGTTGTCGGTCTGCACAAAAGTCGTGTGATTCTGACTTCTATTTTATTTTCCTAAGTTCTTATCCTTTAAAAATCCAAAAAAATTAGATTAATGAGTAAATAATTTTCTTCTTTTTTATCGTATTTTTTCTAGAATTTTTATCCCCTCTAAAACCACCAAAAAAATTACAAATCTCAAAAATGCGGTTTTTCGTACACATGGAAAGCCACCAAAAATACCACTTCTCACAGGTGACCTCTTTTGCTCCCGGGTCCTTCATGAAAGTTGTATATCTCGTCGAGACGAGCAACTTTCGTGAAGGAAATTTTTTGATCCGAGGTCTCCTTCTCCTTCTTCTCCATCATTAAAGTTGAAATTTTTTTTGGGTGCCACGTGGCAGCCCCTGGGCGTGCCACGTGGCACCCCCACTTTCTTTCCAGCCACCCTCTCCCCTAGGTCACGTGCTGCGCACATAACCTTCTCCTACCTCCAGCCGTTGCAGCCACACCCCCCCTGCCGTTTCCCCATCACCCCCGCCATGCACGGCCATCAAGCCGCCGTGCATGGCCGTTTCACCGCCCCCTCCTGCGTAACGCTCCCTCCACCAGTCCCTATAAAGCGCCGGCACCTCCACCTTCGCCAACCATCCGCCATTAGAGGGAGGGAAGCTCCAGTTTTTCTTCATTACGGTGACAGCGTTTTGATCGAGGAAAGAGCAAGGACGAGTCGGCCCTGTCCTCAAGCGAGATCCGTGGCCAGGTTGTCACGTAGCAGCCACCTTCCCGGCGTGTTGCAGAGCTTCAAAGCACCCTTCACCAGCTTCGTGAGGCAAAGATCGACCAAGAGCTTTTCGAGCTCCAGGTCCCCTCCCAGGTGAAGAAGCCATATGATATACCTTCCCTTAGCCCCTCCTTCTCCGTCAATAGAAAACCTAAATCGAACCATCGATCTCCATCATCCTCCTCATCAAACATCTTCACCCAAATCCACCTCAGCTCGTGCAAGGAGTTGAGCTCCAGATCCTTCATCCTCTATGTTCGCATAGGATCCCCGCCATCGACCCATTCCGGCCTTCAACACTGAGTTTGGGCTCGAGTGGTAGTCGCTTGTTTCCTGGTTCTCTTTCTGCTAACTCTGCAGGTCCCCCGCCATCGCTCCGCCTTGTCGCTCGCCGGCCCCGCTTCCACTTGCCAGCAGGCCGTCGATCGTCACCTCACTTCTACCCGAGCAGCGTCTCCCTCGGTCGCAACCCCCTTCCGAGCCCAGCCACGCGCGACTGCGTGGCATCCGCAGCGCTGCCCTCCACCGCCTCCGCTCGCCAGCAACCGCGCAAGGCTGCTCCTCCCTCCTCCGGTCGTGTGTCGACCGGCTGAGGGCGCCTCGCCGTCGCCCACCGCCTAGCACGGAGGCCCAGCCTCGCCGCTCCTCCTCTCTCGCCGCCTCCACTGCGAGCCGCCAGCAGGCTCCTCCTCTACTCGCCACCCCGCAGACCTCTCCCGCCTCTCCTCCGCCACCGGGGTGCTGCCCTCCAACCGCGTCCGCCCTCGGGTTGGCGTGTAGCAGCGCGGCCCCGGCCCGTTGCAGCCGCCCTCGAGGAAGACGACCCCTCCCCCGCGTGAGGAGCATGTGGGGCAGGGGCAACTTGCGCCTACGCCCCTCTGCCTTCCAAAAATTATGAGAAGCTCCAGACCGTTGCTGACGTCAGCATCACGTGCTCCGCACGTGATGCACTGGTGAAATTGTAGAAAGCCCCCGCAAGTCCCTGATACCTTTTACAGGTCCTCTTAGCCAGAGTCACGTGCCCTGTACGTGTGTGCGTTGACACATTGCAGAGGAGCCCCGCCGAAATTGCTAAATTACAGATAAGTCCTGTAGGGGCCTTTTTGAAGAAGAAAACTTTATTTTAATTACAATTTAGTCCCTGAAATTTCATTTTAGCATATCTTTGTCATACGGACTCCGATTTTAGCTTATAATATGTCGTTTCGAAGCTAATTCCATGCTCTACAACTTAGCATCATTTGTGGACTGATTTGAGGCTGTTTTTGGTATTTATTATTGAGGATCATCATTGACTCTTGCAGGCTTATTTTGACATACTTGTGCTTAAGAAATTAACGATAAACCTGTTGCAGGAGCTCCGTTAAGGATTTCAATTTGATTAACCCCTTGTTTTATTGTTGATTATTCCCAATGATTTAATCTTTACAGGGGACAAATTGAGGATCAATTTATCTAACTCTCGACTTACCTGATCGATGATCAATTTTAAGGAGCATATTCATTGATTAAATCTATTATTTGTAACTTGGAGTTGATCAGTTTTCTGGGTGTTAATGATCTCTTTTAATCTGTGATAATCTTTGGAGAATCAATTGATAATTTAATTGAGATTTGAATTTTATACTTCACAGGTCCTGAGCTTAATCATCTCTGTATAATTCCTTGCATTTGCATCTTGTTGCATTATTTATTTCTCAACACAAAAATTAATCAAGCATCTATTAATTATTTAATTTGATTCAAGACCACACAACTAAAAATCACCGTTCCCTGTGTTCGACCTTGGTACACTTACCAAGTAAAAAAAAATACTCCACAACATTCAAAGATTGTGGTATTTTGACGACCGAAATCCGCTTCCTATACTACAATTCCTCCTTATTAAAGAGGTGGATTTCGCGCTCATCATATGTTGAGATTGATATCCTTACTCTCGATGGATTTGATGCTCGATACGTGCATAGGAGCTTATTGAGGACTTTGATGATGCATGATCATTAGGTGTGATTCTTTATTGAGGATTTAGATCTCGCACACCGGATTGAGGATGCGGTGTGCTTCAGTGATTTGAGGATGATATCATGATGTTTCTACTGACCTATCTATTTCGAGGTTCCGTCCGTCTTTGATTTCTGGGCTGGATAGACTATCTTGATATATGTTGCATGGTGACGATGATCGGAACCCACATGATCTCTCATCTTCGTGATTGATCCGTCCCCGATCTCCTGATTCTATCATTCACCTATGGCATTTTGAGGATTCATGATTATCTTTCGTGCCATCTCAGCCAGATTTGATTAACCCCAGGGATGTTTTGTGATTGACCTGATTATTTGCTCCCTCACATGATCTTATGCCCTCTGGATGATTAAATGATTGAATGCTTTTGAGGACCTGAGATGACTTGCCAGCAATCTCAAGATTTCATTGACTTAGCTTACATGACTCCCCAAGGACTATCTGCGGAAGCATGTGACACACTCTTTACGATCGGTTTCACTCACTGCATGTACTGCCACTCTGTTGGGGTACGAAACCGTATCGTCTGATATGACTATTTGGCCTCTCTGTCTGATTGTGTTACCGGTCTACCGGTACACGAGGCCATTCAAAGACTCATCTGAGTTCGCTCTCCTTGACAGTCCTTGCAAGGATGAGCTTCACTTTTCTGACTATTCCATGCCTAGTTCACAGTGCTCTTCGAGGGTTATTTACGAGAGACTATGACACCTTGCTACATCTTGCGGTCTCCTCTGCTGGTAGACGGTCTGTCGTCTACGGAGGCCTTTCTGATTGACTCCTTTGAGTCCTCTCTCTCCTTGACGACCCTCGCAAGGACGAGATCTGATCTGACGATTCCATGCCTAGTTTGCATTGTTCCCCGAGGACTATCTGCAGGAAAATGCGACACATTCTTTACGTTCGTTTCCCCTTGTCGGTTGTGTCTCCTATCTGTTGGAGCGCAGAGCTGAGTCGTCTGATATGCTTTTGGTCCCCATTGCTTTGAGGTTCATCTGATCTGTTGTATCTTGGGACCCATTTGGCCAGACTCCTTTGATTCTGCTCTCCTTGACGGTCCTCGCAAGGATAAGCCATCTACTCTGATTATTCGATGCCTAGTTGGCAGTACGCTCCCTGAGGGTTCTCTGCGGGATGCTGTCATACTTTCTTAGTTTGTCGGTCTCTACTGACTGGTAGCCGATCTGTTACCTATCTAGACCATCTCTATGATCCGTCTGATGGATCAGCCTGTTCACCTTGACGACCCTCGCAAGGGAGAGCTTCTGTTCTGATTATTCATTGCTTAGCATGTACCACTCCCCGAGGGTTATCTGCGGGAGAGTACATCATACTTTAGGTACTCGGCTTCATTGCGGGTGTCTCCTATCTGTTGGAGCATGGAGCCGAGCCTTCTGATTATTCTTTGATCCTGCTCACTTTGAGGACCCTCGCAGGGTTGAGCCATATCTTGTGTTCGGTGTAGTCCTTTGACTTTCTGACTCTATGACCACCGGACATCACACAACCTCATATGCTTTACTTTCGACCTATCTGAGACCTTGATTGACTAGGAGGAGTCTGTACTGCGCTTTCTTCCTCCAAGTCTTACGATACCGGCTCCGCTCACCTCTTGCACACTTTATGAGCCGATCATCTAATTTACGCTACCGGTCCCCGCTTTACTTTCCAATCTATTTGTCCCTGGTAGCTGACACCCACCTGATTACATATCGGGGTGTCTTTTCACTATCTGAATGCGTCCTCGTTCTCACAGGGAGACGACGATGAGAGCACGATATTCACTTGTCATATGTCGTCCTGTACCTCATCAGTCTCTACCTGTGGTATATATGTGTTTTGTCTATTCCTTCTG
The DNA here is from genome assembly GCA_037367405.1 of Ottelia alismoides. Taxonomy (NCBI): domain Eukaryota; kingdom Viridiplantae; phylum Streptophyta; class Magnoliopsida; order Alismatales; family Hydrocharitaceae; genus Ottelia; species Ottelia alismoides. Next base: position 31,569 of record JAZKJV010008597.1, read on the forward strand.
TCTCCCGCATATTATGTGTGCCCTAGATCTATCGCTATATCTTTGTGTCTACACTTAAGACGTACCTTGTCCTAAGTATAGGGGGTACACACCGTGTTGTTCTTTCCTTATTCAGTTTTGTCACTCCTGTTGCTGCCTATACTTAGGGATATCTCACCCTAAGTATAGGGGGAGTGTTGCGTATATTCTCCACGATCTCTTCATCTATCTGTATCTATCTATCTTTTCTTCTTTTCTTCTTTTCTTTTTCATATTTCTTTATCTAAATAAAAGGTGTCGCCCCTTTGTGTCAGTTTTCTGTACTTAGGATGTACTTTGTCCTAAGTATAGGGGATACACCCCTGATTTGTTAATTCTTTGATCTGTTTATTCCCACTCGTGGCCCTCCCTGCCTTGTGTACAGCCTGCTATACTTAGGATTATTTGATCCAAAATATAGGGGGTTGGTCACCTTCTAATTCATTTACATCTTCATTCTTTCATTATTTATTTAGTTGTTGTAGTATAGGCTTTTCTATACTCCGTATGAGTTATGTCTTCTCTTTCTCTTTTCGATCTATGAGGACATAGCTCATGCTAAGTATAGAGGGGTCGTATATACTCTGTATATACTTTATCCATAACTCGTACTTTATTACTAAATATAGCTAATTATACATATAAAATTCATTCAAAATACATAATAAAAGATGTTGATTATTCCTCAAATTGATTTTGTATTTACTGATTAATAAATCGGGTGAAAATATTTTTTTGCAAAATGTATGAAAAATAGTTTGAAAGTCTTTGTGAAAAATCTTTTGAAAACTATTTTGAAAACATTTTGTTACATGTTTTCAACCTTTGTAAAATATTTTGTTTATAAATATTATTTTCCTTGTGCAAAATAAAATGTTTGAAAAAAAACTATTTGCAAATGGTTTGGAAAATGGTTGCAAAAATATTTGAAAAATCTATATATACTATTTGACAAATCTTTGTAAAATGATTTTCAAATTTGTGTACATATTTGTAAAAGCTGTTTGTAAAAATTATTTTGGACTATAGTTTTCAAAATTTATTTGAAAAACCTTTTTTTCAAATAAATTTGAGGAATATATATACATCACACTAAAATTCTTTATATATGTATATACTTATAAAATTGAGCACTTACACATGTAAATTCGTAAAATCTACTTCTTATAAATAAAGAAGCACGCCCGTGTAAATAGCTGTACATATTTTATACTTTGTGTGTGCCAAAACTCCTTTTCAAAATTCTTTTGTAAAAAAAGATTCTTCTTTTTGTAAAATTCTTTGTGTAGATGTTTTCTTTTTGTTTTCAAAATTCTTTGAAAAATTACATTATTCTTTGCATATTTGTAAATAGAATTTGCATATCATTCATATTCTTTTGAGTGAGCTTGATGATTGAACTAGTCCAATAATGTCGAAGATTGGAGCTTGGTTGGACCTTACCGCACCTCACTGCACTGGAACCTTATGGGGACTAGGTTTAAGGTACTTCAGGTCTATTCAGACTTAATTCTTTGAGAAATCAGGGCTGGGTTCAAGTCACCTCAACTGACTAAATAGAACTTTTCGAGACACACACATGATTCTTGTCGACCGTGACCTAACTTGGACACTTGCACCTTTCACTTGGCTCAACTCAGTTGGAGTGGTGAGGAGGTTGGATTTGCCATTCTGAGACGCACACGAGTGGAAACATTCGTCCTCGTCTAGGGAGGGAAGTGCACCCCAACCCAGTCCAGTTTCAATGAAGTCGAATGACAGGAGAGTGTGGGTTGCAATAAAGCCTCAAAAGAGGGATAGTCTTCTGGCTCAAGAGAAAAAAGTCCTTATGTAAATGCTGCTGTGAATAGTATTTCAAAATTTAAAAAAACTCCAAAAAAGTGGACATGCTTGAAAATAAAATTAAAAGTGCCTGTCAGAGTATGTATATATGTTGTATAGAAAATAAGCAAGCTTGAGCATCAAAGTTATACCATGTGAGCCTGCAGCTGGATGGCTTGACTACACTTGTCTTGCATCCCAAAATAGGTAGCTACACTGGCTACCATCCATTCTTTTCTCCTCCTCCTCCTCTTGAGTTGGATGCCACTTGAACTTAGAAGGGAATACCGCGCTCCTCGACGACAGAGTGCTGGATTGGGGAATCATTGGGTTGTCATTCTGGAGAAGTCATTCCTTTGTCATTTCAGTTGGGGAGAGCCACTATCACTTACACTATACAAGTCAGCTTCATAGTCATAAGGGTTTGCGTATGATGTAGGCTAGTTCTGACCTGGCTATTGAGGAGATTTGAACCGAGTTCTGTGACTCTCGAAGACTATTGTGTTTTAAATTTGGTTCCCAACTAGGTTCCACACACATTTTCACACCAGGTCTAACATGTGCTCCAAACTTTGATTTTGTACAGATGAATTTAATAAACATGATCAATTCAATTTATTCTTTATTATTTATTTTTCCTTTTTCCTTTTTTTCTTATTCGTTATTCTTCTTGTACTTATTGCATAAGTATTTGCTAGGGACTAGCAAAGGTAAGTATAGGGGGGTGATGAATCTTCATTTCATCATCTTTATTCTATCATTTTAGCCTTGAAAACCCTAGCTAATGCATGTAAATAACATTAATTTATCTATAATACCATTCATTATTTATTGTATTTCTTGCACATAAAATAAGGTTTTTAATGCCAAAAGTATAGAATAAAAAGAAGAAAAGAAAAAGGAATAAAATATTGCAAATATTTTATGACCCAAACCCCGAGACCAAGTCCAGAATGGAATTGGTCGACAAGGAATAAAGTAGGGGGAGATAAGGGCCAAAAATACAATAAATACCTCATTTATTCATTCTTGATTTATGCATTTTTGACAGCTATTTTGTATCTAATTATTTATTCATCAAATAAAAAAATTGTGTACATAAAAGTTGTAGATAATAATGTAAATAAAAATACAAAATTGAGTCTGTACAAAAAATAATATACAATGTACATTTTATACCCAGAATAAAAAGCTAGAAACCAAACTTCACAGACCCATATCTTTCAAATGGAAACTCAAAATATAGCAAAATCACCTCTAATTGTATATAACTTTTCATGAGCTATTTAATGGTGGTGGTTTTATTTTTTTTGGAGTTACTGTTCAAAAGATAGCTTGGGCCCCTATTGTACATAATACCGATTAAAATATTCAATTCATTCATTACTTATTATTTTTAAAAATTCATATTTTTATAATTTTGTAAACATTATTTATAACATAAGTGTATATTAAAATTAGAATTAAACCTAAAAGAAAAAGGAGAATAAAATAAAACTATGCCAAAACATAGATGAAATACCTATGTATATAAATAACAGGGAACTATATTTTTTAATTATTTTATTCTTTCATATTTTTAGAATACTGTCAATATCATATATATTCTATTAAAAATATAAAACCAAAATAAAATCAACAAAATACATTAAAATAAAAATAAGTATATAAAACATAGGCAATATACGTATAACTATACTTATACAATTCATACACCTATTTATTTAAAAGTGCAAATAAACTCATAAAAATCAAATAAAAATATATTTAGACTCACAAAAACAAGTTATAAATATATAAAATAAGAAAATAATAAAATAAAATATACAAAATAAAAATGAAAATACACAAAACATATGTAAATATACCTATAAATACACTAATAAAAATTAACTACTAATAAATCAAGCAAAAAAAATATAAAAATCATATTAAAATACTACATAAAATTATAAACATTTTTTATTTATACTCGAAAAATAATAAAATCATTTACTATTTTAAATTAATTATTTTTGAATAAAAACTTCTGTTTTGTCCTGTAGCGGCCGACGTGGACCAATCCGCACGCGGCCCTCGTTGACCTCTGGTCAACTGTCCCATCTGCGTGTCTGACCCGTCAGACCTGGTGAATCCCCGATTTTCTTGCATTTTCATGGGCGTCTCGTCCATCGATTGCACGCGATTCCTTCACAAGAGTTGTCTGCCGTTCATTATACAATCACACCAGATCTTTTAATCCATTGTATATCCTTTCGATTCTTCCCTACCGCCTAGTCAATAAGGGTGCACCCAATGTCCTTAAATAATTCAACTCCTGTCTCTTCTCTAATTTGGCCAATTTTTGTTCTTCTCCCTTCCTCGTATTCGGTCCTGGAGGTTTCCTCGTGATAGGGGGAGGCTTTTGGCACCTTGAATCGGTCGGAGGAGGTGGGAGCTGCACCCACGGCGGAGCTCCGACGACGCCACGCTCCCTAGTTCCCCACCAGGTATTAGAGCCCCTCTTATTGCTTTCTTAGATAGGTTTTCGTTCCAGCATTTATTTCCCATCATTAGTTTAGCTTGTAGTTAAGTAAATCGCCTTGAATCGGTCGAGTCGTAGTTCGCCGGAGCTCCGCTCCGGCGATGACTCCCGAGCCCTCCAGTCATTCCCCGAGCCCCGTATCGCAACCATCTCGTTCCCTATCGCTTTCTCCATCATCCGCACGCCCCTGATCAACCGGAGCCCTCGTGGTTCCGCGAATCGAGGTTCGCCTCCGCCGCTCGTCGGAACCTCGCCGTCCACCTTCATTTTTTGCGTAAAAACTTCAAACCCCCGGTCGAGGGAGAAGCCCTCGAGCCATGTATTCTTTCTTTGCAGGTTAGGAGCCAAACAGAGCCCTCTTGGGCTTGATTGAACCTGAGAAGAGGTTCCTGGAGGTCCTCCCCTTCCTCGAGCTCGCCTGATCGATTGGGACCTCCAGGAACCAAGTTGCAGATGTCGATCGACGCGGGATACCTCCAGGAACATGTAGAGCCACTCTGCGTGGATGGAGGAGGCCGGAGGCGCCGGCTATTCACGATCGAAGCTCGCCGCGCGCGAGCTTCGTCCCTGTTCTTCCACCTTGCTCCGTCACCGTCCGATCAGGATGGAGCTCCCAGATGCGCCAGCCACCGTTGGATGAAGCCTCGCTCAGACGTCGGATCATCCGATCCGATCTAATCTCAGCCATCTACCATCGAAGCATCATCGACTGTTGGATGGGCGCCACGTGTTCAAGTGAATGAAGATCCGTCGTCCATCAACGCCTTATAAGGGGTAATTTACACTTTTAGCCCCTACTTTTTTGTATTTATGATTTATTCTAGTAAATCATGTGTAGCGTTTAAAATAAAGTGGATATTTTGTAAAAAAAGCCCCTAGGTTTATTGTATTTACATTTAGGCCCAATCCACGTCAGCTCATGTGCGGGTCCACGTGAGTTTGGAAAAATTGCACTAGAACCCATGTATGTATTTGTATTTCGTAAAGGTCCATTAAATAAAATTTACAGTGTTATATTTTTGTGGAATTTGCATGCAAGCCCCTGCACTTCCTGAAATTGTGTTTTGGTCCCTGTGCGTGTGAGTCATGTGTAGTCCTACGTGATTGGTTAAAATTGCAATGGCCCCCTGGCGGGTTTTGAAATATGTATTTGGTCCTGAAACTTCACGTGAACATTCAAAAGTTTTGGTATATTTGCACAGACCCCCTGGGATTTATTTTATTTGCAAAAATACCCCTGCTAGTGTTGGAATTTCTTTTTGTTTCCTCTATTTATTGCACGCATCTATAAAATTCCAAAAATCACCAAAAAAATACCATAGGTTCCTGTTGCATTGTATTATCACACCGTATTTTTATTTTACATTTTTATTGCATTTTCATATTTATAAAAATTCAAAAACATGCATTCTTGCTACTGTTTGCATTATAAAATCCTAAAAAATATAAAAACTACTTGAAAATTCGCCCAAAAATATATTTGGTGCCTTTTAGTGTGTTTGATTTTCTGATCCAAAAATCACGAAGCAAAACTCCTAAAAATTAGAAAATTCCAAAAACCTTCAAAAAAATACTAAAAATCCTAAAAAATCATAAAAATGCAATGCCTGTTTTTGAAAATTTTTTATTTTTATTATATTTATTTTAAAATAATTTGAAGAATTTTTGACACTTTTTGATATTTTTCATCCTCATTTTAATTTCGGCCAGCAATTTGTTTCACTATTTACTAGTATTTTTTACTTTAAAAATACAAAAAAGGAAAAATCTAGAAAAATCACAAAAACATTAAAAAACATAAAAATCACAAAAAAATTATTTACTGTATTTTGAGTATTTTTCCTTATTTTCATCTCTACCTTATCTCTCTTTTATTATATATTCTATATGGCTTTATATCTTATTTCAAAAAGAAAATATAAAAACATAAAATGTAAAACAAAAAACATATTTAAAATTAAAAATCAAATAAAAATTACAAAACCAAAAATCAAATAAAAGAAGATATAAATTTAAAAACCCATAAAAAACTAGTGTGCATACATGACTAGCTTGTATATAAATAATCGTAGGCTACCGGTTTTTGCTCGCTGTGGTTCGACCTCTACATATTTACGCACTATGCATCATTATGGTAGAGTTAATAAATTTTAATTCACATTAATTACTTTATATTGATTGTGGGTTAATTTCTGATTAATAGGGGTTTCGTGAGCGGTCGCCACAACGACTTCGTCTCCGCCTTGTGTGGGATGTATTTTGACCCTCGCAAACCCCTTGTTATGAGGGCCTTTGTGCAAAATTTCCATTTTGTTTACACTTTACACTTTATTTACATGGCCAATTAATAGACACTCAAAATACAGGGTGAAGTATGCAGTTTACCCCATAATGTGCGGGAGCGGACAACTGGATGTGGCTCACTAATACACGTGTCGTCATCCGCGTGGGCGGCACCCCTCCGCCCTTGGACGGCGGAGACTAGATTGTGGATTGCAATCGAATGGTGTTGGCTTTGGGTGATCTGACATCTCTGGTGCGACCTGGAGCGGAGGGCTCCATTCAACGGTGTTGGGTTCATCTCCAAGAACAGGGAAGAACATGAGCATGTTCTTCCTTGTTCCTTCGATTCCTAGCGCTCCGAGGCTCCTCCCTTGACGCTGAGGTGCTCTCCACGTTGTTGTTGTTGATTTGTGTCCAATGGTGCCCTTCACGAGGTCCAAGACCTGGGGATGAGCCCTAGCGAGTCGATGGAGCTCCAGGCACTTGGGGAGTCAAACCTGGAGTCGATTCACCCCTATAGAGGCCTATTCAACCTGAGACATGCACATGGGTGTTACTAGGTCCGAGGCAGTGATGCTCGGCCCATCTTGAAGCTGATTCGCATAGAAATGAAGGGGGCGAGCGACATAAGCAGATCTTCATTTCGCGGATTGAGGGTCGATTAGGTTGGCTGGGTGGTAGGATCGGATGGAGAAAACGCAGGGGGAGGTGATGGTTATGATGAGAGGGTCGGGAGTTGGTCGGATCGTAGTGAAATCAAGCCAGATCTCGGGAGCTCCGACGAGTGGATTTGGCTAATCTACTCTGACTACTTATTAAAATGTGTAACTAAAGATTGGAATCAGAAGACATGAATCAACTACCTAAAACAGAAGATAAATTTGTTCTTATACCTGATAGGGGGCTCAGGGAGCAGGGCGGCCGGAGCTCGCCATAAACCTCCTCCTCTCCTTGCTCTGACATTCTCCAAGCACGGGGAAAGCTCAGTTGTCCCCTGCCCTTCAGTGACGAACACCTAGACTTGATCAAGGACTCCAGGAGGGATCAAGAAGGGAAGGAGGAGCTCGATAGTTTATTTATAGACAGTGGGTCCTGGCGAACTTGGACGTGGATTATTGACACGCTCGAGGAAGATTAATAGGAACAGATGATCACGCGAGATAGACGGATGTGAGACGCATAATCTTTGTGAAGAGCTTAAGGTGGAAGGATCAACAGTGCGACTTGGAAAAATCAAAGAAGATGAGGGACTCGAGGCTCTGAAAGAAGTTAGAGCTGAAAGATGGGAAGTTGACCGAGGTCAACATTCTCTGGAAGGTGATTGGGCCACATCAGCCTGCTACAGGACAAAAGAGCTCCTTTATTATAAAATTTATTAATTAAAAATAGTAAATGATTTTATTAAATTTTTTATTATAAAATAAAAATGTTTATTATATTGTGTAGTATTTAATATGATTTTTATTTGTTTTTTGTGGTATTTATTATAAGTTAATTTTTAGGGGTGTGCTTATAGGAATATTCATCTATGTTTTGGCTATTTTATTTTTATTTTATGTACTTTTTTTTATTATTCTATTTTCTCATTTTATATATTTATAACTTGTTTTTAGGTGTTTATATATATTTTTTTATTATATTTTTATGATATTATTTGTATACTTAAATAAGTAGGGGGTATAAATCATATATGTATAGTACATATGTTTTGTATATGTATTTTTGTACATTATTTTATTTTATAATTTCTTTTGGATTTTAACTCTAACTTTAATATATACATATATTATAAATAATATTTACAAAATTATAAAATTATAAAATAATAAAGAATAAATAAAATAAATATTTTATTCGGATATATTGTACAATGTGGGTCCAAAACCCAACTTTCATTCGTTAACTTCAAAAAATATGAAACCATCTTCTTTAAATAGCTTATTAAAGGTTGTATACAATTAAATATGATTTTGATACATTTTGGATTTTTATTTGAGAGATATGGGTGTGGGAATGGGGTTTTGGCTTTTTATTTTGTGTATAAAATGTACACCGTATGTTATTTCTGTGCAAACTCAATTTTGTATTTTTCTATATATGAATATCTACAATTTCATGTACAAAGTTTCTTCATTTGAGGGATAAAAATTAGAAAATAAAATAGGTTCTAAAAATAAATAAATTATGAATAAGTAAGTGGAATTTTTATTTTATTATTGGCCCTTAACTCCCCCTACTTTATTCCTTGTCGACCTAGTCATCAAGATGCCTAGGTCTCGGGGTTTAAGGTCATAAAAAACATTTGGTATTTTTATTCTTTTTCTTTTCTTTCCTCTTCTTTATTCTATAACTTTGGCATCAAAAATAGTATTTTATGCATAATTTACACAACAAAGAATGAATGTTAATTTGTGCGTATTAAGGCTATTTACATGCAGTAGCTAGGGTTTTTAAGGCCAAAATGATAGAATAACGGTGATGAAATGGAGACTCATCAAGTATCCTCGTGGGAAGATCTTCCTTAACTACAATGGCATAATTCCTAACGGTTGCACCATCTACTATGAAACGCATTTTCTAACATGTTGGTTAGGAAAACCATCCCTATCCTCATGGATTTGAGCGAACTATTGGAAAATACATTTTGTAATATCCATATAGGCAGGTAATATCCAAAGATGGTAGGTGATGGATATTTCTTATGATTTATACATCATAAAGAAATATGATGATCTTATTCGATAGAAAAATGACACTAAGAAGGGCATTAATTGGAAGTTAAGTATAAGCTATATAAACTCATATTGATATAATCCTTTTTCATGATCTTCTTCTCCCAATCAAACAGAAACTAATGGGGTTTAATAAAAGAGGGTTTCTTGTAACTAAAGCCCGCTCAAAGTTCTAAGCACCCATGATAGGCCCCATTTGAATGATAAATAAGGACAATATAGGATGCATGATAAGTGAAGTTCCTCCCTTAAGGCATGCCGACTCACAAGGGTACATGCATTCAAGCCGTGGGGGTGGGTAGCCTTGTAAACTGGCATAGGTGGAAAATGGTGAGACGCCAAATTGTGTATGAGAAAATCCACTACCCATTTGTATTGTATCATGCAACAAGTGAGCTTTGCTGCATTGCATGCATCAACACTTGCAAGTGCCTTGCACTTCTTGCCCAAAGCTTCTTCCCAATGATCTTTTCTCCGTTGAGTAATCTTCTCGGTACCCCCATTGCTTCTTCTCCGACATGTTTTCTTCTCGTATACATTGCATCCAACTTTGGCTATTTATTCCACCTGCCACCACTACCACTATGTCATTCGCAACATCTTCTTGTCAATGCCTTCGAGATCTCACGTAAGGATGAGAAGGATGTCTGAGCCTATGCATATGTTGAGCTCATTCCTTGTTTCTCTAAGATATCTATGTCTTTGTTAAGCTTATTCATCTATTAAGATTATACCTTTGTTGAGATTATTCCTTTATCTGTCCATAACTCTGCATAGCTTATTTCTCTATTGAGCTTGGAAGTTGATTATTTTTATGTCATATAAGTATGAGAAGGAGGACTGGGCTCAACTGGAAGTATAGATTATCCATGATATTGATCATTGTATCTTATCGAAAGGAGGAGGGAGCACATGATTTTGGGCATATCTTGTTGGAGTTTAACATATAAGATTACTTATGTTTACCATGTGTGACATCCATCCCCTTAGGACCCAGATACTCGGCAATCCAATCCACATAATGTAACCCCACATTCGAAGTACATAAAGGAAGATAGAAGCATATCATAAAAAGACAGTAAAAGGTACAATAAACTTTTTTCGTTTATATTATAAATGCATTCACAGGTAACCATATCCATATAATGTAACATACATGTACAACCGAATCCCATACACATATGAATATAGTATCTCTCAAAAAAGTACAAGTAAATACATTAGTAACAACTACAACATGTGTACATACCCAAAAGTAACAACGCCCACAACAGAAGAAGAACCAACAAGCTGCTCACCGATGCGAATGCTCCTAAGAATCTGTCAAAATCACGAAAATGGGTACATCATGAGCAAAGTTACTAATATGGTGCTAAACAACTAACCAAGAAATAACCAGAAGTTGGAATGTGTACAAAAGCATGCAACTATGTAAAATTCAAACCACATTGTTGTTGATTAGAAAACATAGATCCTTGTCATTGTCTTCATCATTATCCTTATGACACCATCACCATGGATAGTACATGGTCTTGTTTCACGTAGAACCTCACAATATGACTCTAAGCCACTAGATCCTTAGGGTTAGAGTGCATTCGTAAGCATGCAATGAAGTACAACATCCTAACTAAGTTCCTAACACGTCCATTGTCTGTCCCTGATTCAAGCCATGTAATTCACTCTTCACCATGCACCACAACAATTTCATCACACTATACAATGTGCAAATTCAAACCCCACTCTTTACCATGTCAATCCTCGCCACCGATCTGAAATCGCCGACTGAAAATTCTAGTATTGAAATTGTATCGATCCTTCTTCTTCAATCATGCCACGCCTCTCGGAACTCCTCGCTCAAAGCCTCCACCCAGAATACCAACTAATGTGGCCTACACCAGCCAATATAAAGAGTGTCAATTCTACGTGAAAGAAGCGAAGTGTGGACAATCAATCATAACTACTTGGCAGCACACATATGAAAACTAAGACTATACATCGGGCAGAAGGGACACACTGGTGTGCCAAGCAGTATGTTCCCCCAACCAACGATCTGCCAAGATCGCAGTCATCTAAGCTTCTACCCGAGGCTCCAAGGGTGCATGTCCCTCCTTTGGCGACTCCAAGCTGCCTCCATGCCATTGAAAGTTGGGCACAATAGTATAAAATCAAAACTACGGTGGGAAACTCGATTGTTGATACTGAGAGCTAAAACTCAGATCTGAATGTGTATGTAAGATGCTCAAGTGCATCTTCTTCAAACCTCACCGGATCCATTAACACCCTTTACTTTAGAATTTAAATTAAACTCGACCCATTTTATTTGATTGTCAATTTATTTCCATAATCTAGACGTTTAACATATATATATATATTAATGTATTGTACGACTTACATCATTTCAGAATCAAATTCTGTGACTTTAAAATCCAAATAGGTTTACAGTTAATAATCGATCATAAAGCTAACCATGATTTATCATTTTGGATCGAATGATCAATCAACTAAAACTTATGATAGATTATACCTAGACAGTGGTCGGAAGCACTCTGACGACGTCCCATGAAATCACGTCAATAGATGATACAACTACACCATTGTGTTCTTGCTAATATCTACATCAAGAATATATACACGGATCGCGCATGCAAGCCACGTATTGGCTAGAAAATTCGAAAATGTGATGCGACCCGTCATGCCCAAATCACAATAAAACGCGATAAAAACTCCAACAATATGTAATCCAATGGTATAAAAACATCATGAATCTGACAATAAATTGAGGGTTAAAATCGTACCTCGGAGTCATCTTCTGTGACCCTGCCTTGCCTCGAATGTTTGTTCTGTGATGTTTAGTGTGATTCTACACCCACCACGTGCCAAGACCTTCACGTCGGTGCCTCGGATCTTTGACCGATCATCGAAAATCTCTCTGATGGCGGAGCTTCGACGAATGGGGCGAAGTTCCGACGAGACTAAGTGGTCCCATTAGCCAGACCATTTAAGGGCGCATCCACTTATATAGGCTCAAGCATTATTAGATCTGGATTCATATCCGGATTAGAAAGCCGTAAACAATCCATATTTTGCCCTGTAACTTTCTCATACGAAATTTGATTTCGATGTTCTTAGGTTCGTCAGAAAGGTCTCAACGAGTATTATAAGACAACCTATTCTCTTCTTTTTATAGATGCATGAATGAACTATTGTGTGTATTCTATCATACTACACATGTGTGATGATAATAATCTATACATATGATATGTCATGTAATCTAGCATAGACAATTATCTTTTAGCATAAATGATTTGTAAGTGGCCATATTGAATTATGTTAAAATAAGTGCATACAATGATGATAGCCATAACATATGTTGTGGTGCACATCTAAGCTTATGTAATGATGTCTAATCGAGCATATAATGATTTGTAATTGAGATATGAAGATGTTTTACCAGGATCTTACATGAAGATGTTATGTAGAGCTTCTTTCATTAGTTTTATTGTTAATGAGATAAACCAAATGATACTTCTGCAAACCAAAACTCGATTCGGTAAAAATTTCATACCGTTGTGCCTCTATAATGTTAACAAAAACTTTGATATCCTTTTTTTTCTGTCCAATTATGCTCGTACTCTTGAGATAACGTCCATTTGAGAATGGAATATATAAGAACTAACTCGAGGGACTTGACTACTAATTGTCCAGGAAGATAGGAGACAACTGCTATTACAAAAAAGAAACATGTGCTGAACATGCGAGCACACGGCAAGCCATTATGCAATAAATGTTATTGCAAATCTGATCTGAAATGAAGAACAACTAATTTGCATAATAGGTACCATAACACAATTAGAGTTATATACCATGGCCATCTTAATGATCATACAATTGTTGATTCAATTATTGAATCATAGAGACTGGTGCTTTGATGAATATCTAAAGAGTTAGATTGAGGACTCATCAAGTACCGTCAAATGATTGTTAAGAGAAGATCTTCGACCTGAGTAGGAGATGGCAATCTTTTCTCATCTGGTTGATATCTAACCGACCTCTTGATGCATGTCCTCTGAGGAATAGAGATTCAGAGGTGTCAGATAAGTTAGGCCAAATAGTTGACTTAACGAGATCGAGATAACCAAAGTCATATGTCATATGCTATCATGATATAGGCATGCATCCTCTGACCGGAGACAGATGTGTTACTATATGTCTGAGTATGTACATTTGGCATACCAATAGGTTGATGACCTAACCAAGGTTTATACACCGGCGCGCTGGTGTGCATGCAAGGGCATATGAGTAATACGATCTCTCAAAGGGATCATGCAGGTTCATTTACTGAATCGGAAGACATGATCTCACTCATGAGATATTGGCCAAAATCAAATTCCATGCACGGTCGTCTCGCTTTGAAGCTTGACTAAATTTACAGGATTGATATATACTTTTGGAAATTATATGATCGATACCAATTTCTAATAATCAAATGAGAAACTTAATGATAATACCTTGAAGTAGACAATGTAAAATTGATCTAATACTTCGGTTTATTCGAGGTCTTCCAGTATGCAGGATGTACATGCATTAGGAATACATGAGGGTGATGTGATCATAAATGATTGTATAACCATGACGCTTCCATTCTGAGGGAGTGATGAAACAGATATAGATTTTAGTGACTCCTCTCATATAGAAGTAATCTGATCTTGGTCTAAATGTTGGGCCTTGATCTGAATGTGATTCAGATACAATGAGAAGATTAGATATATGGCATTGATTTAATCAAGCATCTTTGGAAGGTCCGCATGATCTGGATTCGAGATTTGATCTCAATATCTGACGGGACGAAATTCCAGCCCTTTAAGATTGCGGGATTAACACTCGGATCGTCATCGCAGTCGGGCTGGATTCGGTCCGTCAAAGACCATCTAATTTGACATGTCAATGAAATCAAATGGTCGTATATTTATATTTTACTTGGTAAGTAACCAAGGTCGAACTCATGGACACGAGCCTCTCTCGTGATATTTAGACTCTTGTGAATTTTATTAAGTGTTGAGTTAGAGAACCTTAGGTCAATGAATGCATGAGGACAAGACTAGATGCATTAAATAAACATGAATCTATGCATTTTTTTATTTTATTTTTAATCATGCAATTAGATGTGAAGAAATACAATGAAAATATGCCCTAGATCAGAATAAAATGATGAGCAAATTTAACAATGAGTCCATTTTGGGTTTAATTCAAGTGACAAACTTGATGGATAAATTGAACAGGGCATAAGCTTAAGCAATCAGAGACATTTGTCTATTACAATAATACATCAAATGCAAGTGTACAAAACAAGAAATGAGCATGCTATTAAAACGTTCATCAAGCAAGCTTTGAAATGAAACTGAAATCAACTGAAACAGAGATACGATGCTCAAGATATGCATGAAAGAAGACAAGGGCATAACTGTAAGAAAACATGAAAGATAACTAGCAAATAGGTCCCTGAGAGGGACTAAAATGCAAATAAAATAAAGTTCAAGACCTTCCCTATAAATAACCCACATACACATGGGTATTTTTGCAATTATTAAAATCCGCGAGGGAATCAATGCAAAATGCCTCCGATGCACATGGTTGGCACGTGAATCCATGACCTGACTGCAAAATTGAAGAATTCGGTGGGCCTCTCTGCAATTTGCCCAGGTCGCACGTGACCGACACGTGCTGTCCAGGCTCGGTGGAGGCTCGGGGCAGCTTCAGCTAGGCTCGAATGGTCCGAGCTTCCAGGCATGGGCTCGTATGAGGCTCGGTATATGCTCGGGAGGAACAAGCCTGAAGGATCGGGAACTGAGGCTCGGACACGTGGATGTCCGTGGACCATTGGATCGTGAGAATCCAACGGTAGCTGGATCCTTCGCTGCTGCACATGTGGTCCATCGTAGACCGCCCGATCCTCAAGATCGGACGGTATCTGGAGGTTGCGTTAGATGACGACGTGGTTTCTTCTCAGCCGTTGGATGAGCTCCGGGGAGGAGCATCCAACGGTTGCTGCTTCTTCCTCCTCAGCTTCAAATGGCGACGGGACCGTACCTCCGGCTAGATGATCACAGCTCCGCCGCTCTTCTCTGGCATCGATGAAGCTTGTCCGACGCTCCTGATTGGTTGTCGATGAAGCTCCAGGTGTGGGCGAGCTACAGCTATGCGTGGAGAGGGCCCTAGCTGCTCCGGTGATGGATATGGAACTCGCCAAGAGGACTCCGGCGAGCTCTCCGATCATTGAGTTGGGGAGTACCTGCAACGTTAGTGCCAAAGACGAAGCGTGTTGTGCATAAAATGGAAGCGAGTGGGACGAGATGGAAGGTCGTGATGGGGTGCAACAAGTGTTGGCCGGGTGTCTTCTCCGGTGAGCCCGGAGGAGTTGGGTCGGAGGTGGTATGAGGTTATGGAGGATAGGGAGGATGGTCGGAGGTGAGCGCGTGGATAATGGAGGCAAGGCGGAGCTGGAGGAGTGATCAATGAGTGACGACGGAGGGTATAGCGACCTAATTAATTACGAGAAACAGATATAAAAATTACAAAGAGAATCGAAGGAGCTTACATGAGAAGAGGGTGGTCGTCGTCGGCTTGGGCTGAGTGCCGATGGCACTCCGATCATCACTGAACTCCCCCAGCCATGGGGAGCAGCTTGGCGGGGCTCAACCACCGCAGTCCAGGCCTACCATGGCCAGGGGTCGACACCGGAGGAGATCACCGTCGTCGCGCTCCTCGCCGCCTCCTCGCTGTCACCGGGGGACGGAGGCTTGCTGGATGACTCCTCGCGTAAAGGTGGACAACCGATCTGAGGCGACTAGGATGATGTATTTGAAGGGTGAATGTGGAGGTTTCGGGTGAGGGCGACGTGGTTTGTGTGGTGATTTTGGAGCGAGGCAAAGGTCGTCGTGGGGTGCATGGATGCTCGCGAGGATCGTGGACGGTCGGGGTACGTCGTGGAGCGGTTAGAACTTGGAGGTGGGGATAGTGGATTGATGAATCTCGTATTCATCATGCTAAAAGCCGCAAATTAAACCCCCTGCTTAATCAATCCAATAAAAATACCCTTTAATTCGTTGTTTTTATCCTGTAGTATATTGTGTATAAATTACCATTAATTTATTGTGTTTAATTCCCTTTATTTTCTTGTAATTATTTTATCCTCAAAAACCCCTTAAAATTAGGTAGAATAATTGTCCATAAATCACTGACCATTAAAAATACTAAAAAATACAAAAACATCTCAAAACCACAAAATCGGTGTTTTTATCCCCTTAAAAATACCCCCAAAATTACTTTTTGTACAAATGACCTCTTTTGGCTTTTTAACCAACATGAAAGTTGTAGATCTCGTCAAGACGAGCAACTTTCATGTTTTGACTTTTTCCAGATTCGGCCTCTAACTATTTCTTTTGTATTTATCTTTGTATTTACATTTTGAATTTTTCTGATTGGGCCACGTGGCGCTCTCTGGAGCAACCATGTGACCCGCCTCTTCTTCTGCCACCCGACGCTTGCTCTGACCGTCTGATCTTTTTCAAAACACCCTCTTCTTGCACGTCCATCTTCCGCCCATTCCCAGCCGTCAGATCAGTTCCCCCGATCAGATCCTCACCGTTCATGAGCGCCTAAACCTCAACCATCCAATCTCCACTCATCCTACGCTTATCATCGTGCCATGTCGCCTACATACCTCAGCCCTTCGATCCACATCCCTATCCTACGGTCTTCCACATGCCACGTCGCATCTTCTCCGTACCGTCCGATCGCCATACCATCCCACGTCTACCATCGATCCACGTCACCCCCTCTATCCCTCACCGTAGATCTCCCCCACCATTAAATCTCAACCGCTCCCTCGCACCCTAATCTCAGCCGTGAGATCAGATCCTCCATCTAATCGCATCCCTCCACCAGCGTTGATCTATTGACCGTTGGATCAAACGATCCAACGGTCCACCTCCATCGTCAACCTCGCGTAACCTCCCCCCCGGCCATTTCACCGCGCGAGCCCACCACCCCCTTCCATTTTTGAAAGGCTCTTCCGACCTCCCCTTCCGCTTCAAAACGCTTATCCACATAGCCCTATCTTTCGTCTTCCTAGCGCCACATTCACCATCTCCGTCTTCACTCCTCACCAACGCCCCCAGCCTGTCGAAACCCCCCTTCCTACCCACATAACCGCCGACCTCATTCACCTTTAAATAGCCATCCTCCGCATCTGTCACCTCCGTCCACCGTTATTGGGATAAAACCTAGCTTCCTCCGCCCCTCCGGTGACAGCGGAGGGGCGAAATGTCGAGGCGAAGATGGTTTCATCCTGGTGTCGACCCACGGCGGTGCTCCGCCGTGTCCCGGTGTCTCCAAGCACCTCCGAGCTCACTGGCTTGCTGACCAGCTGGGCAATGACCCGAGGCTCGTCGGAGCTTCAACCCAAGCATCGTCCTCCGCCAAGGTTCCCCTCCCCGATGAGGTTTCTCTGTCCCTTCTTTTTCTTGTATTTTCTCATATTTATCTCGCTCCCTACAATCATCCCCACCTCCGTCTAATCATCTCCATAGCTTCACCAGCCATTAGCCACCTTCGCTCTTCCATCTCCTTCCGTCAGAACCCCACCGCGCTCCGACTCCACTCCCCCGTCCTCATGGCGGAGGACTCCTCTGAGCCCCCACCTTCTCCACCTTCGCAGGCTCCCATCCCACTCCACACACTTCACACCATATGAACTCGCTTCGGCTATGACTGACCCTCTTGCAGGTACATTGATTGATCGGATTTTGCGCCGGAGCTCCTTCAAGAAATTCTCCTCCGGCGAGGCTTAGTCGTGCGTTACTTCTAATCATCCACGGAGCCTCGCGATGCTCCAATTTCTCCGTCAGTCTTCCAGCATGTTTCCACGACCCTCAGATGACCTCACGAGGCGGGGCGGAGCCAAGGGCAGGTCGCTGGAGCCCCGCCTTCTCCGGCGACCTGTGGAGGAGGACGAAGGTACAGATACCGTCCGATCATCTGGATCGGACGGTGAAGATAGTGACACATGGCAGACACCGAGCCTCAGCCCGCACCAACGGGCTCGGGTGGTCCAAGCCCAGATCCAAACCTCCAGCTGCGGCCACGTGTCCCGAGCCACAGGGTTAACCCGAGCCTAGCCCCTCACGTGCAACACACATGAGGTGGTGGGTAAATTACAGAAAAGACCCAAGATATTTCTGATATTACAGAATGGTCCTCCAGACGCGTGCGTCATGTGCGCGCCTGGGGTATTTTACAGGGGAGCCCTCCATCATTTCAGATATTGCAAAAAGGCCCCTGTGCGCAAATGGTGAAATTATAAATGGGCCCAGGCGGTTTTTCATAATTGCATTTAGGTCCTTCCAGGGACCTAAATGCAATATTTATCCTTTATTTTTATTGCATTTTTATTACAATTATGCCCTTGCACTGTTTTTAGCATAACTTGAGCATCACAGGTCTAAATTGCATGATTTTGTGTCGCTTTGATCCGTGTTTTGTCCTCTACATTTTAGCATGCTTATTTGTCTCGTTTGACACTATTTTAATTAAAGTGAATTTTTATGTGGAAAATGGGACCGTGCTCTTCTTGTATTGCTTAATCTAATGACCGATTTTCATTGATGTGTTCAAATTGGCACTGATCTCAATTCTATCATATTGCTCGTGATTTTTAGGGTATATTTGTAACCTTGTACTTAGCATACATGTTCTCTTGCATATTTTATCCATGCATCTTTATAAATGCATAAAAACCAATAAAAAATGCATGCATCATGACATCGCTTTATAAATAGCATAGTTCTTCATATGGACCTGAAATTGGAATTAATTCACATTGTGCCTTCTTGAATCAAAATTCAATACACACATTAGGTAGTCGTGTCCCTGTGTTCGACCTTGGTAGACTTGCCAAGTTAAAATACTCCACGACTTTCAAAGATCGTAGTTTTTGCTGAACCAAATTCGCCTCCTATACTACAACACAATTTCACATTATTAAAGAGGCGAATTTGACGTTCATCAAATGGCGTCGTTGTCGGGGATACGGCTTTGCTTAATTTTTGGATTTTGATTTTTTATTGATTAATTTCAATATTTTTAAGACCTCATTTCATGCATAAATTTTTGCATCATATCTGTTGATTTAATTCCTCGGTATGCCTAACTTGTCTCTTTTGTGGCAGGGCCCATAATGATCGGGGACGCTTGACCCTCATGGAGGCGTGAAGTCGGGAGCTTCCGCTGAAAAGGCCGCAAAAGAATTCGGGAATAAATTGAGGAATTTTAGATCGGACAGCCTGCATTGCATATTGTAAAAAAATTGCATCTGCATATTTATTTCCAGTTTTGCATGTTGTACACACCAAAAAAATCCCCCCCCCCCACACCTACACTTGCACATACTCACCCCCACCACCCCCTGTATATATATATCTCTCTCTCCCTCTATCTCTATCTCTATATCTCTCTCTGTGTGTGTATTTCACGAACCCCCTCCCCCTCATCTTTGTATCATAGAACACTCCCCCCAACCCAGACCTTGCTTAGGCTATTTGTAGCCTAAGTATAGGGGGGACCTGCCTGCTCATCCATCCCTCGTCCAGTCTTCTTATACTTAGGTCAATATTGACCTAAGTATAGGGGGACCCTCCTCCTCAGTTCCGCTATATCACCCTATATTTGAACAGAGCCTTGGCTTCAAGGCACTTGTGCTATGAGGACATAACAAATTTTAAATATAGGGGGGTATACCATATATTACTGTATATTTACTTTAGCCTTAGCTCGTGTTTTTAAAAGTTTTTTATTATTTTTGGGATGGGTTTTGGTAAACTAGTGAACTGAGTAAAAACCTATAAAAATTATTAAAATTGAGGGATTAATTTTTGTAAATATTCTTGTAAAAAATTCAAAAATTAAAAATCTTTCTTGGAATGTGACTCTGACTACTAGGCTTAGTAGACATTTTCAGTGAGGGAACCTCGGTCTCCCTTTGCAGAGTGGGTGGTTTAGAGGACATCGCAATTGGCCCCATCCTCAAGTAACACGGGTACTCGGTCCGTACTTACATTCATACTGGTTGATAGTGGATACTTCTATTTGAGCCTGGGCCAGTCATTGTCTCTCCGAGGAATCAAAAAATTAATTAAATAAAACCCATACAAATATGCAAAAGCCAAAAATCACACAAAAATTCACTAACCCAAGGAGTTGATGTATTCCTGACACATTCACACTCACACAAGGCTTGAGGATGTTGAGGATACTGGATCTCTGGGATCTTGAGAGTCTGAGTTAACATGCCATAGTCATTAGGGTTTTCAAAACTTAAATATCCACACTCCTCTGGTTTGAAAGATTTGAGTGCTATATTGCACTATTCATCTCTACCTTCAAGAAAATATGATCAGCACAGTCACTTCCACAACTGCATGATTGATGAGCTGAGATGAGATATCACTTGAGGAACTAGGACCAGAGATTTGAGTTTAGACCCGATCTTATGATATTTTGAGGATGGGATGAAGTTAATGAAGGCTTCAGAAAACCTGAGTGTCAGCAAAACCCTAGCCAGTATGTGAACAAGATTCATATGCTATCTCTTTGATATTTACCTAAAGTGCCAGGGTGTAATGAAACTGAAAATGAATTTGTTGATCAGTGTGCGCCAATTTTTGGTAAAAGCAGTGGAGCTAGCCAACAAAAGAAATGAAATGTCAAAGAAAAATCTCTGAATACCAAAGTCAAAATACAAATAAGCTTCCACCAATGACGAGCGCTCCCAAACATTTTCAAAGTGTCCACTTGGACCAAGAGCTAATTAGGACCAAGGAGTCGGGTTGACACCACAAAAAGCACCCTACATCGTAAGCGATACAAGTCTGGGTGTCGAAGGTATCTTAGATACTCAGAAAAGACACACCCCGGTGTACTCCCAGAAAAACAAGTGCAGAGGACTCCAACTCTCTTGACGGACACATTGATCAACAAAATAATAATTTACATGTGTTGAGTAAAAGGCACTCGAGAGGCCCCTTGTTCCAATGTGAGGGTGAGAAAAATAGACACAATCCCATTACCTCCATCATCTGGCCAACCATCTACATTTCAAGTTTGACGAACTAATGAAACGATTGACTGAAGCAAGAGTAGACTTATTCCCTAGTATTGAGGATTAGGCCTAGAGGAGAGTCTTTGGGACTGCAACTTTGAGTGATGCATCGACTCGGCTCTCATGAAATGCAGTACACTAAATGTCATATCCTTATATTATATGTACAAAAAGAGAGTCTGATAATCAGAGAAGTTGGATTCCTTCTGACTAAGGCTTGGATAAACCCAGAATTTTAGGATCACCTAGGTCAAGGGTCCTTGAAAGATCGAGCCTTGAATTTTTTTCGCGCACAGTCAGGAATTAATCTGACTCCTTCATTCTTTAGATGCTCGAGGACGAGCATGGTTTAAGTATAGGGGTATGATGAATCTCGTATTCATCATGCTAAAAGCCGTAAATTAAATCCCCTGCTTAATCAATCCAATAAAAATACCCTCTAATTCCTTGTTTTTATCACGTAGTATATTGTGTATAAATTACCATTAATTTATTGTGTTTAATTCCCTTTATTTCCTTGTAATTATTTTATCTCCAAAAACCCCTTAAAATTAGGTAGAATAATTGTCCATAAATCACTGACCATTAAAACACTAAAAAATACAAAAACATCTCAAAACCACAAAATCGATGTTTTTATCCCCTTAAAAATACCCCCAAAAATACTTTTTTATACAAATGACCTCTTTTAGCTTTTTAACCAACATAAAAGTTGTAGATCTCGTCGAGATGAGCAACTTTCATGTTTTGACTTTTTTCAGATTCGGCCTTTAACTATTTCTTTTGTATTTATCTTTGTATTTACATTTTGAATTTTTCTGATTGGGCCACGTGGCGCTCTCTGGAGCAACCACGTGACCCGCCTCTTCTTCTGCCACCCGGCGCTTGCTCTGGCCGTCTGATCTTTTTCAAAACACCCTCATCTCGCTTGTCCATCTTCCGCCCATTCCCACCCGTCAGATCAGTTCCCCCGATCAGATCCTCACCGTCCATCAGCGCCTCAACCTCAACCATCCAATCTCCACTCATCCTACGCTTATCATCGTGCCACGTCGCCTACATACCTCAGCCCTTCGATCCGCATCCCTGTCCTACGGTCTTCCACATGCCACGTCGCATCTTCTCCGTATCGTCCGATCGCCATACCATCCCACGCCTACCATCGATCCACGTTACCCCCTCTATCCCTCACCGTAGATCTCCCCCATCATTAAATCTCAACCGCTCCCTCGCACCCTAATCTCAGCCGTGAGATCGGATCCTCCATCTAATCACATCCCTCCACCAGCGCTAATCTATTGACCGTTGGATCAAACGATCCAACGGTCCACCACCATCGTCAACCTCGCGTAACCTTCCCCCCGGCCATTTCACCGCGCGAGCCCACCACCCCCTTCCATTTTTGGAAGGCTCTTCTGATCTCCCCTTCCGCTTCAAAACGCTTATCCACGTAGCCCTATCTTCCGTCTTCCTAGCGCCACATTCACCATCTCCGTCTTCACTCCTCACCAATGCCCCCAGCCTGTCGAAACCCCCCTTCCTACCCACATAACCGCCGACCTCATTCACCTTTAAATAGCCATCCTCTGCATCCGTCACCTCCGTCCACCGTTATTAGGATAAAACCTAGCTTCCTCCGCCCCTCCGGTGACAGCGGAGGGGCGAAATGTCGAGGCGAAGATGGTTTCATCCTGGTGTCTACCCACGGCGGTGCTCTGCCGTGTCCCGGTGTCTCCAAGCACCTCCAAGCTCACTGGCTTGCTGACCAGCTGGGCAATGACCCGAGGCTCGTTGGAGCTTCAACCCAAGCATCGTCCTCCGCCAAGGTTCCCCTCCCCGATGAGGTTTCTCTGTCCCTTCTTTTTCTTGTATTTTCTCATATTTATCTCACTCCCTACAATCACCACCTCCGTCTAACCATCTCCATAGCTTCACCAGCCATCAACCACCTTCGCTCTTCTATCTCCTTCCGTCAGAACCCCACCGCGCTCCGACTCCACTCCCCCGTCCTCACGGCGAAGGACTCCTCTGAGCCCCCACCTTCTCCACCTCCGCAGGCTCCCATCCCACTCCACACACTTCACAACCACATGCACTCGCTTCGGCTATGACTGACCCTCTTGCAGGTACACTGATTGATCGGATTTTGCCCCGGAGCTCCTTCAAGAAATTCTCCTCCGGCGAGGCTTAGCCGTGCGTTACTTCCGATCATCCACGGAGCCTCGCCGATGCTCCAAGTTCTCCGCCAGTCTTCCAGCATGCTTCCACGACCCTCAGATGACCTCGCGAGGTGGGGCAGAGCCAAGGGCAGGTCGCCAGAGCCCCGCCTTCTCCGGCGACCTGCGGAGGAGGACGAAGGTACAGGTATCGTCCGATCATGTGGATCGGACGGTGAAGATAGTGACACATGGCAGACATCGAGCCTCAGCCCGCACCAACGGGCTCGGGTGGTCCAAGCCCAGATCCAAACCTCCAGCTGCGGCCACGTGTCCCGAGCCACAAGGTTAACCCGAGCCTAGCCCCTCACGTGCAGCGCACGTGAGGTGGTGGGTAAATTGCAGAAAATACCCGGGATGTTTCTGATATTACAGAATGGTCCTCCAGGCGCGTGTGTCACGTGCGCGCCTAGGGTATTTTACATGGGAGCCCTCCATCATTTCAGATATTGTAAAAAGGCCCCTGCATGCAAATGGTGAAATTATAAATGGGGCATGCGGTTTTTCATAATTGCATTTAGGTCCTTCTAGGGACCTAAATGCAATATTTATCCTTTATTTTTATTGCATTTTTATTACAATTATGCCCTTGCACTGTTTTTAGCATAACTTGAGCATCGTAGGTCCAAATTGCATGATTTTAGTGTCGTTTTGATCCGTGTTTTGTCCTCTACATTTTTGCATGCTTATTTGTCTCGTTTGACACTATTTTAATTAAAGTGAATTTTTATGTGGAAAATGGGACCGTGCTCTTCTTGTCTTGCTTGATCTAATGACCGATTTTCATTGATGTGTTCAAATTGGCACTGATCTCAATTCTATCATATTGCTCATGATTTTTAGGGTATATTTGTAACCTTGTATTTAACATACATGTTCTCTTGCATATTTTATCCATGCATCTTTATAATTGCATAAAAACCGATACAAATGCATGCATCATGACATCGCTTTGTAAATAGCATAGTTCTTCATATGGACCTGAAATTGGAATTAATTCACATTGTGCCTTCTTGAATCAAAATTCAATACACACATTAGGTAGCCGTGTCCCTGTGTTCGACCTTGGTAGACTTGCCAAGTTAAAATATTCCACGACATTCAAAGATCGTGGTTTTTGCTGAACCAAATTCGCCTCCTATACTACAACACAATTTCACATTATTAAAGAGGCGAATTTGACGTTCATCATGGATTCGGGGAGAAATGGAAGGACGAAGGTGGTTCGCGAGCTGGTGAACGTGGGTGAGAGAAGCGACCGGAGGTAGGGGATGACCGCGTGACCGTTGGATCTCATGATCCAACGGCTACGAAGCGAGCGGCAACGAATGGTATGGATAAGATCGATGTGGCGCAATCGCACGACACAGCCAATGCCACGTGGCATACTGAAGGCGAAGCACCAGCGGATGCTTGTAATGGATTTAAGGACGTGATCGGATGGTAGAGGACATAAGTGAAGAGAGCGGCTAAGATGGCGAAGATCGAGCGGTGCAAACGCCGCCACGCGGCGTACTGTGGTGAGAGCGGTAACGGACGGTGGTGATGAGTTTGTGAGTGGAGATCGGAGGTCGATATCTGGGGCGTAAAGAACAGTGGAGATGAAGAGGTGAAGGCGAGATCGAATGGTCATGGAGATGACACGTGGTGCCTTGGGAGCGCAGCGCTGACGGAGGGCTGTGATGAATCCCAGGCCCTGATCGGATGGCAGGTATTGAGGGCGGAACGAACGATGGCAATCAAGGCTCCCAGACCTCCATCTGACAGCGGCTGGACATGGGTGCGTGGCGTAAGGAGATGCGGCCACGAGGCTCAACCAGAAAGAGCCATGTGGCCCAATCAGATTATTGCAAAGAAGAAATTGATTTAAGAGGGAGTAGATGGTCGAATTTGGAGAAACTCAAAACATGAAAGTTGTAGATCTCGATGAGATCTACAAGTTTCATGTTGACCAAAAATGAAGATGAGGACATTTAAGGGTAGAGAATATTTTTAAGGATATTTTTAAGGCTAAAAACACCACGGATTTCAATTTTGTTATTTTTTGTGTTTTTAATTTATTCAAAGACTCTGATAATTACAAGGATTTTCTGATTTTTATTGACACCTAGTCTAAGATAGGGAGTTAATTTCAGTGAAAAAAAGGCATGAAATATGGTTTCATCAATATCCAAGTCACTATACGTGGAACAATACAATCTCCCTTTACTTATCTCCAAGTATCGGTGGAGAAAGCGCATTATTCTTGAAAGAGTTCAAGAATAAATTCATTGTTGATACATGTATCCAGGCATTGAGAAAATAGATAATTAAATGCGATTTAATTATCATGAATAATATAATTTTGATTTATATTATAAGGAGAGTTATATGAGATAATTAAATGTGGTTTAATTATCAAAAGATATGAAAGATATGAATGTGTTCATATTGGGCACATGAGAATAGAGATCCAAGATGATTAAACGTGATTTAATTGTCATGGATATGAATAACGTGGATAGCACTATCCATATTAATCAGGTATATTATAAATGTGATTTATAATATATCAGAGAGAGCCTATAGTGATTTATATTTGTTGATTAATTATTGACGTGAATTGGATTCAAATTCGATGATTAATTGAAAATATAATTTACATTTTGTTTTGGGGTGTGAATGTAGTTCACATTTTTCAATGGCATGATTGCAACATTAACAAGATAATTATGAATTAATTTGTGAAATATTTTAAACAAATGTTGTTGTAAATCTTGGAGATAACATGAGATAATGAGATCTCATGAGATATTGAGGAGATAGACCCATTCCATCTCAAAAGGGTGGATGCCCCCCCCTTTTTAGGAGATGTGGTCAATCTTCTCATTATCTCCAAGACTAGTCAAATTGATTTGATTTGAAATTACTTTATACTAAGTATATATTTAATTTAATCAAATTAATCATTGTTGTGTTTTTACAACAAAATCATGGCCATTGAAAGAAACACAAATCAATCTCGTCATTGATTTTGTATTGTCCTTGGATTGAGATTCATAGACTCCCAAGACCCTATATAAGAAGAGGCATCCCTTGCTCTTCGTGTGACAATGAACATATGCTCTCTCCCTCCCTCTCTCTACACGTCATGTCTCTCTCTCTCTCATTGTGGTCGTCCACTATGGAGCTATTGAGAGAGTCGCCATCGCCACAGCGTCGTCGTTATGCTGCTGGATTATTTGCTCGTGAATCTCCGTCTCCTTCGGTGCACCTCACTCATGAAAAAGATGTCGGATCTTGTGTGACGAGATCAGTAGATTTGTCACTTGGATCATCAACATGGATTGCGAGGAGCATGCGTCTTATCAACGCGCTCCTAAGCATCTCCTCCATTGGATCGGACTTGAGATAGGAGGTCTCTTGGTTTAGAGACTCAATCACAACCACGCTTCAAGAGGTAACCTTAATATCTAATTGTGGTTTAGATGAAATAATCCGAGAAGTATTCTTGGATCATGTGGTTTCATCACATCAAAATTTTTAATTTCCGCTACCACGAGCAACTAGTGCGACTAGTCACTCCCGATATCATACGATGCAATCCTCACGCTTCCATGATGCGCTTAAGGATCTTCTCATATCCTTTAAGTGGTATCAGAGACAGTTTGGAGGTCTTGGATGCGATCCATATACTTGGGAAGACTTGGGCTCATTAGGGATTGTGAAAATTTTATCGTATTTCATTTTCGCTACCCTATTTTGTGAATATTTTCGGCCATGTTTAAAGTGTTTAAATACAAAACTATCACTTGGATAATGTCCCATTAATTAAGGAAACCGTGAGATTTGAGTTTGCATGATTTGTAATCCGATTGCTGAAGATATGATCATTTTAATGAACATATATCCACGGTTTCAGGGATGACGAATCATGACGTAATTAAAGAGTTAGTTACTATTTTGAAATGCTTATAAATGTGTGATTATCATTTGATTTATGTGTTAAATCAAATTATCAAACTATAGAAACTTATTTTTCTTGGTTTGGATTTAAATTTATTGAGATATGCTAATTTTAGTAAGTAGGGGTCATTGTTGGAGATTACATACTTGATCATAAACCTTGTGATTGTCATTCAATTAAAATTAGTGGAAATTAATGGTAATTTTCTAAGATAATTATTGATGAATATTTGTGAAATATTTAAAAATGATAATTATTTCCTTGAATGACATTGACCTTAACCAATAACTGATTAGATATGATCTAGATCACAAATTGATTACATCATACACTTTCCAACAAACTTTGATACTTGAATAGGATTGGGGATTTATTTAGCAATTTTTTTTATAATCAAAATAGTTTTGATTATTACTATATTGTATAACTTTGGTTGAAAAATCGATTATCATATAAAGTACAAAGTGATTTATTCGGCATTATTGTTTTCCGAGGTGGATATGGTGTCTAGTCGAGGAGCGTTGAGGTAGCAGGTTGTACCGTGTGCGGTCTGTCCCACTCCTGTTGGAATTGACCATGACAACGGGTAGGGAAGGAATAATGCTTAAGAAATCATGATGTATTTTTTTAATTATTAAAATTCAAAATAAGATGTATTTTTGAGATAATACCATATTTCAAGTAGCAATAAAGAATGTTTGTTGGATATTAATTAGATCATTGATTTGATGTGATTAGATTAATTGGAATCCAATTAAAATTAAAATACTCTATTATGAATAGAGTTGTTATTTCTCTTGAAAGAATTAATTATGTCAATGTGATCCATAATAATTAATTAGATTTGAACATGATGTGGATGATCACATAAGTGACATCCATGGTCTCCCGTCAAGGCAAAGGGTTCCATCACCGGAGATTGTATGTAGGAGAAGCCTGTCTGAAGTGACAGCTCCTACATACAAGCGCATCTGAATCGGGTTCTTTACTTCTCGAAAGAGTAAGTACGTATGTGTAGTGATCCAATAGGGAGTCCTCATAATAGCGAGTTGTATTCATGTTGACGGTTGGTTCGGTTAATGACGGGTCAACATCAACTTAGGGGTGGTAGGCCCAGGTGTTGAATATCGAATTGTGAATGCAAGTTGGACTTGCAAGGCAGAATGAGTTTCCGCTTCTTTTTATCCAAGTTGCAATTTCTCATATTATTGGGATGTGACAAAGATAAGAAGGAGATATCAGATCTCGCTTGAGATATAATGGTAAGTATGTCTCTTAAATTGAAAGTGATTAAAGGAATGAACTTTCAATGTTGACAAGGCAAAACAACTTTGATATAAAAAAATCCTAAATCAAAGTAAAATGTGTGTGTGTGTGTATATATATATGCAAATTTATTTTTCAGTTAATCCTTCATTAAACCAACTCAGTACTATACTCAATAATGACCAGTAAAATATCATGCATTGTATCCATGATATCGTACTTGCAGTTGGGCATAATGTATGTGGTTTCAATGTGCAAGTTCTCCTCATAATAATGATGAATGACAATTAAATAGACAATATGACTATAACCCTAGGGTTTGTATGTCTCTATAGTCTTGATCTCTCATCGAGTGTACTCTAGAAGTGACATGTCAATGATTATCATAATTATCAAATAATCCTTATAAAATCCGAAGAAGATGTTCTGGCATACATATGTGCTCTCGACATTTAATCATGAATGACATGGTTTACTACATCATGCAGAATGGTGGCTCTATAAGCGATAATGTATTCAAAATGTTTGAGTACCTACCTGAACCTAAGTCGTCAAGAGTTAAGATGTACGTAGATATGATGCGTGTCATCATTCTACTATCTATACTCAAGTTATTCGTGAAGCTTCATAATATTCATATTGTATGAATTGAAGCATGTATAAATGTTGAAATACTCATATTGAAATCTTTTAAATTCAACATAAGAGATCCTTTGTCTTAATAAATGGTTGTTTATACATGAAGAGAGCGCGGTGGAAGCATGGGTCGGACCCAAGTTAGAAGGAAAGTCAAAGAGTTGATTGTACTTATATGGTTTCCACACATATGACATCGAAAGAGTTGGATAAATGCCAATACTGTATTAAGCTGATGTACTGATGGTGTGACCATCTAGACTATCTAGGATCCTTATAGAAGGACTCGTATAGTGCATTGAAATATTCTACATTTAATCATTGAAATTGACTTTCTTTTTTTATAAGATCAAAGTCTAATAAATATATATCATCTTCTAAAAACACCTACAATTGGTTGCATATGTTCTAGAAGACCAGAAATTTAATTTTAAGGTTTAATAGTCATCCACTGACATTGATGCAATGGTTGCAACAATCTCTGTTGCATAGATAGACTTCGTATTTTCAGTGGGAGAGCGCTTAGTCTTAGAGAATGTCTATATGACCTAGATATTAGAATACACTCATTGTTTATTTTTAAATGTTGAAAATAAACATAAATTCTGAAATAGATCTATCATAAAGAGTTATGATGGATATATTTTAGATAGTAATCTGACATCTGGAGAACTCTACTAAATTAGAAAATTAATGGATGGTTCATTGACATTTCTAATACTGAAAATTAAACATTTAAAAGATCAATAAGAAGATGAAGATCATTTGATAATGTACTGACATCAAGCCTTGGACATATGCATGTTGATGAGATCAATAGACAAGTAAGAGATGAAGCTTTAGAATGTCTGAAATTTCAAATCTTACACACTTGTGAATATTATATTCAAAAGCAGAAAATGTCCAATGCACCCTTCTCTGGGAATGGTGTTAGATGCCGGGGTATTCAAGATCTCATACATATTGATGTATGCGGGTCATCTATATCAAAGTAAACATTAATGATATGTGATGTCTATTGATGATTATTTGTGATATGAGTTTTCTTCCCTTTACCTTAGAAACCTTTGAAATGTTCAAAGAATCACCATTTTTGTTTTGGAACCGAAGTTAAAAGGAAGATGAAATGAATTTGATCTAACCTAGGTATCAAGTACCTATTAGATGAATTCAAAAAATACCATGTGGAGAAAGGAATATCATTCCTATCTCACTCCTCCTAATACACCTAAACTCAATAGAGTTGTAGAGAGATACAATTGATCATACGTGACATGATTTGATCAATGATTAATCTTAGCATAATTACCTCTTAGTTTCCTGATATATATGTAGTAGAGACTACAATATATATCCTTAATAATATTCCATGCAAATATAAACTCGAAAATCCTCATAAGTTATGGTTTGGAACCTAGCCTAGTGTTGGACACTTGAGGATTTAGGGTTGCTTGGTCCATAACTTTATCATGGATGCAAGTAAGCTGGAATCTAGCACCAGAGAGTGCTAATTCATTAGAAAAATAAAGGATGGTATTGGATACATACTTTATGACCTTGAGATTCTTAAAAGATCTCTTCTCTAAGGATACGATTCTTATAGAATGACTCTCTTGAGAATCAAGATGAAAATGAAGTGAAAGGAACTCATTAAACCTTGAGAAGATAATAAGGTTCCTGAAATCGGAAACTAAAAGGACAACTAAAGATGAAACCCTAATTCTCTTCAAATGAGTTTGAGGATGGCATCCATGTGTCAATTAAGTCTGAAAATGATCTGACTTCATTTGATGAAACTTCTAAGGATCATGACATGGAATGATGGATGCTAGCAATAAAGTCTAAAGTAGACTTCATATACAAGCGTTGTATATGGACCCTCGAGGACCTCCTATATGGGTAAGACCCATAAAAATGTGAATGGATCTTCAAGAGAAAGAGGGGATCTGATGAGAAGGTAGAGACCTTTAAAGCACGACTCATAGCCATGAGCTACACATCGAAGAGAAGACATTGCTTGCAATGAGTCTTGCTCTTCAGTGACCTTGCTTGAACCCATCAGAATATTGCTAACTATAGCTACACAACTTGACTTTGACATCTTCAAGATGTGAGTCAAGATTGCATTGCTCTATGAATACGTCTCTGAGAATATTCACATGAAGTAGCCCCACGGCTTCATGGATGAGGAATACAAGGTGTGCAAGCTAAGGAATTCCATCTATGGACTCAAATAAGCTTCTTGTAGTTGGAACATCAGATTTGATGAAATTATAAAGGTTATTATCTCAGATAGAATCTTTATGAACCATGTGAAGCTTAGTGGGAGTGCCATTGTGTTCATCATGCTAAATGTAGATAATATCCTAATCATTTGGAATGATGTAAGGATGATAATAAGTGTTTTATAATCTGGCTATTTCATACCTCGAGATATGATATCAAGAATACCTCTTAGATCTTAGTTTTGAAGTTGTTCAGAAGCAAAGAGAAGAGGGTATTGGGATCATCATATTAGTGGTGCATTTTGAACATGTTCCATTTTCTGAAAATTTCCAAGAAAAGGCTTCTTTCCCTTAAAATATGGTACTGACCTATCTAAAGGGATAACACCTCAAAGAATTGAGGAAGTGAATGCTAAAACTGCTTGCCCTTGTGCATCAGTTATGAAAAGCCGGTGTATGCTATATATATGTACGAAAGCCAGATGTCTGCCATGCAGTGGGAGTAGTAAACTATTACTAATCCTACTATGGAGATAAAACACTTGATTACAGTAATAATAATATCTAGAGATAGTGATCTCAAAGTCTTATCTTCAAGAAATTAAGACTTTATAGATAAAGATCTAAAAGGTCTTAACTACGAATACATTAGGAAATAGAGATCTCCGGGAATAAGGGCATTCTTATAAGGATATTAGAAATTACATATTGATTATAATAATTACTGAATTGTAGTGTCAAGGACATTATAACCGACAAAATTGAGTATTGGTTGCATAAGATGCGACATTTACATTGGATGCGGGCACTGTTACTGGGAGATATGCAGGTGTTGTAAAAGGACTTGGCATAGTCTCTCGGGAACATAGTGACTGATCAACTTGCCTAGCAATTTTTCTAAATAGCCTATGATTGTCACATGAGTGTGGGCTTAAATGATTAATCCATTAATGGCTCTTTGGGCTAGTGGGATATTGTTAGACATGCGAGCCCACGACGAACCATTATGCAATAAACGTTATTGCAAATATCATCCCCTGATCTGAAATGAAGAATAACTAATTTGCATAATAGGTCCCTTAGTGCAATTAGGGTTATGTACCGTGGCCATCTTAATGATCATATAACTATTGTTTCAATTATTGAATCATAGAGGCTGGTACTTGGATGAATATCTAAAGAGTTAGATTGATGGTTCATCAAGTACCATCAAATGATTGTTAAGAGATGATCTCTAGCCTAAGCAGGAAATGGCAATCCTTTCTCATTTGGATGATATCTAACCGACCTCTTGATGCAAGTCCTCTGAAGAATAGAGATTCAGAGGTGTTAGATAAGTTAGGTCAAATAGTTGACTTAACGAGATCGCGATAACCAAAGTCATATGTCGTATGTTGTCATGATATAGACACGCATCCTCTAACCCGAGGCAGATGTGTTACTATATGTCTGAGTATGCACATTTGGCAGACCAATAGGTTGATGACCTAACCAAGGTCTATACACCGGTGCGCTGGTGTACATGTAAGGGCATACGAGTAATACATTCTCTCAAAGGGATCATACATATTCATTTATTGAACCGTAATAAATGAGTTCACTCATGAGATATCAGGAAGAATCAGATTCCATGTACGGTCGTCTCGCTTTGGAAGCTTGACTGAATTTGTAGTTTGATATATAATTTTGAAAAGTATATGATCAACACCTGGGTATGATATATGCTTTTGGAAAGCATATGATCGATACCAATTACCAATAGTCAAATGAGAAACTTAATGATAATACCCTAAAGTAGACAATATAAAATTGATCTAATACTTCGGGTTTATTCTAGATCTTCCAGTATGCAAGATGTGCATGTATTAGGAATACCTCAAGGTGATGTGATCATAAACGATTGTATAACCATGACGCTTCCACTCCAAGGGAGTGATGAAATATGTCTGGATTTTAGTGACTCCTCTCATAGATAAGTAATCTGATCTTAGTCCAAATGTTCGACCTTGATTTGAATGTGATTCAGATGCAATAAGAAGATTAAATCTACGACCTTGATTTAATCAAGCATCTTTGGGAAGTCTGCAAGATCTGGATTCGAGATTTGATCTCAATATCCAAGTCACTATACATGGCACAATACAATCGTCTTGTCCTTATCTCCAAGTATCCATGGAGAAAGCGTATTATTCTTGAAAAAGTTCAAGAATAATTTCATTATTGATACATGTATTCAAACATTGAGAAAATAGATAATTAAATATGATTTAATTATCATTAATAATATGAATTTGATTCATATTATAAGGAGAGTTATCTGGGATAATTAAATGTGATTTAATTATCAAAAGATATGAATGATATGAATGTGATTCATATTGGGCACAAAAGAATAGAGATCCAAGGTGATTAAATGCGATTTAATTATCATGGATATGAATAATGCGGATAGCACTATCCATATTAATGAGATATATTATAAATGTGATTTATAATATATCAGAGAGAGCCTATTATGATTTATATTTGTTTGATTAATTATTAATGTGAATTGAATTCACATTGGGTGTTTAATTGAAAATATAATTTACATTTTTGTTTTGGGATGTTAATGTGGTTCACATTTTTCCAACGGCATGATTGTGATATTCACAAGATAATTATGAATTAATTTTATAAAATAATTTATAACAAATGTTATCGTAAATCTTCTAGATAACATGAGATAATGAGATCTCGTGAGATATCGAGGAGATAAATCCATTACATCTGAAAAGAGTGGACGTCCCACCTTTTTCAAGGGGATGTGGTCAATCTTCTCACTATCTCCAAGACTAGTCAATTGATTTGATTTGAAATTAATTTATATTGATTTATCAATATATATTTAATTTAATCAAATTAAATATATATTGATTTTGTGTTGTCCTTGGATTGAGATCCATGGACTCTCAAAACCTTATATAAGAAG
The DNA here is from genome assembly GCA_037367405.1 of Ottelia alismoides. Lineage (NCBI taxonomy): Eukaryota > Viridiplantae > Streptophyta > Magnoliopsida > Alismatales > Hydrocharitaceae > Ottelia > Ottelia alismoides. Next base: position 66,361 of record JAZKJV010008597.1, read on the forward strand.
TGACACCCCTTGCTCTTCGTGTGACAATGAATATATGCTCTCTCCCTCTCTCTCTCTACACGTCATGTCTCTCTCTCTCTCTCTCTTATTGTGTCCATCCACTATGGAGCCATTAAGAGAGTCACCATCGCCGCAACGTCGTCGTTATGCTGCCGGATTGTTTGCTCGTGAATCTCTGTCTCCTTTAGTGCACCTCGCTCGTGAAGAAGACGTCAGATCTTGTGTGATGAGATCAGGAGATTCATCACTTCAATCATCAACATGGATTGCGAGGAGCACGCGTCTCATCAACGCGCTCGCAAGCGTCTCCTCCCTTGGATCGGACTTGAGACAGGATGTCTCTTGGTTTAGAGACTCGATCGCAACAACACTTCAAGAGGTAACCTTAATACCTAATTGTGGTTTAGATGAAACGATCTGAGAAGTGTTCTTGGATCATGTGGTTTCATCACATTAAAATTTTTAAATTCCGTTGCCCCAAGCAACTAGTGCGACTAGTCACTCCCGATTGCATACGATGTGATCCTCACGCTTCCATGATGCGCTTAAGGATCTTCTCATATCCTTCAACATGCATAACTTATATTACTACAAAATTTAAAAGGGCGCAACTGAAAATAACCATACAACATGTGCATCAAGGAAGAGGTCACAGTTGACAAGACAAGGCAGTGTGTTTGTTTCCCAAACAACCCATCGTCTAGTTATGTAAAGTTAAAACCATAGTCCTCTTCTTCCACCTCCATCTGTGACGACTCTCTCCAATAATGCTACGACCCTCCTTGCAGCTCTGGTGATGAAACGTAGATCATCTCATAGCCCCCTTCCCCTCATTCCTCCGAGCACAGCGAGGGAGCTCTCTCCATGCAGCTCTCGAGCTCCTACAGTGTCCCTGAGGCCCCTCGAGCTGAGGAGGAAAAGGAGGAGATAGAGAGCAAGAGCACCGTATGATGACTGCACATTGTGTTGTTTGTGACTGATGATAGCCGTGATTTGATTTTTCGTGTGTAATTAGTTCGAGCTTGATGTTTATGAGAAACTTAATGCATGTCGACTGGTTGTTATTTTCTAATAGTTCAAAACTTCCGTCTGATGCACAAGCTTTCCACTTCTCATAAAAAGAAGGCTAACCATCATTTGAAAGGTCATATACATAGGTTTTCCATTAATCAATACAAGATAGAATTGACCTAAATTGGCCTAAGGTAGATACTCCACGACCGATTTGCTTGAACTGGTGATCCAACTCAAAGTTGCATGGTGTTTGTAATGCTTTGACTGCATGGCTTAATGATGGCCATGTGCCATATTAAATCACATGTATTTGATCTCCAAACAAATATTGGAAAATAGTTCTCAAATCCAAAATTTCGCCTAAAAATCTACTCATCCTACCACCAAGGGTCTGTTTGGTTACTGGGATGGGTTGGGTTGGGGTAATCTCCTATGAATAGTAGATGTTTGGATGGTTATGAGGGTTGGAAGAGGGTTGGAATAAGGAATGTGACGTGATGTCACATTGATTTGTGATGGAAATTCAATCCAGGAATGCACGAGGGTAAATTCGGGTACCTCGAGGTAGCCCGGTAACCAAAAAGACCCCAAATATTCACCCATCAACTGAACTTTTCTGAGAAATGCTTTTTATGTGATTTAATGGTATTTTTTCTCCACTTATATACGTTATCACTACAATTCCTCCCTCACTAATGATTTTAATGACCAAAGATTCACTACAAAAAATGCGATTGGCGTGCACAATTCTGTGAGGGGTGGGTGAACACAAGTGTTTGCCCAAATACTGACGAGGATGGGGCGAGCACATGTGGGTCGCCCAGTCAAATTTTAGACTAATTTTGGAATCGCGCTTTTTTGAATATGTGGACAGGCACTCGGCTAACATATATGGATCGCCCAGTCATGATGTCATTCTTTTAAAAAATTACTATTTATAACATATTTTTTTGCAGATGGGTGAGTTTTTATGATGCATTCATTGCAGCAACTGAGTTTGGGTGGAGATCGATGGCGGGAATGACAAACCGCCAAAAATTGAGGATCAAATCGACCAGTGGCTTTAAAAGCCACAATCAGATTAGAGTGGAGCTGGTACGTTTTATTAGTAATCATATCTTAAATGCTAACTTATTATATTTTCATTCTGTTATTATTTTTTTATATTTGTTTTTCAGGAGACAATGTTGGAAAGAGAACCCTCTTTTCAGGAGTGATGATCTAGGTTCCACATGAGTGGGAAAGATGGAGAGTCTCATTGGTTCACTCCTAAAGCAGGAGAATTATTGGTTAGTTTTTTTATATATAAGTAATTTAAAAGACATAATATAATTATTTCTTATATTTTTTAACTTGTATTTCAGGATCGTTATTTGGCACTAGCTGCAAAGAAATGGGATGGAGATCCTATTAGGGAACAACCACCATTTGATAAAGCAATTTGGAAACATGTACATATAAATATTATTTTAGTATATTCAATATATTCATATTAAACCATCAAAATTTTAATAGATGTTGGAGGAAAGGGATGTTGTGACAAAAAGGAAGCAGTCGCTTGGTGGTCTTCCTCCATACTATGTAGAGGAACATCGTCATTCATATTCTTCTTATGACCAGCGTCGCAGTGATCACAACCATCGTCGCAGATAGAGTCCCATATGGCGATGATGGTGGAGAGTGTGACGAAGCTCTAGTAAGATTTCTTGGTGTACATGAAAGTATTCCCCTTCTATACTCTAATAATTTTATATTTCAATATCCTCAATTGCATATTATATATATATATATATATCTTCCATAAAATGTGTCTCCAGGGTATGCATCTCAATATGAGGAGATTGAATCAGACGAAGAAGAGGATGACCCAGAAGAAGAGGCACACATGTATGTCGGATTTAAGGAGAAGGAGAAGGAGAAAAAGAAAGGAAAGCATGATTTAATCTCATAAATATTTAGATCAAAAAGAAATGATTGGTGGTTTTTATCTTGTTTTGTTGTGGATTTTTAACAATTTTTTTAATCTGTATGAATTTTGAAAATAGAATTAATTATACTTTTAATTGTCGAACATTTCAAAAATCTATTGGTATTATATTTAGCTGCAAATGTGATGCATATACTGAAATTGTATATTATCTTATATGTTTAGTTCTTAAGTTCATATATATTATGTGAGTTTGGAAAGTACAAGTTACTTAAATTAATTGGATGGATGACACATTAAAAGTATTTTTCTCGACTCTAATAAACACCTGCAGTGGTTTCTTGGCAGGCTATACAGGTTCCACGAGGCATCTAAACCCCATCAAACCTGTATATTTTTTTCTGCATTTTAACTTGGGCGAGCACATGTGCTCTCCCAGTGCTTTGTGTGGGCTCGCCAGCACGGACGTGAGTGAGCCTTTGACGAACACAATTGTGCATGCGCTTAGGTCGGGCGAGCACCTGGCGTATACATGTGCTCGTCCACCTGACCCAGCGACCCTCCATTGGGCGAACACACATCGGGCGAGCACATGTGCTCGCCCAGTGTATGGGCATGCACTTGGCGTGCGATCGATCGACGTGCACATCACGAGCCACCATGTGCACGCCAATCGCAATTTTTTGTAGTGATAGTCAAATTATGAGTATTAAAGTGATCCATCACATGCTCACATGGTGACGTCACCTGCTATATGTCCACTAGTAGGTTAAAGCATAAGATGGTGGTCAACTATGCATTTGATAATAGGTTGAAGAGGTGATAGTCATATTTTAAATGATTACATGTGCCTAATAATATGTTTAAGTGGTGATTTATCATTTGTCAAATGATGACCTATTATGTGTCCAATAATACATTCAAGTGTGTGACCTTATATGGACTGTACAATAGGTTCAATGAGTGACTTGTTATCGCTTCAATGGTGGCATGCTTTGAGTTTAATGGTGACCTCATATGGGTTGAACATTGAGTTCAACTAGTGACCTGGTAGGTTCAACAAGTGACCTACTATGAGCTAAATAGTGGAATCAATGAGTGATCTTTTATAGGTCAAACGAGACATATTATAGACTGAAAAGTTGTTTCAACAAGTGCCTTGTTATGGGCTAAATAGTGTGTTCATATAGTGACCTACATAGATTCTATAGTGTTTATATGTATTTAACCAAATTTGTTTTATATATCACGGGAGCTGCACAATACCGATTGAGGCACTCATAGATGTGTTGAAAAGCATAATTCAAACTCTATATAATAGCATCTTTTACTCCTCTAAAATAATCATGTAGACTTATCGAAAAAATCACTAAACTTCCTAAATGTTAATTTACAATATTGTAAAACTTGACGAAATATGACCATCACACCCCATCATTACCTATACGCTGCCACCACCGCTACCGCATCACCACCACCATGTTGCTTCCATTACTTCCTATTGTACCACCACCATGATCGCTAAATTCATATCACCACCACATCGCCATCGTAGCTTACCATCGCCACCGTCTTATCATCGTGATGCATCAATGTCAATCTCATCCTCTCCATAATGCACCACCATCCTTTTTCCGCAACGTCGCCCCACACACTACAATAAAAACGATTTGTAGCCATTGAATGTGGCTACGAAGCTTGTGGGTATATAACCACGATAATTGTATGGCCATTAGTTTATGTAACCATAATTCCGTGGTCAGAGCCTTCAAAGATGTAAGGACATTCATACTAGAACTGTGGCCACAACAACTTCTATGGTTACTTGTAGTGGTCACAACATATTCATGATTATAGAATTCTCTCGACACGACTTGTAGCTATGGCTAAATGTCACAAATTTTTGTGGCTAAAGTTAATTCCGTAGCAACAAGTCTTAGATCTGCGGGCATAGTTATGTGGTGACAACTTATTTTCCTTGTAGTGACACTACCATCATGCCACCACCACGTTGCCATATGCTACCTCGACACACCACCGTGTCACCTCCACTCCGTCGAGTGTCACCATCTCGCCTTCTCACAGATGTTGTGCACCCGTTGTTGCTCCCTTGATGATATAGCCACTGGGAACACTGCAACAAAATTGAGCTATAGTTCCGTCATTAAAGTTGTTATTGTTAAATATATGATGAAGATATTACTCGTTGTGAAGTAAATTTCTATGTTTGGATTAGCATCGAGTATCATATATATCACTATATTATTAGCGGTGATCCATATAGCAATGCCTATTCGTTGCTATTTTCAAAAAAAATTAACCAAACAGTGCTAATTTTTTAGTTCAGTATTTACCGATGATTAGTTAAAATTCAGAAAATAGCCATGGACAAACATTGCTATATGAATTGTCGCTAATGATATAGTGAAGGATATGATATTCGTCTTCAATTTTAAGTATATAAAGCAAATCACAACGAATAATATCGTCGTTATATATTTATCAACGACTAATTCAGTGATAGATTTTGAAAAAAAATGTAACTAAAACTAAATTTTTTGTAGTGGACGAAATGGGAGGAGAGGATAGCTCTCACATTCCTCCTATAGAGATTTTTAATTTGGGCTTGGGGAACTTGCACCATGGCATAAGCAACCATAAAGGTTTTATGCTCTTCATGAGTTTTTCCTTATAATGAAGACACATTGAAGGCTTTAGAGGCTAAACATCCTTATAAGCTGCCTCCTTTCATACCAGATATCTTGGTTTCAGAGACTCCTCTTATAGATGCTGCAGATTCTATTTTGTGGGCTATCAAATCCTTTCCTAAAGGGACATCATGTGGAAGAGATGACATGAGAGCTCAACACATTTTAGATGCCCTCTGTGGAGAGGGGTCAGCGGTTGCCAATGATCTCTTACATGCTATTTTCTTGGTAGTTAATTTGTGGCTAAGTGGGAGATGTCCCTTGAGTCTGGCTGAGTTTGTGGCCTCTGCACCTCTTACTTCACAGCTCAAACTGGACAACGGCATATGTCCTATTGCTGCAGGCACAATCTGGAGGCGTCCTGTATCAAAAGTTACTATATGACAGTGGTGGGTAAGGAGATGTCTAAGTACCTCAATGACTTTCAATTTGGAGTCAGTGTATCTGGGGGAGCGGAAGCCATCTTACACAAACACCAATCGTCTTTTGAACAAGCTTCACAGGGACGGGTCTCCCTCTATGCTTACGATGGATTTCTCTAATGCTTTCAATTTAATTGATAGATCTCTAATGCTTGGTGAAGTTCGGAGGAGATGCTCTTCTCTTTCTTCATGGGTGGAATTTATATATGCTCAAGCCGCCAGATTATATATTGGAGAAAATTATATGCGGTCATCAACAAGAGTGCGGCAAGGTGACCCTTTAGGCCCACTTCTTTTTTCTCTGGCATTACACCCACTTATTCATGAGATCAGAAACAATTGTAAACTCCTACTCCATTTACTTCCTCAGGGATAAAAACTTTATTGAAGACTTTACTGAAGACTTGGCTATGATGAGGGAAGCCAAAACTGTTGACTTAATGCATTTACTTCCTCAGTTGGATGATCCACAAGGTGAGCTGCTTCTATTACGATCTCGTATGGGTATTGCCGAGCTTATGTTCGGCTTACGGACATGTCAACCCGCATACATGGAACGTGTTGCTACATGGTTCGACAAAGGGTTACACAGAGCTATTGAGGATATTGTGGTTTGTGGAGGTCCTTTCTTTGGTGACCTTCAATGGCGAGTGACGTCGCTACCCATTATACTCGGTGGTTTAGGTCTTTACTCGGCTATTGAGGCTTCTTCATATGCTTTAGTGACCTCTAGAGCTCAATCCTGGATGCTCCAAGACCACATGCTACGAGACAACGTGATACATGGTATGGATTCTGATTTTCTTAATGCTTTGGAAGGCCTATGTGTCGCACATCCATATCTTGATCTTACATATTTTGCTAGTAAGGATACCATACCCCTTAAAGCCCAGGATGCTTTGGCGAGTTCCTTTTTTAGCAAAATTGTAAAAGAAATGGAAGTGGAGTTTGACATGACTGCTAGACAAAAAGTAATTTTCCGATGTTTACAAGTTGAACATGCTCAAGATTTCTTTCCTGCCATTCCTATTGAGGGGCTTGCAATGCATATGTCACCTGTTGAATATCGTACTATTCTCAAGTACCGCTTCATGATTCCTCTGTTCCCAGTCGACGAGGCTTGCCCAGTATGCCACAAATCCCGCTTAGATGTTTTTAGGAGCACACGGTTCATTATCACAAACTTCCAAGTTTTAAATATAGACATGATTTTGTTAGGGATGTTCTTTTTGATGTACTCAGACATGCGGGGGTTGCTTCAAAAAAAGAAGCACCGGTGAATTTTTTTGACTGATCCACAGGAGGGGAGATCGACACTTAGACCAGCAGATGTTTTAATATTTAGAGGATTGGAGGAAAACATGCGTGTATCGATTTGACCGGAGTTTCTCCATTGGTGGGTCCGATAAAGAGTGATTTTATTGATGGATACGCTGCATAAAAAGCTGCCTCAGCTAAAGTGGTTAAGCATGAGAAGGCCTGCATTGACAATAACATGTATTCATTCCCTTCGGTTTTGATATATTTGGGTTCTTGGCAAGTGAAGCGGTGGATCTCCTCATCCAAAAAATTATGCATAGCAATGTTGGTTCATAGATCTATGAATGTTGTATTTCGAAGGATTGGATTTGGATCCAAAAGGGATTGGCGGCGCAACTTGTTTCCCGTCTCCCATCAATTTCTATATAACGATTTATCTTATTTTTGGAATGGTACATTCACATATAAGCAACTTCCATGTACCAAAGCCTATAGCCATTGGATTAAAATCCATCCAAAGGGCCCAATCTACTCTACCAAAAAATCCGATTTATAAGAGAAACGATAACTGACTTCCTCCCTTCCTTCTCTCTCTTCTCGTGCCCACCCTCCATCCTCCCCCTCTTGCCTATGCTGCAACCCCTCACCTCTCGTCATTCCTCATGCATCTCCCTCTCTCTCATGGCGTCGTGCCATGCCCGACTCCTGCGCGCCTCCCCCTCTCGCTGGTGCTCGAGGCAATGAGGTGCGATCCTCCCCATCTCGCCAATTATCGACGCAATAGCACGCGCCCGCCCTCCCTCCCCTGTCGGTGGTCACACAACGACATGGATCCCTTCCCCATACCTCATGTGTCGCGTCTACCTATCTGCAACGAGTCTCAACACCCATATCTCTAGGGAAATGTACAACGAGGATGACAATGACATTGAAGCCTATATTAGCAAGCTCGCGGCCGTCACGCACAACACTGCAGGCCGTCCTCGCACCTCCCCTGCATGCACGCTCCCCCCGGTTCCCACTTGCAACCCATCCCCCAGTGTCGACCTCTTCAAGCAACCCCCTGTCGCCGTAGGTTCCAGCCCGTCTACCTCCCCCTGCCGCTCCCTGCCCGCCGACCTGCGGAAGACCCCACCTTAGTTACCCTACGCCCCCCAACGATCCCTGCTCCTGCAACCCCTCCCCCTGCTGGTACCTGCCCGCCTCTGCCCCTGCAATCGGTCCCTGCCTGTCGACCTCCAGCTCCCCCTCCCCCCTCCATCCCCCACCCCCAGCTCTGCGACCGGAACTGCCTGCACCTCTGCAAACACCTCCCACCGCGGAAACCGCCTTGGTCAACCCCCACAACCCCCACCCGACCTTCAGAGGCCCCCCCATCGGACCCCTGCAAGCTGACGTGCCCGCAAAAAGCCATGTTAAGAATGTGTTTTTAACGTTAGTTCGTGGAAATAATTAGAGTCGTTCGTTGTAGGCTGCGGATCGGAAACAGTCAATAAATAACCACAATTTTTAATCAAATTTAATCAAGTGGTTTTTATGTTTATTTTACTTGGGAAAGTCCCAAGGTCGATCACAAGGAGGCAAAGGAACAACCTAGAGTTGTGTCTATCCAATTTCGTATTCGGTTTTCAAGGCGGTTTTTTTTGGATTTTTTAATGCAATAAAGGGATGCAAAATGCGATTTCGGCCTATTTTAGGGACTAAAATGTAAATTTCAATCAAACGATGTCCGAAAAATACGAAACTTGTCCACGATGTAAATGATGATGAAATGAGTGCACTGTAATTTTTTTGGAATTTTTGGATGCAATATGAATTTTTTATGAATTTTTAAATGTAAACAAAAAGATTTTCAATATTTAATTATAATAAATATTAAACCTACTTATTTTCAAGAATTAAAATTATCTAAGATCTATCACTAGGTGAGGGTCTCAGAAAAATCCTAAACCTCGAAAATCTGGGGTCTAATATCTATTAAAAATTAAACAATGAAATATGCTAAATGATTTTTACAGAGCAACTTATGCATGCAAATGCAAAGATTTGTGGGCACAATGTTAATCCAAGTAATCTCTACGATATTTGATTTTTGGGGAATTTTTAGAGCAACAGTTAATTTACTATGAATTTCAGAGCACAGATTGGGCAAAATATTCCAATTTCCACAAAACAATTATTTATTAATTAACCGTTAATCACAAAAATATCCACAACATGTCAAAATGTAGAGAATTAAAAGATGAACAAAATGCTATTTTTAAATGAATAAAATGATGTAATGTAGAGGTTTATAATGGATGGCGAACACAGGGGTACATATGCAATTTAAGTAAATAGATAAAATTAAAAATGCAGAACAGGGACCTACTTGAAATTACCTATAACTCGGGGGGGGGGGGTTGCAAATGTTCCAGAGGGGCACGTGCCCTGCACGTGCCTCTGGTTGGCTGGGCTGAGGCGCAAATCAGAGGACTTCTAGGGGGGCTTCTGCAAATGACCCAGGTGGTCACGTGCGTAGCACGTGATCCCTGGGTGGCGTCTGATGACATCCTCCCCCAGCGCACGTGCCCCGCACGTGCGTGGGGAGTCTCGGGTCTGCCCCCGGCGGCGTGGCGGAGCGAGGTGGAAGGGGCGGAGGCTGGAAGGCTGTGGCGGCTACTGGAGGTTCCCGGAGCAAGGAGAGACGGAGGGAGACCTCGGGCTTCGTGCCCGGCCGTAGCGGGCGGCGTTAGTGATGTCGAAGAAGACGAAGGTGGAGGCCCGGCTCCTGTCCGGTCGGTGGAGGGTCGAGCTGCTCCTGGCGATGGCGCTGATGACGATGGCGAGGCGATGATCGTCGGGGAAGATTGCGTTGGCGGAGGTCTGCGGCGGACCCAAGGGACGACACACGGCCGGAGGGCGTCGGTGGAGGTGGTTGCCGATGAAGCAGGCGAAGTTATCGGAGCGGCTGGCGGAGTTTGTAGAAGGCGGAGGAGTCGATCGCGATGGAGATGTAGTCGACGACGGAGCCGGCGAAATGTAGAGGTCGAGGCGGTGGAGAGAGATAGAGAGCGAGGAAGAGAGGGAGAGATAGAGAGAGAGATAGAGAGAGAGAGAAAGAGAGAGAGAGAGATTACCGGGAGAAGAGGGCTCGACGGCGGCGCCGGAGCTAGCAGCGCTGGAGGAGCTGGCTGCGACGAGGCACGAGACCCCGGATCACGCCGCGAAGGTGGTGGCCGGACTGTCACTCCTGGAGCTAACCTTGGGTTGAACGGCGGATGGGGGATTGGGGGTGATGCCGGCGTTCTTAAATAGGGCACGAGAGGGGTGGCTGGGCGAGATAGGAGGAGCGGCCGTTAGCGGTGAAAGCGGAGACCGTTGGGCGTAGAGGGAGGCGGCGCGGTCAAAGGGAGTTGCGAGGATAGCGGAGCGGCCGGTGGTTGGCGCTGGAGGTTTCGAGATTTGGGGCGGAGAAGTCGCGGGTGGTTGGGAGGTAGACGAAGGGTGCTTGGCCATCCGATCGACCGAGATCGGGCGGCCAGATGGACGCCACGTGTCGAAGAGCTGGGAGAAGTGCGGGGCACGTGCCTGGGTGGCACGTGCCACGCACGTGCGTGGCTTTTTAATTTTAATTTTATTTTTTTAACGATATTAAAAAATGCGAAAAATAGCTGACACGTGGCGGCCTCTGGGGCTGCCACGTGTCAGCACCAGAAAAATCCACGAATAAATCCTTTGTAAAATCAATAAAAAATAGCAAATGACCTCTGATCGAAAAAGTTTCTTCACGAAAAATGTTCGTCTCGACGAGATCTACAATTCATGAAGACATCAAAGCTAAATTCGGTCAAATGTGAAAAGTGAATTTTTGGGGTATCCCATGTACATAGAATACCTTGATTTTTGGGTTTTCTATTTTTTTTGTTATTTTTAAACAAGATAAAAAATCCGAAAAAATATGGAAAAATCAAAGATGAATAAAAGACACCTTAATCTAATTTTTTTGGATTTTTTATTAATAAAGAAAATATATACATAAAATACAGGTCAAAAAGCCGCGAAAATATACAATGTACGAAAGAGGCTCAAAACCCAACTTTCACATACGAGCTCCGATTCACTTGAACTTGGTCTTGTTTCGAAGGTAATTGAATGTACATTAGTTCAAAAGTGAGTAGGATCAAATCGGACACTGGATGGGGAAGATGTGTGACTTTTAGTCCGAAAATCCTGAAACTAGGGTTTGGGTTTTTGGTCCACTTAACAGGGTTAGTGATTTTTTTGTATTTTTTATTTATTCTTGTCAGTTATGAGTAAACAGTGGAAGTGAGTTCGTGGTATGCGGTGTTAGCATGAAGGAGTTAAAAATAGGGGAAGTTAGGCTATTTACAGGTCATTTTTGGCTTCTTATTTTATGCAGAAATTAATGCTAAAATGTAATTCTTATGAAATCATGCCTGAATGCTAATTATGCAGAATAAATGCAGAAATATTGTTGATTTTGAGGGACTTTGAGCTTAATTAATAAGACTTAGAATGATGAATCCGAGATTCATCATCCCCCTATACTTAAACCATGCTCGTCCCTGAGCATCAAAAAGAAATGCCATGAAGTGAAATGAGACTGGGTTCCATACCAATACCATGAACTGAAGGTGAAAATGAAACTAAACTCGACCTTTGGATTAATAATGTGGCGGAACTTCTGTGAGACTTAGAATTTTAAAATCAACAGTCCTCAAGTTCTACACATCATTGGCACAGTTTCGGCTCAGAAGTCATCTTAGATCAATCCTCTTCCCAAAGTATACCCTATGAATATTGAATAACCGACTCATGTGTGTGAAGGGTTTTAGCTCTTCCCTTTCAGAATGCCAGACTACCATGCTCCTCTCCTCTCCAGTAACTCGTCCTCGGGGAGTCAGGTATTTCCTTCTAAGGTCTGTCGTGCTGTGTTCACAATCGAATGAGGGAGAAGATAGAAGAAAGAGAAAAGAACTGGAGGGTGGCCAGTGTAGTCACCTCTCCTTGTGAAGATGGCCAGTGTAGCCGAGTCTTCACCAAGATCTGCAGGTTTCTTGAAGCTTGGACCTTTTTTTGGTCGGATTTTTATTTGGTAGAATGCTTCTTTGTTTTTGGAATTTTTGGTGGTTCTGCTTGGATCTTGTTGTGCCCCTACGGATATAGAATCTTTTTGTTCCGTACATTTTTTTGGGGTCTTAGAAAAAATTGTGCCTAGCCTCCATCCCTTTTCCGAAGCTTTATTTCAACCCGTACTCCGGTCTTTAGATTTCCACGCTACCAGAAAAGAGACTCACACAGTCTTCCAACATCCCGTCTGGGTTGAGCTAAGTGCATAGTGCGAGAGTGCGAATTAATTCCCTATTCCAGAGTTGTACCCAGGATGAAGAGACCAGGTTAGACACTAAGAGTCAAACGCTGTACATTGTCATGTGGAACTTAAGGAATTAAGTCAAAAAGACCTGAAGCTCGTAAAATCCTATTTCTCGGTGAAGTTCCTCTGAAAATTAGGTGGATTAAGGTCAAGTCCAGACCACTCTAGGTTTTGGCTCATAACTCGGTTCAGAACCCAATGACTTTTCACAGATGCAAATGCATGTGATGTTGGATGGAGTGCAGGTGCGTGAAACGCAGACATTTTTTTCTTTTTTTTCTTTCTCTTTTTTTTGACATTTTATGCAAGGGATTTTTTTATGCAGAAAATGGAATAAGAAGCCTCTTTTTCATTTTTTTTCAAGTTAGTACGCACCCCGTAAATACATATAGACTTACGCGAAAGTACGAGATATGGGTAAAATATATATACAAAGTACATATACAGACCCCCCTATACTTAGCGAGTGTTGTGTCCTCAGAGCACAAGAAGCGTAAAGAAGACATAGCTCGGGCTAAGCGTAAGAGAGTGAGAAAAAAGCAAAAAGAAAAAATGAAAAGAAAAGCGGTCAGGAAATGAGGAGAATATAAACAGGTGGATGATGGTTCCCCCTATACTTAGGCTGTGGACAACCTAAGTATGGAAGAAGGGTGAAAATGGAGCAATTAGGAGTCAGGAGAAGAATGATATATACAGATGGCATCGGTCCCCCCCTATACTTAGGCCTTGGCCTAAGTAACGGAAGAAGCTGTACAAGGAGGCTGATGTGGTCGGGAGGGAGGGTGGGAATGATCAGATAGATTTTCAATGTCCTCGCTCTGCGTGAAATAGATGACCTCGACTTGAACTGTTTGTTCTTTGGGTGATTCAATGTATGGCTTCAGCATTTGTCCATTTACTGAGAACGGTTGTGCATTCTCTTTGAGTTCGGCAATATCTACGCTTCCATTGGTATGCACATCGATGACAATGTAGGGACCCGTCCATTTTGATTTTAATTTCCCATGAAAAATCTTCAACCGAGCATTAAACAACCATACTTTCTGTCCAGGGACAAAGGTCTTCTCTCGAATGTGTCTATCATGCCATCTCTTGACCTTGTCCTTATAAATCACACTGTTGTCATATGCCCGATTTTGGATTTCAATTAGCTCATTCAGATTTAAGTCTCGACATAGTTTCCCAAGGTGACAACTCCAATTCAACTTTTTGATCGCCCATTCAGATTTGTGGATCAATTCTACAGGAAGATGACATGGCTTGCCATAGATCATCCTAAAAGGTGAAGTACCGAGTGGAGTCTTATAGGCTGTCCTATAGGCCCATAGAACTTGGTCCAACAGTGTCGACCAATTCTTCCTATCGGGACGAACCAACTTCTGGAGAATGCTCTTCACCTCTCTATTAGAAACCTCTGCCATGCCATTAGATTGTGGATGATACGGGTTGGCTATTCTATGCTCAAATTTGTACTCCTTAGCCAAAGATCTCATCTCCCTGTTCACGAAGTGGCTACCTCCATCAGAAATCAATACTTTTGGTATCCCGAACCTTGCAATGATGTTATCTTTGATAAACTTACAGACGACTTCGCTATCTGCGGTTCGGGTTGGAATAGCCTCTACCCATCTTGATAAATAATCCACCGCTAACAAGATGTACTCAAATCCATTGCTGTTGGGAAAGGGACCCATAAAATCAATCCCCCATGCATCGAAAACATCACAGAAAATTATTGGTTGCATGGGCATTTCATCTCTATATCCCATAGTCCCTCCCATTCTTTAACAAATCGGGCATGACCGTACAAATTCATTAGCATCCTGAAATAAGGTCCGCCAGTAAAATCCACACTGGAGTACCTTGTGCGCGGTTCTCTTTCCCGAATGGTGTCCTCCAGCCTCGAGAGAGTGACAGTGTGTGAGGACACTCTGATATTCCTCCTGAGGAATACATCTTCTCCAGACACAATCCGGTCCTTCATAGAAAAGGAAAGGATTGTCCCAATGGTATTTTCTCGAATCTGACTTTAATCGATCAATCATTTTTTTGGTCCAACCATAGGGAACCTTCTTGGAGACAAGATAGTTCACTATGTCGGAATACCATGGGGTTGAATTAATGACGCAAACCGATTCGTCTGGAAAAGTCTCCTTGATTGGTCCAATATCAGGATGATCGTTTTGCTCGATTCGGGAAAGGTGATCAGCAACAACATTCTTTATTCCAGGTTTATCCTTAATCTCCAAATTAAACTCCTGGATTAACAAGATCCATCTCAAAAGTCGTGCCTTGGCATCCTTCTTCTCCATGAGATATCTGTGCTGTGTGATCTGTGAAGATTGTCACCTTGGAGCCCAATATGTATGATCTGAATTTTTCCAGGGCCCAAACAACCGCGAGCATTTCCTTTTCAGTCACTGTATAGTTTCTCTGTACAGGGTCCAATACTTTGCTCGCGTAGTGAATCGCATAAGGAATTCCATCTCTTCTTTGTTCGAGAACCGCTCCGACAGCAAAATCCGATGCATCAGTCATGATCTCGAAGGGAAGAAACCAGTCGGGAGCTTGTAATATCGGCGATTCACATATTTTCTTTTTTAGGAGCTCGAAGGCCTCTACACATCTGTGATTTACAATAAACTTGGTGTCTTTTCCTAAGAGCTCAGTCAGTGGGCGGGCGATATTTGAAAAATCAGGAATAAATCGTCGATAAAATCCAACATGCCCTAAGAACGACCTCACTGACTTGACGTTGGTTGGTGGCTCAAGTTTCTTGATCACATCCACCTTGGCAGGGTCCACCTCCATTCCTTTTTTGGAGATGACGTGCCCCAACACGATACCCTCAGTCACCATAAAGTGACTCTTCTCCCAGGAGAGTACCAAGTTAACCTCCCTGCATCTCTGAAGGACTCGGTCCAAGTGCACTAAGCATGTATCAAATGAATCACCATGAACTGAGAAGTCATCCATGAAGACTTCCAGGAAATCACCAACCATTTCGGCAAATACGGCAATCATGCACCGCTGAAATGTGCCTGGGGCATTGCAAAGCCCGAATGGCATGCGCTTGAATGCATAAGTACCGAAGGGACATGTGAATGTGGCCTTTTCCTGGTCCTCGGGAGCGATAGCTACTTGATTGTAGCCGGAGTACCCATCAAGAAAACAGAAGAATGCTTTCCCTGCAAGTCTCTCCAATATTTGATCAATGAATGACAGTGGAAAGTAGTCTTTCTTGGTCGCAGCATTCAGGCGCCGGTAATCGACACAGACGCGCCACGACGTGGGTACTCGGGTCGCGATCTCAACCCCCTCCTCGTTGGTAACCATCTGGATTCCCGACTTCTTCGGGACGACATGAAGGGGGGCTACCCACTGGAGTCAGAAATGGGGTAAATAAATCCTGCTTTGCACCATTTCTCTATTTCTTTCTTCACTACTTCCCGAAGATTGGGGTTTAATCTTCTCTGAAATTCACGGGAAGGCCTTGCATTATCCTCAACATAAATTTGGTGTGAGCAGAGAGCGGGGTTTATTCCTACGAGATCCGACCACAGTCCAACCTATGGCTTTTCGATTTCGCTCAAGGACTTCGATCAGTCTGGATTCTTGGTCCCACTGTTAATGATGAGCTAATGATCACAGGGAATTTTTCTTTGGGTCCATTGAGGAATGCATACTTCAGTGTGGGAGGAAGTGGCTTCAGCTCTGGCAATTCTGAATCGTCGATCAAGTCTGGCTGAATTACTTTTGCTTCTGGCTCGGTATCGGTTGGCGGTGAATCACTATGTGAGATGTTGGCTACCAATTCCGAAGAAAAGTGAGTCAGATCGCTAGAGTAGAATGGTAATTCGGCCCAGAGCCGCGTTCGACTCATCATTGATTGACTGCCCCAAAGGTGATGGGATTGACAAATCCAAGAGGATTTCTGTGTTGTCAAGTGTGTGATGATATGGGGGTCTAGAAGTCTCAGAGACTGCATCGTGCATTATTTCTTCTTCTAAGGATGTGCTTTCTACCTGTATGTCTGGCAGTTGGTCCCATGGCCCAGTGGTTCTGAGGAGATTGCATTCTAATGTTTCAGCATCTTTAGTTGTGGATTCGGAGTCTGGCCTTTGCCACTTTGTTTGTTTCATCTCCAAGTCCACTTCTCCCCCTGGAGAACGGATTTCATCATGCTAGTTCCGTAGTCGAATACAGCCTTAGCGGTTCTTAAGAAAGGTCTTCCGAGAATGATTTGCGATTCCTTCCAATGGTTCGGGGTTCTCCATGTCCAGGACAGTGAAGTCTACTTTGTATTCTGTACCCTCGATAATGATGATGACATTCTTCACTTCTCCCTTAGGTCTTTTAGTGGATTTATCAGCAAATTGGAGTAAAGATGATGATTTCTTGAGAGGCCCACTCCAATCGATAATATAAGGCTAAGGGCAGAAGGTTTATGGAAGATCCATTGTCGAGAAGTGTGCGTGTGAATGTTTATACCGCCAATGTGACTCTTCACATAATGGGCGCCCAGATCCCTTTTCTTTCTTGGCAGATGCTGGTTTCTGACGCATTTAGTGGTGGCAACTGTCAAGATATGAGTCTCCCACAAATTGACTTGTTCTCTTTGTACGAGTCCGGGTGGGGGTGCATTTTGCCTTCAAGTATTTCTGAAAGGCTGGATTACCTGCCACGTATTGATCAAAGGGTACTTTTACTGTGATGTTTTGTTGGCAGAATTTTTCCATGACTGGGTCATCTTTGATGTTTTTCTTTTGTTTTTCTTTCTTTAGTGCATGGGGGAAAGGAATGGAAGCATTTGAGACAGGAGATAGGGGATCAGAATAAAAAATAAGAGCGTCTTTATTCGACTTGGAGTTTTTATTACAATCATAATAATCAAAATCAGGTTGCTGAAAAGGTGACAAAGGTATTTTTGCAGCAACTAGAGGTTCAAGGTCCTCTGCAGACTCCATAGATGCTTTTCCTTTATCTACTGCTGGGATCTTCAGGCGTCCTTCATCTTCCTCCTCGGAAACATCCTCCGGTTGATCTTCCGAGTCTTCATGGTCCGATTCCCTTGCCCGGTCAGGTACGACCACGGTCCTTCGCTCCTGAGTGACATGGCATTGATTTTGTCAAACGAAAGGATCTCATGTTCAGATGTGCAAAGTCTGGATAGTATACCTGGTTATTGTGTTGAGATGCGTTGAATTTGTTCAAGCTATTGGGGTTAGCTTGAACCTGGGCGGGAATGGTTGTGGCTGAGCTGTCTGCTCATCCTTCCAATGGGACAAGCGGTTGACATCAACCCGTAGATCTTGCAGCTCATTGCGGAAGTGACGAAACTCTTCAAGTATTTGTCTCTGGATGTCGATCGGTTCTTCTGGTGGTTTGGACGACTGAGCTGATTGTCTGGGGGCTTGAGATTGCTGATGGTATTGCTGAGGTTGGCTCTGGCGATTGTAGGGTTGTTGCTGCTTCGGCTGCTGGAACGATGTGTGTTGTGGAGGAAATGCGGCATTATAGAAGGTGGGTGGACGCTGATAAGTCTGACGGTCTCCCATGTTACCCTGTCGGGTAGTGTCCTGGGTGTACCAGATGCCATTCACTTCAAATGTCAGAGGCGGGGCTTCCTTGACTGTCTCAGTCGGTGGGGGTGGCTGTTGGGAAAATTGGGCGTGGGATTGATCGTGAGCCCATGGTTGCTGTTGCTCTGCTCCTGGTTGCTCCTGGACATGATGCACATGATATATCGGGACAGTAGGTGCACTAGGCATCCCCATCTTGGACACCTTCTCGGTGAGTTCCTCCATCTGCTTTGGGAATTGCGAAATCCTACTGTCGATATCGTTCATTCTCTTGTCCACAATTGTCAATTTATCAGAAATAAAGTGCATGCTTGGAATCAAGTCCTCAGCTATTTCTGCCACCGTCTGCTTCCTGCCTTTGGCTTGAAGGGTGTTCAGGGAATCAGTGTATGCTCTACTGGCAATTTGAGACCGGCTTGTTTCTGCCATCTGCTCCAGTATTTTCCAGACAGTCTCAGCTCCACGTGATGTGTAATTCCCTCCGCAGGCAGCACTAACTAACCCTTGAGTCTCGTGGTTGAGGCCAGAGTAGAGTGATTGGACTAGGATGTTGTTGTCCAGATCATGGCAGGGACATTTTTGTAGCAGGTCCTTAAACCTATCCCATGCCTCACAAAGTGGTTCATTGGGCATCTGAGAGAAACTGGTGATGCGGGTCCTCATTTGATTGGTCCGGCTCAAGGGGTAGAATTTCTTCAGAAAGAGATTTTTGAACCTCTCATAAGTCGTCACAGTCACCCCCAAGTTTTTCACCCAGTAGTCTGCTTTCCCTTTCAAGGCGAAAGGTAGTGCGGTGAGACGAATGTAGTCTTGGCTGACTTGTGGGTGCCTCAGATTAGAACATATCAGCTCCAGGTCCCTCAAGAATTCATATGGCTCCTCAGTCGTATTACCATGGAATTGAGGTAATTGACTGACAAAGTGTGGCTTTAGTTCATAGTGGATCTCTGGCTGTGGTGGCTGTAAATAGTTCCACACTCTGTACTGTCCCGGGTTGTATGCGGCTTCCATTGGCACTTCTCCCCCAGCATTCATTTGTTCGAGCTGCTCCCTCAGTAGCTGCTGTTGCTGCTCAGATGCAGCCAGTCTCGCAAGAATCATCTTCATTGGATCTTCATTAGGTTCATCTTCATGGTCTTTCTTGGAAGGTATCTTGGGTGGCATCTCTTTTTCTTTATCCGGAGAATATAAAGGGTTTGAGTTAATAGATTTGAAAGAATTGATGTAACAGTTATCCTCGATCTTTTATGGTGAGAAATAGGCGGGGTGGGTCTGTCCTTCTTCTAGGAGGAAGAAGGAATAGGGTTCTTGGGAAGGGTTTCCCGGAGGCCAAGCAGGTCCAGAGTAAGAGTTTCTCTGGGCTTTTGAGATTGGGGAGTTTGTGGTAGAGAGAGACGAGCCTGAACAAAAATTACCACAGTCCTCCATTCTCGGGGTCAACAAGATGTTTTATGATGTAGACACAATTGTGTGGTATTCGTTGGTGAATTATTTTCTACGCACAATCAAACACAATACAAGGGTTGTTTCACCAACTCAACTCAAAGTGAAGACCGTAAAGGTCCGGTCAATTATCTTGTTAGTTTTAATTGGTGAGAATTCAAGTCTTGCAAGCCGTTTAAACGAGCTGTTAGGTTTGGAGCTGGGCTCTATCCTAGTGTGCGTCTCTCTCCTCGCTGCAAGATAAAATCAAACAATATCGGAGTTGCTCTCCCGTAGAAATTCTTGATTTTATGGATTTTTAAGATCGGCTTTATTTAGCAGTCCCAATTTTATTGAGGCGATCACTGAAGAATTTAGATGAACACAGATTCACGTCTACCGTCCAATCCCAATTTCCTTTAGATTTATGTGATAAAACAAGAGAGAGGAATTCGGGAAAAGCCGATGCACGCGGAAAACTATGATGAATGCTCAGTTAGAAGACTTACAGTGCCTCCCCGCAATCTCCATGTGGTATGCAATACAGAATTGAAAAAATTATACTAAATGAATGCAAGCCGATGAAAAGCCGCACCTAAGTAGAAAGTTCTATTAGCGGTGAAGAATTGAATTAAATTTGGCTAAGTTGAACGATCTATGTACGTCTTGATTAAAGTGAAGTGTGGCTTAAGATCCTACGAGCACAATCAAAAAATAAAATTGCTCTGAGAGCCGTATGTGCAGGTCTATCCTAATCGCCACTCAAGTCGGGCCCCACCCTATCCGGAGAGTGAAACAGGCCACGACACACCACAAATAAAGTTCAATGTCTTTGTACACACGCGAGAGTCCAAACGGACACCGCTATAAATGAGCAAAAAATAAAAGTGCAGTAATTAAAAACCTAGACTCTACTCTCTCTCACGACTCGACTCGATCTTAATTTAATTGCGGTTTCTTCGGGTGTCGGTGAAGATGCGTCGGTTCCTTAAAAAACCGCTCCACATGCGTCGGGTACCTCGCAAGAAAAATAAGAGAGAGAATGTAAGAGAGTGACTCAGAAAATAATAAAATAAAATAAATGAAATAAATGCTGAGAAATAAATACAAGCAATAAAATGGGATTTACAGTGAAAGATTCGGGGGTCAGACTACCCGAATTCGGAAAACCGAACAAAAATTTTCAAAACAAAACTCTAAGCCGTTTGCCTCCCCGGCAACGGCGCCATCTGACGTGTCCGCAAAAAGCCACGTTAAGAATGTGTTTTTAACGTTAGTTCGTGGAAATAATTAGAGTCGTTCGTTGTAGGCTGCGGATCGGAAACAGTCAAGAAATAACCACAATTTTTAATCAAATTTAATCAAGTGGTTTTTATGTTTATTTTACTTGGGCAAGTCCCAAGGTCGATCACAAGGAGGCAAAGGAACAACCTAGGGTTGTGTCTATCCAATTTCGTATTCGGTTTTCAAGGCGATTTTTTTGGATTTTTTAATGCAATAAAGGGATGCAAAATGCGATTTCGGCCTATTTTAGGGACTAAAATGTAAATTTCAATCAAACGATGTCCGAAAAATACGAAACTCGGCCACGATGTAAATGATGATGAAATGAGTGCACTGTATTTTTTTGGAATTTTTGGATGCAATATGAATTTTTTATGAATTTTTAAATGCAAACAAAAAGATTTTCAATATCTAATTATAATAAATATTAAACCTACTTATTTTCAAGAATTAAAATTATCTAAGATCTATCACTAGGTGATGGGTCTCAGAAAAATCCTAAACCTCGAAAATGTGGGGTCTAATATCTATTAAAAATTAAACAATGAAATATGCTAAATGATTTTTACAGAGCAACTTATGCATGCAAATGCAAAGATTTGTGGGCACAATGTTAATCTAAGTAATCTCTACGATATTTGATTTTTGGGGAATTTTTAGAGCAACGGCTAATTTACTATGAATTTCAGAGCACAGATTGGGCAAAATATTCCAATTTCCACAAAACAATTATTTATTAATTAACCGTTAATCACAAAAATATCCACGACATGTCAAAATGTAGAGAATTAAAAGATGAACAAAATGCTATTTTTAAATGAATAAAATGATGTAATGTAGAGGTCTATAATGGATGGCGAACACAGGGGTCCATATGCAATTTAAGTAAATAGATAAAATTAAAAATGCAGAACATGGACCTACTTGAAATTACCTATAACTCGGGGGGGTTTGTAAATGTTCCAGAGGGGCACGTGCCCTGCACGTGCCTCTGGTTGGCTGGGCTGAGGCGCAAATCAGAGGACTTCCAGGGGGGCTTCTGCAAATGACCCAGGTGGTCACGTGCGTAGCACGTGATCCCTGGGTGGCGTCTGATGACGTCCTCCCCCAGCGCACGTGCCCCGCACGTGCGTGGGGAGTCTCGGGTC
Organism: Ottelia alismoides; assembly: GCA_037367405.1. NCBI lineage: Eukaryota > Viridiplantae > Streptophyta > Magnoliopsida > Alismatales > Hydrocharitaceae > Ottelia > Ottelia alismoides. The sequence continues at coordinate 88,505 of JAZKJV010008597.1, forward strand.
TGCCCCCGGCGGCGTGGCGGAGCGAGGTGGAAGGGGCGGAGGCTGGAAGGCTGTGGCGGCTACTGGAGGTTCCCGGAGCAAGGAGAGACGGAGGGAGACCTCGGGCTTCGTGCCCGGCCGTAGCGGGCGGCGTTAGTGATGTCGAAGAAGACGAAGGTGGAGGCCCAGCTCCTGTCCGGTCGGTGGAGGGTCGAGCTGCTCCTGGCGATGGCGCTGATGACGATGGCAAGGCGATGATCGTCGGGGAAGATTGCGTTGGCGGAGGTCTGCGGCGGACCCAAGGGCCGACACACGGCCGGCGAGCGTCGATGGAGGTGGTTGCCGGTGAAGCAGGAGAAGTTGTCGGAGCGGCTGGCGGAGTTTGTAGAAGGCGGAGGAGTCGATCGCGATGGAGATGTAGTCGACGGCGGAGCCGGCGAAACGTAGAGGTCGAGGCGGTGGAGAGAGATAGAGAGCGAGGAAGAGAGGGAGAGATAGAGAGAGAATAGAGAGAGAGAGAAAGAGAGAGAGAGAGAGATTACCGGGAGAAGAGGGCTCGACGGCGGCGCCGGAGCTAGCAGCGCTGGAGGAGCTGGCTGCGACGAGGCACGAGACCCCGGATCACCCCGCGAAGGTGGTGGCCGGACTGTCACTCCTGGAGCTAACCTTGGGTTGAACGGCGGATGGGGGATTGGGGGTGATGCCGGCGTTCTTAAATAGGGCACGAGAGGGGTGGCTGGGCGAGATAGGAGGAGCGGCCGTTAGCGGTGAAAGCGGAGACCGTTGGGCGTAGAGGGAGGCGGCGCGGTCAAAGGGAGTTGCGAGGATAGCGGAGCGGCCGGTGGTTGGCGCTGGAGGTTTCGAGATTTGGGGCGGAGAAGTCGCGGGTGGTTGGGAGGTAGACGAAGGGTGCTTGGCCGTCCGATCGACCGAGATCGGGCGGCCAGATGGACGCCACGTGTCGAAGAGCTGGGAGAAGTGCGGGGCACGTGCGGGGCACGTGCGGGGCACGTGCCTGGGTGGCACGTGCCACGCACGTGCGTGGCTTTTTAATTTTAATTTTATTTTTTTTAACGATATTAAAAATGCGAAAAATAGCTGACACGTGGCGGCCTCTGGGGCTGCCACGTGTCAGCACCAGAAAAATCCGCGAATAAATCCTTTGTAAAATCAATAAAAAATAGCAAATGACCTCTGATCGAAAAAGTTTCTTCACGAAAAATGTTCGTCTCGACGAGATCTACAACTTTCATGAAGACATCAAAGCCAAATTCGGTCAAATGTGAAAAGTGAATTTTTGGGGTATCCCATGTACATAGAATACCTTGATTTTTGGGTTTTCTAATTTTTTTGTTATTTTTAAACAAGATAAAAATCCGGAAAAATATGGAAAAATCAAAGATGAATAAAAGACACCTTAATCTAATTTTTTTGGATTTTTGTTAATAAAGAAAATATATACATAAAATACAGGTCAAAAAGCCGCGAAAATATACAATGTACGAAAGAGGCTCAAAACCCAACTTTTACACACGAGCTCCGATTCACTTGAACTTGGTCTTGTTTCGAAGGTAATTGAATGTACATTAGTTCAAAAGTGAGTAGGATCAAATCGGACACTGGATGGGGAAGATGTGTGACTTTTAGTCCGAAAATCCTGAAACTAGGGTTTGGGTTTTTGGTCCACTTAACAGGGTTAGTGATTTTTTTGTATTTTTTATTTATTCTTGTCAGTTATGAGTACACAGTGGAAGTGAGTTTGTGGTATGCGGTGTTAGCATGAAGGAGTTAAAAATAGGGAAAGTTAGGCTATTTACAGGTCATTTTTGGCTTCTTATTTTATGCAGAAATTAATGCTAAAATGTAATTCTTATGAAATCATGCCTGAATGCTAATTATGCAGAATAAATGCAGAAATATTGTTGATTTTGAGGGACTTTGAGCTTAATTAATAAGACTTAGAATGATGAATCCGAGATTCATCACAAGCCCCCCCCGCTGCGGAACCGTCTGGGTCGACCCCCTCCCCTTTGCGGAACCGCCTTGGTCGACCCCCGCAACCCCCCTACCCGACCTTCGGAAGCCCCCCATCCCGCGTCGAACTTTGCATGCAACCAAGCTCCCCTCTCGGGCCCGGGCGAGTTCCACCATCATTCCGCATGATCCCCACTCTCATCGTTGTCCTCCAGCATCCCTCTTCCCGCAGCGTGGAAACCCGTTAGCCGTTGTCCACCACCTGTCATAGCCTCCTATCTTAAATTTAAAGCCACTATTGTTACTGGCTCAAGAGAAAAGCATGGGATATTTTTATTTAGGTTAATATCAGCCGTTAGATCATTGATTGGTTAGATTAACCCAATCATCTGGTTGAGTTAATGAAGTAAAGTAACGGAAGGTTATGGATATAAGACATCACACTTATTCAGGGTCCTGAGCGTAATTCACGATTATGCAGGGTTATGAATGTTATTACGAAATTACTCAAGGTTATGGGTATAAAAATCCCAAGATAAAATGAACAACTAAATTGCAATAGTCAAGGATCAGACCATGATAAATCTTAAAGATTATGTATCTCACTGTTAATTACTTTCTAATTTAATACGTGTCATTGAAATAAAGTGCATAGTTTCAGGTACTTTTTTTTGCAAATTTCTAAGTTAGTGCGCGACATTCAAATCATGTATATAGTTCAAGTATTTTTTTTGTAATTACTCTAGATAGATATCAACATAAATTATAAAAAAAACCCTGGATCATCCGATTTCAATGTCAAACATGAACTATAAAACATAACAATGTAGTATCCAATCTTTAATATTTGTCTCAATGTTGGTTTGAGATGTTGCGATTCAATGTTAGAAAGAGAAGCTGATCAACTAAAATTCAATAGTCAATAACCACATTAAGACAAATCTTAAAGATTAGGTGTGTATTGTTACTTTTATAAATTCATGTGCAGCATCAGTGCATAGCTTAAGTACTTTTATTGTAATGGTTTTTATCATTTATACCCTTTTCAACTTTTGCAATACCAATTATACCCCCTCTTTTTTTATAATATCAGTTATACGCCTACATTCTTACGGAATTCACGGTTCAGCCCATTTGTAATATCAATTGTCTCTACTGTAACTTAACGAAAATGACATAATTGTGAATTTTCTAAAAAGGTATGGAGGCAATTGACATTGCATATATCTGATATTGAAAAAGTTAAGAAGGTTCCAGTGATAAAAACCTTTCTAAATTTACTTTAAATATTACACATAAACGGATATAATAATAACTTGTGCACCAAGGAAGAGGTCCGAATCCCACCGGAGGGGATTATGGCCACAGCTGACAAGACAAGACGGTGTCCCAATTTCCTAAACTACCCCTCACCGCACTATTAAAGTTGGAAACCCTGGTCGTCGTCTCCTCCCACCTCCTGCGGCGACGGCTCCATATCCAGTACTGCTGCGACCCTCCTTGCGGCTTCGAGATGAAGCGTAGACCACCATCTCGCAACCCCCTTCCCCTCCGTCCTCCAAGCACGGCGAGGGAGCTCTCCCCATGCTGCTCTCGAGCTCCTCCCGTGTCCCCGAGGGCTCTCAAGGTAAGGAGGAAGGGGAGGAGACCAAGACTACCGCCTGATGTCCTCCTTATAGCGATGCTCGCATATGCAGCCGTGGTAATCTTCCTCGCTTTCGAAGATACCACCATGTAAGGATGTCCGCCGCCTCACATCTCTTGGTTTCTTGCATTTTTATCTGCCCTCTTTCGACGCTGCTTTGTCCTTGACCTTCCAGCTTCCGAACGAGAGGGCTTCGGTTTTCGATGCTATCGATGTTGGTTCAAGTGCTCAAGGAAATAGGCTTGTTCTCGTGCCCGTGATCTGCCAAAGGATCTGCCTGTTAATTTGCGCCATTTCTTTCATGTTCGAGTGGTGAAGTTGAGTTGCTAGCATTTAGGGTTTACTGAATCTTAGTGTACATGTGCATGAACATGAACATGTTCCTGCTGATCTAGATGAAGGGATACTGGACTACCGCGGGATGGTCTTTTTTTTGTGAACTTTCTACCTTAATTGTTAACTGCTCAACTTCTGCTTGTCTTGGGTTCATGTCTTATTGTCTGTGTATCTGAAATCTTTATCATGCACTTTTTGCTTCTCTCGTTTTTGCGTTCTGAATGACTCATCATTTAAACGTCGACTAAAGCGGGAAAAAAATCTGATGAGACGTAAACGTCGAGATAATGCATCGTCGACGGTATGAATGGAAATATCTAGACACGTTCAACGTTTCAGATGTTAGCTTGATCTCGACATCTATGAGAAAAGTAATGTGAGTGGTTACTGCTATCTTTTTGTTGCAAATGTATTACCGAAGCATCTCAAGAGGACACTTTCGGAAGCCAGATAACACTGTCGTTAACCATTAATCTAAAAGGATTAAATGGGGCTGGCTGGTTCCTGTCTCATCTCGTCCGATTTTTTTATTTTTTTTGAAATTTTCTTCCGTGGAATTTCATCACTAATTCAGACTAGTATTTTTAACGGTAATAAAATTTTTAAAACAATATCATTTGGATAGAGGTAGTAAGAATCTTTATTTTGCACGAAATTTTAATGACATATATTGATGAAAAGTCATGAAAGGAAATTTCCAAAAATATAAAATATAAAAAATCAGACGAAATGTGGTGAGCCCAATGGGAGCAGTCCCATTTTACCCATCTAAATATCGTAATATTATACCTGGGATGAAACAGTGATTAATCTTGGAGAACAGAACCGAGTCTGGAATTAAATTCCAATATAGCCCTCGGCAAATGAAATTAGTAGATCAAAAAAGGTTTTTCACTTAAAATAGATATAACTCATCTTATTGGAAGGGTCGACCGGAAATATAAAAATAAATTATATATAAATATTCATGGAGCAAAAATGAGAAGGTCATTTTCAGCGTATGATAGACATATATAAAACACCGTTTCCAGTACTTTTGATACTTTACGTGATTTCTATATTAACTTTTATGGTTTCCTGCGTTTTTGGATTTTTAAGATGTTTGAACTATATTTTTACGATTTTTTTTGGATATGATACACTATATAAAAAAGGCATCAATTGTATTTTTTTCAGAATATTTGGTTCGATGATTTTTCTATAAAGCTTCGAAGGAAAAACCTTAATTAAGAGTTTTTATTTTTCAAAGGTATTAATTAGGGATAAAAAAATCCAATAAAGATCATAGGTATTATAAGAAACGAGGGCTAATAAAAAACAATTTTATTTTGCAAAATATCATGAAAAATGTTTTCCAGAAACTCTGATAGATCGAAATCTTAGAAAATTCTAAAAAGCACGTACCAATAATCAATTCGAAAGTCCTTTGGTTAGTAATTAGGTTCCTAATGAGCAACAAGTATACCAAGGTTCGTCACAAATGCCAAGGCTATAAATTTATATCAATTAACCAAGCCAAACAGGAATTTTTTCACCAAAAAACACAATAAACTCTCTAAGTCTCAAAATTCGGAACATTTGTAGCATGGTCTGTAGAGGCATCACAAAAAAATTGAGTTCAAAACAGTAAATGACTTAGACGATACCAAGCTTCAAAATCAGGACTCTTTCTGCAATTTTCCCAAAATACAAATAATCTAACAAAACACGGGGATGCCGTCATAAATTATGGAAATTCTAAGTTGCCTATATGAAATTCCCAGGAGGTAGACAAGTATTTGTTTTAGATTCTCATGCTTATTGGTTAAATTGGTGATGAAATCAGTTATTTATAAGAATCGGAGTGAACTGTTTTATTGTTGGTTTGGTTCGAAGGTCAAGTTATACGAATTTATAGAAATAAATATGAATAATGCATCATCATATATTTTAAGAATATCTACACTTGTTTTAAGTTTTTCTAATAATACGTGTACTTCTATTTACATGTGTGCCCCTATATTTTTTACAAAGCTCATAATAATGATATCTTGTTAGTACATTTGTGCTCCTAAATTATACAAAATAAGGACAATATCGTGATTTTTACAGAATATAGCGGCATGAGTGTAATTGCTAAAAAGTTAACGGTATACGTTGAGGCATCGTTTGATGCTGTTGGAAGAGGACAACTTCATTCACAATATGAGACGAGAGAGGCAATGCTCGTAAGGCAGGAAGTGAGAAGCGAAATTGGGTCATTCGCACACATGTCGGGAGAAGAGATAAATGAGTATCATACCATAGGTTGGGATGAAAAAAATTGGGAAGATTTTTAGAAATTTACATTTTATTAAATAATTAGAAATTATTTTTAATAAAAAAATGGCTGAACTGATTGTTTGGTTCAATTGTTTCAACTGGGTTGAGCGGTCCAACTGGATTTTGACCGTTTTTGAGTAAAAATCGGGCAGTTGGACCGTTTTTCTTCCGGTTCATTTAACGAGATGAACCAACACGTTTGATTCGATTTCTAAAACCTTGATCGCAGCTTCCCTTGGTCGGGAATACAAGCGAGGGATCGGCTAACTCGAGCTCCTCTAAGTGATTTGTTGATGCAGCATCTCCTGTTAATCTCGCCTTAAAAGAGCACGAACATCTCTCTTCTCTATGAATTGGACAAGAGCTACATCCAATACCAATTTAGCATCGACTGTAAACTATATAACCTGACACCTAAAACCCATGATGCTTTCTACAAGCATAAACTCGCAGTATTGGTTAGAGCAATAAAAGGGAAATCTCGGAGTCCTGATGCTCTTCAACCACAGACTAATCATGGCCATGGCCATAGCTCATCCTCAGTCGAAAGTAAAACCCAATTTTTAACGATTAAACCCCTGCTATTAGGGATGTCAATCTGGGTCTACCCATTGGGTATCCGACCCGAACACGCTCCATTTAAGGACCCGAAACCCGTCCCATTTATTTTTGAACGGGTTTGGGTTTTGAATTGATTATCCATTTGGGCATGGGTATGGATTTGGGATTGTCTTGTGGGTACCCAAACCCGAACCCGAACAAAAAATATATAAAGATAGATGTGTGCGTTGCATTTTAATCAAACTAGACCCAAACCCATTTCATATATAATATGTATCGATCCACATGTATAAACATCCAACTCGATTTTCTTCTCTCCATCCATTTATTCATATTAAACTAACTTTTTGTATCTTTAATAAATAAAAACTATCAACACAAAAGAGTTAAACACTTAATATATATAAACATTTATTATTCTCTATATATTGCATATTTTTATGAATCGTCATATTTCACGATCTCACTCTATTTTTTTTATATGTGAAAATCTTGTATACATTTATAAACAACTTAAGATTTGCCATGTCTAAGATATGGGTATCCATTGGGTATACGGGTATCCGACGAGCATATGGGTACCCGCTAGAAATTATCCGTTTAATAAATGAACGGGTATGGGTAGTGATATTATAAGTGGGTATGGGTTTGGGAATAGTAATACCCACCCCAAACCCGACCCGCTGGCATCCCTACAGATCATCTTGACCAAGGTCAATATAGAAGAACGATGTTGTTTAGATCAAGCCAATGGTGCAACACCAAGTAAGAATGATCTGAAAAATGTAGCTCTCAAAATAATCTGCAAGTTTCGTGAAGATCTCAAAAGCAAAAGAAGCTAAAATAGATAGATCAGTAGATTTTTAAAAGAGTTTACAAGTATAAATTACATGATTTTATTGGTTTTATATTAGGGATTTTTACCCGGCAGATCCTATAATCTTTTCCAATTACCTCTACGACCTTTGAAACATCATAATTCCTCTCCCGACCCTGTAAAGTTGCTAACCCTTACCCTACAGACCCTGTGGTTACCTTTACGACCTTTGAAACACCATAATTCCTCCCCCGATCCTGTAAAGTTGCTAACCCTTACCCTACAGACCCTGTGATTAACCCCCGTTCATTTACCCGTTAAAATTAACCGGATTCTGTTATGTTTGTTTATATTATACCCATTTTGTTTATTAAATTTACATTGAGTGTCACTCCATCATCTGAGAGGAGCTGATACCCCCCCGCCCTGCCCCCCCTCCCCGCCGTCGAGGAGCCTCGCGAATAGCTCCTCCATCCCTGCTCTACCCCCGACCGCCGAGGAGCCTCGTGCCCAGCTCCTTCCCTCCTCCCCTGCTCGAATGGGCCGTAGGAACCCAAGCTCCCCCCTGCCGCCTAGCCTCCCAGGCTCCCTGTGCCGCCCAGCCTCCCAGGCTTCCCCTCAGCTGATGGAGCCCCCCCCCCCCCCCCCAACCGCCGCTGCTCCCTGCTCGGCCCGAGTCCTTTCCCCACCCAACCACTGCTGCTCCCTGCTCTCCCCACAGTGCCGATGGAGCCCCCCCTCCCCCGATGATGCTGCTCCTTGCTCCCCCCCCGACGATGCTGCTCCTTGCCCCCCCCCCCCCCCCCCCGCGCGCGCGCGATGGATCCCCCTGCCGCCGATGGAGTGCCCACTCCGTGCCCCCCACCCCCGCCGCCGTGGACTCCCTGTTCCCCCCTGCCCCTGCCGCCGCCCAAGCTCCCTGCTCCCCCATCCTCCCAAGCTCCTAAACCCCCCAAAGCCGATGGAGCCCCACCCTGCCCAAGCTCCCTGCTCTTCCTTAGCCAATGGAGTCCCCCCTGTCGCCGCTGCTACCGCAAGAACGTCTGCATCTAATTTGCAGGATTTTTTTCCTATTCTTTTTTTATTATTTTGGCTAATTCTAACTGTTCGATGGTAAATTGGTTAGGTTAACTCAAGACTAACCCAAGTATTGGACTCAAATATAGTTAAAATTGACGGCATGGTTTGTTGGGTAAGACGGAGCAAGTTTACGAGATCGGGGGAGGAATTAGGATGTTTTAAAGGTCGTAGAGTGATGAATCCACATTTCATCATCTTTATTCTATCATTTTGGCATCAAAAACCCTAGCAAATGCCTGTAAATAGCCTTAAATACATCATCTTAGCATTCATGCATGTACATCATATTAGTGTATAAAATACTGTAATTAAGGCCAAAATTATAGAATAAATAAAGAAAAGAAAAAGATAAAAATATTGTAAATATTTTATGACCCAAAACCTCCGAGACCTAGGCATCTTGATGAATAGGTCGACAAGGAATAAAGTAGGGGGAGATAAGGTCAGAAATACAGAGAAAATACCTATATTTCTATTCATTCTTTATTCATTTTGGGACCTATCTTTGGTTCCACTTTTTATACATCAAATGAAGAAACTTTGTACATGAAAATTATAGATAATTTAATAAAGAAAAATACAAAATTGATTTCACAGAAAAATAATGTACAGATAAAAAGTTATGGTCTGAATAAGAATCCAGAATCCCAACTTCCCAGACCCGTATCGCACAACTGACAACTCCAAATGCAGCATACTCACCTTTAATTGAATATAGAATAAAATAATCTATCCAATGGTGGTGGTTTCACATTTGGCGGGGCTACGGTTTGAAAGTTGAGTTTTGGACCCTCATTGTATACTTGTACAGATTAAAATATTCAATTTATTCTTTATTCATTATTTTTGTATGTTTATATTTTTATAATTATGTAAATATTACTTGTAATATATATGTGCATTAACATCAGAATAAAAATGTAAAGAACATACAAAATAAAAATACTTGTATAAAGAATACATAAGTATACTGCCTGTACATATACCTATACAAAACACTCTTATATTTTATTTAACATACAAAATGAATCAGAAAAATAAAATAAAAATATATTTGTGTACATAAAAGTAATTTTATAATTTTAGAAAATAAGAAATGAAAATAATAAGAATAAAATACATAAAATGAAAATCAAATACTTAAATACATAGGTATTATACCTATATAGGGTTAAAAAGGTAACTTGTAAAAATATAAGTCATAAAAATAAATAAAAAACATAATAAAATACTACATAAAATTTTAAGCATTTTTTATTTTATAACTATTAATTAATTCGACCTAATTCTATTTTTTATTGATTTTACAAAATAAATTATCAGGGTTTTTCCTGGTTGGTCCACGTGGACCAACCAAGAGGGGGTTAACAGTTGACCTCGGTCAACTGGACGCCCTACCCCCTGCACCCCTGTCAGAAGTTGGTTTTTGAGCCACTTTCTTGGCTTTTTCCCAGCCGAATCTTTCACCATTTCATCTCGATTCCTCCTGTGATCTTCTTCATCGATTATCCCTCTTGCCCGCCAGGTGTTTACATCGGGCCAAGGATCAATGAGGTGCTCCAGAATTGTCGATCTTCGAGCTCCTGCAACTCGAGGTCAAACCAAATAAGAGAAGCACCCAACTTTCGATTCGATTTTTGAACACCTTCGGTCCACCCCTCGCGCCTAATCCTAGCTCCAGAGCTTCCTGGAGGTGACAACTCCACCACGAAGCCATCAACCAAGGCAACCGAGGTCGGAGGCGCTTCCACCACCTCCAGCGAGTACGCCGGTCGAGGTACTTTCTTCCCTCTGGCTCCGGCCATTGAGGGCCCCTTCCCCGTTATTTCTTTCATGCATTTTACTCCTGTCAACCTAAGGATGAAAAATCCTCAAAAAAATTAGAGTTCCGTCGACTCAATCGTTCGATCCATCACTGTGGCCGGAGCGCACCTCCGACCGTTCGTCGCCACCGCGTGTTACACCTCCCCACGACCATCCAAGGGTCCAGGCAGTTTGCCCTGGACCCTTGGACCATTTTTGCAGGTCAAAGTTGAAGTGAAGACACCTGGAGCTCGAGTTTTGAGCTCGCCGGAGCCAACGAAGCCTCACAGCTCTGCCAGCCCCCAACGAGCACCACGGCCACCGCCGTGGCTTTTTGACGACTCCAGACGATAGAGGAGGACCTGAGGAGGCAGCAACCCGATTTTGAAGCTCAAAAGCCACCGGAGCTGGCAGGAGGAGCTCGAGGAACTGCGCCCCGTCGGAGCTCCGCCTTGTTCTTCCAGCCGCCTTCGCTACCGTCCGATCAAGGGAGCCCCTCCAGATTTAGCGTGGACCGTTCGATCATCCGCACCCAGCCACCGTCGATCTCAGCCGAGATCTAATCTCAGACGTTCACCAGCGAAGCGTCATCGGCCGTCCTCAACGCGCCATGTGTCTAAGTGGCTCCTTCATCGCCGTCGGATCACACGTCGAGGGTATTTTGCATATCAACCCTCGCGCCTTTTGTATTTACTGTTTAGTATTTAAACTTTCATCTGTAGTTGAAAAACTTTGGGTTGTTTGCATGTAAGCCCCTGCATTTAATTTTATTTACATCTAGGTCCCCTGCCACGTCACCTCACGTGACCTGTTCACGTGAGGGGGTGGGTATTTTGCAAGGGTACCCTCGGACTTTGGGTTATTTCAGTTCAATCCCTAAATTTTGTAATATAGTGTAAAACTTTGGGATATTTTGCATCGACCCCCCTGATAGTTTCGAATATTGCACTTAGGTCCCTGCCAAGCGTGTGTTGCGTACGTGTTAGGCTTGGGAATTTTATGCTAAGGCCCCTCCGGGTTTTGTAATTGCTGTTTGGCCCTTAAAATTGAATATTCAGTTTATATTTTTGTGGAAATTTTGCATGTGAGCCCCTGGATGTTTGAGAAATTGCAAATATACCCCTGCCAGGCCAATTAATTGTTTGGATGCTTGTTGTAATTATTTAACCTATCATTTTTAGCTCCAAAAATTCCACAAAAATAGGGTTTTAGCTCCTGGACACTCGTTCTTCCACGCTATCAACTTAGATTTTGATTTTCTTTTATTTTTATATTTATTAAAAATCAAAAACTTGCTTTTTATGCACTGTCTAGCTTAGAAAATACCAAAAAATATTAAACCACTTCGAAAAATTCTGCAAAAAATCCCTAGTGTCTATTTTATCATCTTTTAGTGTCAGTCCAAAAATCATTAAAAATCTCAAAAGAAAAACACTAAAAATTTAAAAACACTCAAAAACTTCAAAAAAATATATAAAAGTAAAGAAAACTCCAAAAAATACAAACTCAGTTCCTGTTTGTTCTAAATTTTATCCTATTTGTTTTAAAATTAGTTTGAAAATTTTTGGTTGCTGTTTGTCATTTTTGATTCCAGTTTTACCCCCAGCCAGCAACTTTGCCACTGTTCTGCCTTATTTCAGTAATTAAAAAATACCAAAAACACCTTGAAAAATACCCAAAAATCACAAAAACAGTAAAAAATCCTAAAAATATCAAAAACATTTTATTTCTGACTTTTTGGTTATTTTTGCACATTTTTATAAATATTTTATCTTGCCTTTCATTACATTGTTTTTAAATTCCAATATTGAAAAAAAATATAAAATATAAAATCATAAAAATCAGAAAATTAAAAATCAAAATACAAAATTAGAAATTAAATTAAAATAAAAAAAATTTTGCTTAGTGTAGACACTTGACACACACATTCACTTGTGCACAATTTTTGAATTACCCTATTTGCTCCCTTATATACCATTTGTGCAGAGTTAAAAATAAATTTTAACTCCACATTATTTCTAATTTATTGATCTTTAGTGTGGGTTAATTGTTGATTAAATACGGATTTTGTGTGGTCAAACACCGACTGTTGACTCGCCTTGTGAGTCGATACAACCGCATCGACTTCCGAGATTATCATAGAGGTAATTGGAAAAGATTATAGGGTCTGCCGGGTAAAAATCCCTTTATATTATTCTTTATTTTCTTCTCAAAACCATAAATGCATCGAATTTTATCGTAATAATACATTATATTATACAATTACTCTAATTGTTTTTAGATTTTTATAGGGTTAGATTAGCTATTTAGAAAATAGAGAAAGAGTTATGTATAGGCTTAAAATACGTACGCATAAGATTATCCCTTTTTAATAGTTAATTAACCTAAGTACTACATATACAAAAATACAAAAGTTTGAAAGAAAAATAAGTTCGCACATAAAATGATAGAGATTATAGAACACACAATTGTAGATTATACAATAGAGGTTCAAAATCGAAGTTTCACGTACATCCTACCTTAATGTAGATTCGAAATGTCATCATTTTAATGCGCTTTACTTTAAAGGCAATTGAAGGTTCACATGTATCTGTGTACATAAGATATGTAACTTTTGGTGAAGGCACACTTAGAAATAGATTTTGAGAGTATTCATCATAGGTAGAGGTTGATATTTTGCATGAATTTTCCTTTGATTAAGTTTTATTATTATCTATACAATGTGATTGATTTCATGTCATTTAGAAATGATTTGTAATCTTTATGATTTCGGAAGTTGGTACAAATTATATAATTCTGTTTCTTTATTTGTCAAACTCGCGAGACTGCATGGATCTTCTAGTTTAGGCATCATAATCCTTATATTGGTCAGTCTGTACATATATACATATGATATATACTTTCATATATTCTCTTTTTTAATGAGAATAATAGTTTTTTATTCATGCTGAGATAATCATAGAAAAAAATTTACAAGTTTTTAATTGTATTTACTAAGGAGTCAAGCTTACGACGAAGGCCTTGAGTTAATGAATATGTGATTGATTCTACTTCTCCTCGCACGTTTCTATAGAAAAAAGTCGATCATTTAGCCCTTTTCGATCTTTAAAAATCCACACTCCATGCGATCATTCGTCCCTCGAATGTTTATCGTTCCCCCTTTCAATATTGTTACTCCAACACATATGAAATTTATTTGATAAATTGGACACATGATTGTTAGTAGTTATATTCTTATGGAATCGGTTGATATATAATAATTTTTGTGATGAAATCACTTGGGTATCAAAAAATAAAATGACAAATTAATTGGGAGTTTTTTCTAAGAAGACAAGAATAAACATTTTATGTATAATTGTAAATATCTTTATGGTCTAATTATAAATCAAGTGGCCACATATTTTCCTCTTATATGTAAAAATTGCACTATTTTAACTTTTTTTACCATGAATGTAATTTATAGTATAATGCCTTCTCTGATATGGGATCCTAGGTTCGCCATTGTCTTTTACCAATGCCATATACATGTAAGTTATGACAAAAGCTTTACTTATATCAGCATATCATTTGCCTTTTCATGTCTTGATTGGGAAAAATATTTTATTGATTTATCCTTAAAGGGTTATTTGCCCTTCCTCCTAAATATTAAGAAAAGATTCTCAGCATCTTCTTGTAAAAGTTTTGCTAAAAAAATTCCTCCTTTTTGTTAAGTTTCTATTTGAGTCCTCTATCTCTAGTCAGATTGATCTTCTAACAGGGATAAGCATTGGACTGGACTCTTGCGGACCATGCATGGCCCCAACCCAAGCCCATTTAACATAGTGAGCTCTGGGCTGAGGCCTAGAAAATCGACCAAAGCTCGTCCCAAGACCAAGCCTGATCTAAAACTAATAGGCCGAGTCTGGGCCTGATTGACCCAAACTACTTACACGTCTAATAACAACACTAGATAATCTCTTAACCTTTTCATTTAATGGCAATATTGTTATATCCATGGACGGATCTAGAGGGGGACTTGGAGGAGCACATGCCCCCCTAGATTTTAGGATACCACCATTATATTATTGATATAATATTATAATTATAATGTTATTTTGATTCATATACTAAATGTACTTATAAAATTAAAAATATGTGATACCCTCCCCAAATTTGGATTTGCTTTATCACCTCTCTATTTCTCTATAATTCTCTTCTATACCTCATCTCATGAAATCTCTTTCTGTGCATATCTTCTTCTTCTCTCTTTCATTATAGAATATCTCTCACATTATCAGTTATGATTTAAAAAATCAGACTGGAGTAGTTGGTCAGACTGATTGGATTAGATATTACCCTCGATCTGATCATCAGTTCGACTGGTTCCACGAAAGTATAATTAGATATTTAAAAAATTGAGTTTGAATATTAATCATGTCCGATGGAAATGGATTAATGTGACTTGGATCGAACATGTACAAAGAATTTGAATATTACTAATTATCGATAATGATTCAACATGCATCCATGCTAAATATTATATGTTTGAGTCTTTAGCGGGTCTATTAACAGAAAGTAATCGTTGCTTTCTAGACGCCTTATCATTCTAGTTATTGACAAGGGAAATAGAAATAAAATTAAAGATATAAAAAATGCGACAAATTTCTTCCCCCATTCATCTTTTTTTAATTGTTTAGTTTAGTATGGGAAAGAAAAAAATGATCTTCAGCGTCGCCTCATGTGGATCTAATATCAAATTTGGGAGAATAGAAATGCTGCGGGTCTAAGCCGGTCTCCATTTTGACCTTGTGTTCCATGTATAAATTTAGATATTTGTGTAGAAATTTTCCATAGCCCTTTTAGATTTTTTTATATGGAAAATTTCCAAAATCTTATTGCAATATATGATTTGTTCAAATTTTTAAGGGATATTTACACCCGTAACCCTGAGTAATATGGTAATTACCCCAGAAACCCTCTATAAATACTAATTATCCTCAGGACCCTGAATAACCACGCCGTTTTACACTCATAACCTTCCGTTAGTTTCGTTTGTTAACTCAACCAGATAGTTGAGTTAATCTAACCCAATTCATGATCCTACGGTGGATGTTAATAAAAAAAAAGGAAGGAGGAAGTGGGTTCCATCCTGGAGCTAGCACGATGGGAACTTCCACGGAGGAGGTCGAGCAGCGAGGGAGGGGCGGCTACAGGCGGAGGCGCGCGGGGGAGGGGGGCTGCAGGGGGAGGAGGCGCGCGGGGGAGGGGGCTGCAGGGGGAGGAGGCGTGCGGGGGAGGGGGCTGCAGGGGGAGGAGGCGCGCGGGGGAGGGGTGCTGCAGGCGGAGGAGGCATGCGGGGGAGGGGGCCTGCAGGGGGAGGAGGCGCGCGGGGGAGGGGGTTGTGCAGCGCGGGGTTGTCGGCCTTGTTGGAAGGCGGCCAGAGCCGCATGGGGGAAGCGAGACCGCCACCGACCGCGTACGGTAGATCACGGGGCAAGTACGCCTCCCTTGTCAGCTCCTCCGCCACGGCCCGGATCACGGTTGATCGCGAGCAGGGATTCGCCAAAAAAGCGAGATTTTTACCTGCGAAATCGAACTGCACGCGCCGCCTGGCGGATCCGGCGATCTTCGAGTGCGACGCCCTGAGGGGTTCGTGAAGGATCGCCGATGCGGTGATGGAATCCGCCATAGGCAAGGGGGCGATCCCTCGGAGCAGCGAGGACTAATCGGAGGAGGCGCACGGAGTAGGGGGGCTACAGGCGGAGGAGGCGCGCGGGGTAGGGGGGCTGCAGGCGGAGGAGGCATGCGGGGGAGGGGGCTGCAGGGGGAGGAGGCGCGCGGGGGAGGGGGGCTGCAGGCGGAGGAGGCGCGCGGGGGAGGGGTGCTGCAGGCGGAGGAGGCATGCGGGGGAGGGGGCCTGCAGGGGGAGGAGGCGCACGGGGGAGGGGGGTTGCAGGGGGAGGAGGCGCGCGGGGGAGGGGGCAGCAGGCGGAGGAGGCGCGCGGGGTAGGGGGGCTGCAGGCGGAGGACGCACGCGGGGGAGGGGGCTGCAGGGGGAGGAGGCACGCGGGGGAGGGGGGCCTGCAGGGGGAGGAGGCGTGCGGGGGGGGGGGGGGGGTGCTGCAGGCGGAGGAGGCGCGCGGGGTAGGGGGGCTGCAGGAGGAGTCGCGCGGGGGAGGGGGGCTGCAGGAGGAGTCGCGCGGGGGTGGGGGCCTGCAGGCGGAGTCGCGCGGGGGAGGGAGGGCTGCAGGCGGAGTCGCGCGGGGGCATGGTGCTGCTTGGAGGACGAAGGGGAGGAGGAGGTTGTCGGAGGAGCTTACTGCTTGGAGGAGGAGGAGGTGGGTGCTGCTTGGAGGAGGAAGATGACAAGGTGGAGGAGGAAGGTGATAAATGAACTTTTTTTTGTAAATAATAGAAACTTAAAGGGTATAAATATAAAATACATAACGGATACCGTCAATAGTTAACGGTCAAATGGATGGAAGATAACACAAGGTTACGAGCGTAAGAGTTAATTGTTATTCAGGGTCCTGAGGATAATTAGTGTTTATAGAGGGTTTCTGGGGTAATTACCGTATTACTCAGGGTTATGGGTATAAATATCCCAATTTTTAATGGATATGCATGTATCTGATGTTCAATCTTGTGATTTTATAGATTTGTAATAAAATAGAGATATTTTTCAAAAAATGGAAGTAAAAATCCCGAACACGTGTCAAGACCACAATAAGTTAAGAAATTTACTCAAATTATTAATTTTTATCTTGCATTATAATTACTCCATATTTTACTTAGTAATATTGCAATCAACATATAAATAAATATTTCACTTTGTGCCCCCTCGACAAAAAGTTTCCGGCTCCGTCCCTGGTTATATCGCATGCTCTTTTAATTTGTTATAGGAAGGATCAAGGTCCAGCATCCTCGTGTAAACTCTTATTAATTATAAGAAAGGCCTCGTGAACTAAAGGTTCACTTAACATATTATATTGCGTTCACATTAACCAAGCACTTTTGAACACATATCATATTTTTTAAACATTTTATAATATATTGTTCTAGTGGGCCGGGTTGAACTTGGCCTAACCTTGACCCGAGCCTAACCTGAAAAAACATATGGGCATATTTTTCACTCAGATCCATTTCAATTTTGAACTTAGGCTGGACTGCGTTTCGAACTGGTTGTGCTAGTCCAACCCAATGCTCATCCATGCCTTCTAATTCTCACACATCCCTCCCTCATTAAAAAGGAGATTTTTTCACATCTCTTCTTCATATTTTCCATTATTATCTTGTTATCATCACTCTTCCCTTGTATGTGACTTCAATCCTTCCTTCCATGATTGATGGATTGTTGGTTTAACATGCACCAATCAACACCCATTATTTTAGTGAAATTAAAATTAATAGCTTCAGGATGCATGGGCACGTGGACAAATAACCCACGGGCCAGAGGCCTTGACCGGTAACGTGAGCTAAGGACCCACGCGAAACAAGTGGGCCCCACGGCTCCCGCGTTTCCCGGCAACGGCTGATGACCTTGTGCTCTCCCCCCAACCCCACCTTACGCCCCCCCCCCCCGGGGACCGATGTTTTCGATTTGGTACCCGTAGTTTGGAAACATTGCGATTACGTCCCTGTGGATGGGATTTCTTAGCTGTAAGTTTAGGCTGTTTAGTGGCCAATTATTGTTCTTATAGTTTGATATAAAAATTAATCGTAACCATCGATTGATATTCCTTTCATATATTGAAGACTCACGGGAAAAATAATTGTTGTCTTGACTCTTAAAATTAGGTTTATTATGCAATTAAACAAAGTGTAGGAGCAGGTTGAACTTCTTACGATTATGTTAGGGACACGCTTAAAATTTCCACACAAAAAATACCTCGAATTTCTTTAGTTATTATTGCTAACTGATGCAACCCAAAATGTTTGATATACACCTTTATTTTTTTTGGCATAATTGGATCTTTCTTAGCCTGATTATTCTATGATGATCTTAAACATATAATATCGCAGTGAAAAACTCAAAAGTAGGGTTTAAAAAACCAGACCGGACCGACCGGTTGGACCGGTTAGACCAGGAACCGGCCCCGTCCCGATCGATTCGGCCGGTTCTTTGTAATTAATTTAAAAAAAATTAAAAAAATCCAGGTCCGACCAGTGGTCGGATCGGGTTGACCCGGATGGTCGGACCGGGTTGACCCGGATTGGCCCAGTTTTGATGGTTTGGTAATTTTCAAAAAATAAAAGTTTAAATAATGAAATAATGGGGGTTTTTATCATGTATGCCCTTCTTACCTTCTTAACTTCTACGATATAAGGTATGTCCCTCTCTTTTTTGGAATATATGTTATGTCAATACTTTCTTAGAGTAATTTTGTTGAAACAACTTTAAATAAATGATTATAATATTATATTCATATATATTATAGAAAATACGACCAACTTTGTAGAGTTTTACTCGAAATAAGCAATCATGTTATTCTATTTAAAGATTTGAAATTTCTAACTATTATTTCATTGATATATAAATACAAACTTACATATATGTATCCTGTTTTATTGGTTCAAAAAACTGGTTCGACCGGTCTGATCAGTAAATTAAGCCCGGTCCGATTTTTCTCGAGTCAATAAGAATAATGACGTCATGCTGACATCATCACCGGTCCGACCGGTTTGGACCGACAGTTCGACCTAGTTGGACCAAACCGAAGACTGACCGATTCAGTGTCCAGTCCGGTTTTTAAAACCTTGCTCAAAAGAGTGGTGTGGTGGTAGTGCGATGTGCCTCCACTTTAAATGATCTGGATTCGAATCCCAAGGAAGACGTTCTGGAGTCCCGAAATTACCAAGCCTACTGTAAAAAATCGCAGTGAAACCTCCGTTTATTATTTTTTGATGCATTTAAAAATCATTTTTTTTGATAAGTAAGTAATGTATTCCCTGTATGAAAAAGAAACTTTTACAAAAGGTGGCTGCCAGCCACAGTTACAAGACCCAAAAAACAAGCAACCAGAAACAGACTATACGCATGTGAATGGTATCATTGAGGAGTTGAGGCAAACAAAAACTCAAATCCCTCATTGTAGTAGGATACGACAGTTCATAAAGATCAAGTTAGCAATATTATCAGCAGAAGATTTCAGGCCCTTAGTCCACCTGCGATTCCTCTCTTCCCAAATGATGTGTACTGAAGCAGCGAGGACTGTGCCCAATCGATTTCTAATGATGACATCTGGCCAGCTTGCGATCCAGAGCAGAGTCTCTTGCCCCGACGAACTGATCGGCTGTGGAAGGCCCAGTAACTGGCAGGAGGTTTTCCAAATGGTAAAGGATACCGCACACTCGAAAAAGATGTGATCATTTGTCTCCGAATTACAGGAGCATAAATAGCAGAGTGTATGATCACAAATATTGAACCTTGCAAGTCTGTCGGTGGTAGGAAGACGTTGTCGAGCCATCCTGTAAGTAGTTAGGGAGTACTTTGGGGGTGTGTTTTTCCCCCAGATCACGGCTGCCCAAAAGGGAGGCTCAGCTCTTTGGCGAACAAGTTTATAGGCACTGTGGAAGGAGAACCCCTTACCATTGAGTATCCAGGAATGAGGAGGGGAATCTGTAATGATGGCCTTACGGGCAGCAGTTCTCCCACATAGGATAGCTTTCCAAGTGCGATTATGAGCGGGGGAGGGCTGAGTATCCCAGAATGTGTCCACCGAGAGGTATTTGGTTCTCATGTAATCAGCCCAGATAGAAACCTTGGAGGACAGCAGTCTCCAAATCCAAGAAGTGATCATTGCTTCCATCAACGAGCCGACCGAGCGAATACCGAGACCCCCCTCCTGCTTAGGAAGGCAGATGGTATTCCAAGCAATATCACGCCTTTTCCTAAACCACAAGAAATTTGCACAGATCGAATCAATCCTTTTCGCCGCATTTCGCGGAATAAGGGTGCCCGCAGTCCAATAAAGAAGAACCCCTTCAATTACCGAAGCAATTAGCTGGGTGCGCCCGGCCATGGAGAGAGCACCGGCTTTCCAGCCATCCAAAAGAACCTTTACCCGGTCCTCAAGAGTCATGCATATGATTTTTCCCCGATAGGAGGAGGTAAGGGGTATTCCCAGATACGTTGTCGGGAGACATTGACTGAGGATGCCAATGCGAAGTGTAGAGATGAAGCAATCCTTATAAAATTTTGGTCGAATAATTTTGCTTTTACGTGCATTTATGTGCAGCCCCGAAATCTGATTGAACTCACCGAGCATGTCCTTGATTGCCATGAGAGATCGGACGGAACCTCTAGTGAACATGAGCAAGTCATCCGCATATATGAGATGCGTTGGGGCGGGATTCCTACCATTGCCCAAGGGTCGGTACCTCCCATCCAATACAGCAGCGCCAATAATGGTAGTAAGGGATTCAAGGCCGATGACGAATAGAAGCGGGCTCAATGGGTCACCCTGCTGTAGACCACGCGTTCCTTGAAAAAGGCCATATGGGGCGCCATTTAGTAGAATTGAGAAAGAAGATGTAGATATACAGTTTCTTATCCATCCAATCCAAATGTCATCAAATCCCATGCCCCTGAGAGACTGAAGGATGAAGGAATGCTCAATAGAATCAAAAGCCTTTGTTAGATCTATTTTTAGACAGCCTTGTTAGAGCACCGTCTCCTGTTAAAACCCCAAAGGAGCTCTTGAGCAAGGCGTATGTTGTCCCCAATGGACCTCCCTTGATGAATGCAGTTTGGTTTAGGGAGATCAGGTGCGGGAGGACTACAGCCAGGCGAGTGGCAAGGACCTTGGAAAATATTTTATATAGGATGTTACAGCACGCATGGGCCGAAAGTCCGCAAGTCTGTAGGAGGACAAATTTTTGGAACCAAAGTGAGAAAGGCATGGTTCACCTGTCTAACCATGCTACCGCCTTTGCCAAGGAAATCCATTGCCGCAATAATGTCATGTTTAATCAGCCTCCAATGGAACTTGTAGAAACTCGCATTGAAACCGTCAGGTCCAGGAGCTTTATCCGAGGCGGTAGAGCGAAGCGCCTCCCAGATTTCTTTCTCACTGAAGGGGCGTGATATCCACGCCCTAGCCTCCTCTGTGAGGGCCCGTTTAGGGGGTGGGGGGGCGGGCCTAAACGGCCGTGGGAGCTCGGGGCCTAGAAGCTGTGGTGAAGAATTTGACCGCCTCCGTAGCGATCTCGAGAGGCTTGTCGATGATAGCCCCATTCTCGTCAATAAGGAGCGGGATGTTATTGCGATTTATCCGAGCTTTGGCAGATGTACTGAAGAATTTGTGTTTCTGTCGCCAAGCCTGAGCCAGTCAACACGACTTTTCTGTCTCCACGCCGATTCGAGGTCGCACTGTAAGCTCTCAATATATTCTTTGGTCCCTTTTTCCAGGACCGCCAGACCCGAGTCCATAGGGTCATCGTTAAGGGCATTTGAGATGCATTGGAGGAAAGCTAGGGTCTGCTTCTCCTCCTTGAATATATTTCCCTCAGCAGCTGCCCAAGCTCTCAGGCATCGTTTTACATTTTTTAATTTTGCTGCTACACAGAAGAGGGGGTTCCCATGAACCTTCATATTCCACCCAGATTCGACAATATCATTATAGTGTGGACAGCTTTGCCAGTAATTGAAATATCTGAATGGTTTAAGCCTGGAGATCGGTTGAGTGAGTTCAATCGTGATCAGATGATGGTCACTGGAAACAAGCGGAGAGTAAAACACAGCCACGACTGCGGAAAGATGTTAATCCACAAATTATTTACCAGAGCACGATCCAATTTAGCTACGATTCTCGAAGTTCCAATAGAGGAGTTCGACCAAGACCACTTGTTCCCACTAGCGTTAAGTTCCAAAAGAGAACAATTATTAATACATTCATTAAAATCTTCCATTGGACCTCTAGGCGGCAGCCGGCCACCCTTTTTTCATGATCATATCGAATGGCATTGAAATCACCAAGGACGAGCAAAGGAGAGTTGATCATATTTGTAGTTTGAGCCAGAAGGTTCCATAAATCTTTACGCTCGGATGGGGAATTGGATCCATAAATCACCGTCAAGGTGATTGCAAGTCCCCCATTGTTGAGGCAGTCCAGGGTGATGGCTTGGGGGGAAGAGACTAATTGGGTACAGCGCCATGCGGCGGTCTTCCAGAGTACATAGATCCTACCAAGAGGAGTATCATTATGGGTGAAGTCCCATCCGATTGGGATTTGGGAGGCGAATTTTGCCCTCGATTCCGGTCTAATTTTGGTCTCTAAAAGGCCAATCAACTCAATGTCCCTTCTTAAGAGGTCCTGTAATAGCAGCCTCATTTTTCCTTGCTTTATTCAGACCCCTTGTGTTACACACTGCGACTTTCATTTTGGGGAATTATATTGTGGAGCTGGGTGCCCCGAGTTTGTGCGGGTTGCTGCTGGTTGCCCTTCTTCTTCCTGTGCGAAGCTATGCACCAGGATGGATTGCTGGATGTTAGGATTTCTGGGATGGGCACATCATCCTTATTAATGGCATTTTCGATATTAATATCTGAAGTGGCAACGGCATTCCGATCGGCTCGTTGCTGCTCTGGCAGTGGTCTATTGAGGTCAATGGAGTGCTTATTAAACTGCCCCTGGAGCCCCTGTATTTGTCTCCTCGGGTTTGCGATTCTTCTATGAAGAAGAGACCTATGGCCAAAAGGGAGACCAGCAGTCGATTTACCTTGCTGCACAACCCGTTTGCTCGATTTTGGCAGGGAGTTATCACCCCCTCGTAAGGAGGTAGAGGCGTTGGAGGAGGAGTTGTTTTCAGGGACCTTGCACCACATGCGTCGCGGCTTGGTCCAGTGGGTCCTTTTCCAGAATTCTTCGGAGACATTCTCCGAGGTGTTTGTTGGGAGGGGATGCTCCATCACAGGTTCCCTCTCTAGAAGAAATCACAGTCGAACAGTCTGGAACATGCTGTCTATATGGGCAATTTTTGTATTGTGTCCAAAGGATACACAATGGTTACATCTTGGTGGGTGCCATTCAAGTTCCACCCCTAAATTGCAATCTTTTCCCGGAATAGAAGACAAGGGGGACCGACTGAGGTATAATCTTAGAAGCATGGATTGAGATACAACATCTTGCATACCCGTCCCGTTGGCCCGAGGCCGTCGCAGCATCCATAAAAAGAGGGGTTCCCAGCAGGCTACCCAATTTATTTAGAATGAGATCTGAAGTATGCCCAAGGCTCAAACCATGAAAACGGACCCATATGGTAGCTCGGCAAGCATTTCCTTCTCAAGACAAACGTCCGCCTCCCAGCGACGGATTGCCATGAACCTCCCTTGAAATAACCAGGACCCTCCCATGAGAATTCTTTGACAATCATCTTCATTGGACAGCTTTAGGTAGTAAAACCCATTTGGACGAGGAAAAAGCTTTGCCTCACCTGTCGGCTTCCAGACCCTATCCACAAAGTTAGACAGCAGCTTGTAGAATGGGCGCTTACCAAGGACGTAGAATACAAGTGTATTCTCCCATATTCTGTCCAGTGTCCCGGCCTCATCCTTGTTGACGAAAGCCACCTCTTCTCCTTCCACGAGTACAGGAGGAGAGAAAGCCAACCTTCTGGAGCCGAGGAGGGGGGCCGGAGGCGCCCCGCAGATATCCCGCCAGGACGGAATGGTGGGCGGGGGTCCATTTGGGCCGGAGGAGTCGAGGGGGGTGAAGGATGGTGGGGAGGGGGGGGAAGGATGGTGGGGGAGGGGGGGCGGGGGTTGTTCTGCTGACGGCGGCGGTGGGGGTGGGGAGGGGATGTTAGGGTTCATGGGGTGGGGTTGGCCGGATTTAAAAATCAATTGCCGTTAAAAAAACCTTGCTATCTTTTTCACCGTCGAAAAAGTGCAATATCGAAATAGATCACATATTTCTTTCCCATCTCGCTTCACTTCCTTGCAAAATCGAAATATATATTTTTTTAATAATATTTGCCCATCACTTTCCCATTTTGTGGTCCTGATTTTAACAAAGAAGTTGAAACCTGTCCTCTCCACCCCGACTTTGAAAATAATAATCTCTTTAAAAAAAATTGTTGGAATATTTGACCGACCACAGAACTACGAAACAACAGGAGGGGGAGATATTGTTATTTTCAGTGGCAATAAACCCAATATTAATTACTAGTCCACATACTTCCATATTTGACTTTTTTCCGCGCATATATTAATCACTAATCTAGTCTTCTACACTTGTCTTAGCTTCTGTCGTATAGCAAGCAACTGAATGTTTCTAAATGGTGATGGGAAAATTTTTATATGAACCCTTTCCTTGGGGGAAACTTTGGAGGACTTCAAAAGGAAAACTTTCAAAACTTTAGGATTGCAACGCACATTATGGAAATAATTCAAGGTACTTTCCGTAATAAGAGTAAGCAAAAGAAGCAGAGGGAGTGGTGTGCAAATAAGAGAGAACGCGGGGAAACAGCAGACCTGAAAATGCAATTTTTACCTTCCACGCATTTCGCGCTCCTCTGCCTCCCGTGGACGAACGGTCGGGATTTCATTCGCGTGCCACGTTGGACGCATCCCCTGCCGTTGCCAGTGGGTAATGATATGGGCACTTCCTCGTGTCAGGCGGCTACATGTTCCCAGTTGCTCCCCGAAGCCACTTCCGGTTCTACCCTTTTTTGTGCTCCATTTTTACACCCCTGCCACTGCAATGATTTGCAGCAAAGAATGCAAATGGATTTGGATAATTATAAAATTTTGATACTTGTATCGTGATGTTCGTATTCTGCATATTAAGTAAAAAATAAACATATAATATCATGTTCATATTCTTATATGTTAATATATCTTTTTTATTTATTATGGGGTTGATGGGGCTGCCCCCTATGGTTGCCTCGTCTCATTGTTTGCAATTTTTTATTTTTTTGAAAAATATTATCGTGTATATTCATCCCTATATCCCTCATATATGTCATCCGAATTTCGTCAGAAACAGAGACTCCTACCGCCTCCATCCAGACAGGGACGATTTAGAAAATCCTGCGACCGTTAAAAAAATGACATCTGGATGGGGCTGTAGGAGTCTCTGTTTCTGACGAAATTCGAATAGCATATAGGAGGGATATAGAGATGAATATACATGATGATATTTTCCCAAAAAATAAAAAAATTTGCGAAAAATAGGATGGGGGCAGCCCCATTTTTCCCTTATAAAATTATCTATAGTCATAGACAACAAAAAATTGTTCTTTCTTTACCACATATAATATAATTATTACAAAATAAGGACATACAGTACATAATTTTTTAATAAGCACAGCCTTACATTTAAATTTGAGCTAAACTACAATTTTTTTTGGTAATATTCATATTCAAATCGTATTCATTAGTCTTGTATCAATTATTAAGGATATAATATCATATTTTTTATATTCATAAATATTTTAAAATGATAAAGGATAACCGCATGTCTAATGTTTTATGGTCAATGGCACCATGGTAAATATCTTGCATATCCATGCCCCATTGTGCTCCAAGCATATTAAAAAACTCGCTCGTCCGCACTGGTCTCCCTCCTCCTGTTCCAGTCTACGCCACGCCTCTCTCTCACACACCAGTCCCCCCCCCCGCCCCACCCCTCTCTCAGATCTCGTCGCAGCTTGATCTCGTCGCCTCCGATCGATCCTCCGGCAATTCCGTCGCGGAGCGATCACTTTTCAGCTCCGACCGCCCCCACCGTCGGTGCGGTGACGGCTCCTCGACCGGACGTCGGCGACGGTACCGGGGAGGCGATGACGTCTGGAACTAGGGTTCCGACGTGGAAGGAGAGAGAGAACAACAAGCGGAGGGAGCGCCGGCGGCGGGCGATCGCCGCTAAGATCTACACTGGGCTCCGCATGTACGGCAACTACAAGCTCCCCAAGCACTGCGACAACAACGAGGTCCTCAAGGCGCTCTGCAACGAGGCCGGCTGGACCGTTGAGGAGGATGGGACTACTTACCGAAAGGTGCGATCTTTCGCCCGAAAGCTTTGATGGGTTTTGTTTCCGGCGTTTGGATGCGTTATTTAGTGAAAAGACGGGATCTTTCGGTGCGGAGATCTGCCCGGATCGGCATAGGCGCGTTATCTGGCGGTGGGTAGGTGTTTGATTGTGCAAGTTGTGTTGGAAATGCGGTGAAGTGAAATGGATAGAGTTGGCTGGTCTTAATTTAGTATGAATCGAGCTTCTGAGTTGAATTGTTGGAAGGGGTCGCTCTTGTTCCAGAAAGAGAGCCCCGCGCACCTGGAAGTTTCTTATGCTGGTTCTTTTGCCATCGTAACATGTTGTGCAGAGGCACGGTTCTCTACAGATTGCTTCATAGTTGAAATCTGTTGGTAATTGGTCTTTGGGTTCGAAGTTTAGTATTTGTTTTCATCGTTAGTAAGCGACGATGTTTGTCTGGTGTGGAGGAATGTGGATCCTTTTGAAGCGAGTTTGGAATATTGTAGTGAATTATCCTTGGGGTAGATCGCCCTAGGTGCGGCTACACAATTGAGGGAGAAATGATAAGGACGGATTGCCAGTGCATGTATCCTTAATTTGGAAAATGGAGAATGTTCCCAACACATGATATTCTCTCTACCAGCACAAATTTCGTTCATTTTGATAATAACAATTTCAATAAATGTATCTAAACTGGACTGAAAAGAACATTGAAAGCATCTTACATTAGATACAAAAATGCTGCCCACACACGGTTACTCTTTTCTTATTTTTCACTGTTCTGTAACACAAAAGCATTATTAAACTTAAAAGAATATGTATGTTTATCAAATGGGTCAGCCATAACAGCTGGACCAGCTGTGTGCAAGTTAGCTTTTAATTAATATAAATGTTTAGACTTGGATTCAATAGAATGTTTTATAGTTCATTCTTTGGTCCTGTTTCTAGGTGATTGGTTATCTATTTATCTGTCATCTTTGAAGCTTGCCAATGATAATGAAAGCTACTCACAGGTCATTTTCTCCTTGTAATATAAGCTGTCATAGATTTAAAATATCGACTCTGTTGCAGATAACCACTAAAGTGCCATATATAGCAAAAAAGGAAGTAAGATAAAGAAAAATGTGGTATACTAAATTTGTCCCGAAATTCAAATGTAGATGAAATTGTGGATAGCTATTAGTGTACTATATAAAAAAATAGGAAATAAGATGAAAGTACTAAACTGAACGATCTTCTCCCTCATTAATATCTTTGCTGAGGTCAGTATGGCCATGTTGAATTTTGTTTAGATTAGCCAAATAAAACCCCTCTATCAAATTTGTCCATTGAAAACAACTTTCATCCCTTTGTTACTGAAAATGTAAAATCAAGGGACTTGCCTCTTCTTCTTTATCAGTTATCTATTATGCTGATTTCCTTGAGCACTCTTAGTTCGATCTAGAACTGCAATTGAATATTAATCCCGATGTATGTGCATGGTCTCATAATAAGAGGGAGTTATTCTACTTAACTGATGCACCAAAAGCATGATACTTTCTAGTTTCTACTGAATAATACATGTTCAGAACAATGCTACAAAATGGAAATGGGGAAGTCTTTGAGGAACCATGAACCTTGGTAATGGCTGAATGGGCAACATATATTGCACGTTATATAGCTATTTATCTTGTGTCGCATCGCCTTATTATCAATCTATGAACTCCATTTGCATCTTTTCAGTCTGCATTCAAAAATACAACATTCATCTTCTTCAAAAAAATTGTATAATAGGAAGATTTTTTTTATCGCCTGACTCGGGCCTGTAATGTTTTTTAAAAGGTGATTGATGGTGAAGTTTTTGGGCACGCGCCTATACGGTGGATGCCCTTTTTTATCTTTCAGAAAAAATAATAGGAAGATGGATTAAACCTACATGTCTTGGACGTGACCATATACAGTAGGATGTGTTGCTTCTAAAAAGGATAGGATTTTTTGTTAGACAGTTATATATTATAACATTATTTTCATTGGTACATATTCTGGTTTTTTACTACATCTATAATGTAATGAAGATCTCTATTTGGAAATGTATTAGGTATTTTATGTTCCTTCTCTTTTCCTACCTTTCGTTCTTGTTTCATTATTAATAGATTTAAAAGAATGTTTCTATTGAAAGTTATATTAGTGCAACTCAACATCTAAACCTTTTTTGGTTGACTCTAGATAAAGCTATTATTTGAATGTGATATTTATAGAAATCTCTCACAACTTCGATGTTGCCTCTCTAATAATTTATCGTTCTATCAATGGGAAATTAATCTTGGAGATTCAAGTTTTTATTAGGGTGTTTTGATATTATATCAAACACTAAATCATCTTTTAGCCATATTCTGAATAAAGTGAATTATTTCCATCATCTATTTTCATTACACGTGTAGATCTCTTCTCCTGGAGGCTATCCACAAATTTGTAATTGATTATATAATTATATACAATCTCTGCTTAACTAGTACATTTACAGCCATTGCATTACCTTGCTTTCACATACCAAAATTGCTGTCATAAATAGAATTACATTTCATTAACAAGGTTCTCCTTTCTCAATCTCAACTGCCAACTAACCATTTTTTACATTGTTCATTGTATTAATAAGTATATGACCGCACATTGTTCATTGTATTAGTAAGTATATGATCGCACAATATCTTATATACATACATGCATGCATGCATGCATGCATGCATGCATGCATGCATTTACAAAATATACAAAATCATTTTTTTACAATGTGCAGTTTATACTTGTACAAAATTGTTATATAGTTTTTACTAAATTGATAATGGCTTTTAAAATCTCTGGAAAGACCCACCTCATTTGAAAGGTCCCTATATATATTAATGCTTACATACATACATATATATCTGTGCATGCATATATGTATGCATGAATGTATGCATTTAAGATATTTGCGAGCATATACTTATTAATACAAATGAACAATGAAAAAAATGGCTAGTTGACCGTTGAGATTGAGAAAGGAGAACCTTGTTAACGAAATGTAATTCTATTTATGATGGCAATTTTTGTACATGAAAGCAAGGTAATGCAATGGTTGTAAATGTACTAGTTAAGCAGAGATTGTATATAATTATATAATCAATTACAAAGTTGTGGATAGTTTCCAAGAGAAGAGATCTACATGTGTAATAAAAATAGATGGTGGAAATAATTCACTTTATCCAGTAAATGGCTAAAAGATGATTTAGTATGCCTTTTGGAGAAAACAATGAAATTGAGATAGGTGCATATTCAACAAGTAAATGAAAGTTTGAATTATGAACCAGCAAAAAGGTCAGTAGAAGTTCCAATCTTAGATGTACAAGATAATGACATGAAAATGATGAAAGTAGGAAAAAAATGGAGGCTTTGAAGGCATTCCATTATATATTTGAAAATACATGGAGCATAGTCTGATTTGTCACACTAGAAAAATACCTGTATGAATGATTTTAAGTGGTTGGAGGAGTACTATGAAATGAACAAGATTTCTTCTTTCTGAAGAGCATAGTACTCTGGATTATTAGAGGGCAAGGAAACCATCAATAAAATGAAAACAATCAGTAAATCGATCTTGTTTTGATGCCAGAAAACCAATGATATTAGTCAAAATTTAACCATATTTTATTGTCAATATTAAGATAGAACTATAATGTTATTCCTTGTGATTTTTTTGATCTAGTCATTTTTGCTTTTCAACGACCTCAAACTATTGTTTGCTATGAGGAATGTGGTCTTCTATAAAACACGGTTGGATATCGGTGATGATTTGGTTACCTGGTGATTTCTTCGATAAACACTCATGTTTTGGCTAATTGTAAGATTTAACGGTCTTAACTTTAGGCATGACATTTTCCAAGGTTGATGGAGGCTTACTTTACACATGGGAAATAGTAGTGAGCTACTGTTGTGGGTTGACTGGTAAAGCAGCAGGCGGGTCCATATTTTGGGGTTTCTGCTGCTTGATTAATGGTTCAACCAGTATCTGAGCATGTTGGGGATAATTGAAAGGAGTCATCTACACAATTCAAGCTCGGATATGAGGGCACAGGCTGGGGAACATATCATGTTGAATGGTAATGGCTTATCCCCACATAATTATCGTGACTTCTTCTTTTACCATGATTGTTGTAAGTTGTGGACGTTGAAGGTGTTCTTGAAATTTTTTAAACTTTCAATGGCTGATGAGAAGGATGAGAAGATTGAATAAATTTGAGTCAGAATTTTGTGAATTTTGACATCTGGGCAGGAAGATGGTGAGCAGTTCTTCCTGTGCCGCGTTGCTTGAGAGATTTCGTGTCAAGTGTAATCTCGTGTCTGGAATTTTTGACACGATAGGATTTATGGAGGTCTGTTATGGAAGGATGAGAACAGGAGTATTCAATACGTGGGCAGAGTGCTTCCAACCTAGTGCAGTTACTCGGGTTCCTTGGTTACATCATTACGATGTGGTTTGTAGATCATGTGTGCTCATATGGACAACATGTTGTGCTCTTATTTGAACTACTTGTGTGCATGCATGATGGCAAGAGATGGGTCATTTTGTAACATTAATTTGTAAAGATTTTTTAGTTTATCAATAATATTCAGATAGACCCACTTCAATAGTCTGGTTTGGTGGTAGAGCAGTGTACCTACCACCCAAAAGACCAGGGTTCAAATCTCCTCTTGAGGAGGATTGCGTTAGGTAGCAGACAACCAGCGTAAAAAATAGTCGGATCTTTCGACATGGATTTGATAAGAATCCATGTAGCCAACCCTACTTAAAGTGGGAGAAGACTTTGCCATTTTTATTAATAATATTCAGTGATTACCAATCTCTAGTCATCATCCTTTGGCTTCTCAATATAAAAAAGCTTTAGGTATTTTTGTCTTGTTGGGTGCTTGGGGTTTTTTGTTCAAGATATCAAACTACTGGATGAAATATTCCAGTGAAATAACATCTAATTATGAGATGGTAGTCATGCTTAAATCTCAGGGGCTATTAAATCTGAACAGATAAAATCTGACTTCAGCTTGGTGAGGCATGGGATGGCAGAATTCACACAGATATGCAGATGGAATCTTCTATACCTATTCGTGTTTATTTTCTCACATTGGTTAGGAACATACTACTGACTTCTTTCATACGACTAGAGAACTGTAAGGAAATGGAGGACCGTATCTACCACTTTATGTGATTAACACCTGGTTAACATGAAAATTTTATCCTCTTCTGTAGAAGTGGAAAACTCTGTACAAAATACGAAGATCAGCAATTCTAAGTAACAATATGCTTTTGGGCATTTTTTAATGAAAACATAATTTTGGTCTGGCTGATCTTTGTAATATCCCTGTGTCGGGTGAACTGGGTGAAGGGTGGACCTTGGAAATGGGTGCATTTCAGGGGGGACACTATATTTTTTGTGTACCCAATTGCTACTTATCCGTACACAACTTATTGTTTTCGTTCTTTGGTTGTTCCCAACATATTACAAAAATTCAAGTGTTTGTTTCTCTAGCATGCTGTGTCGCAACACCACCAAGTACCTGATATGTGTTCAACTTCGAGTATACGCATAACTTCCTGCAGCTTACATTGCCCATTTGTGAAATATGTATGAGAACACTGGAGATTACTTGGCTGGCCACCTCTTCCTACAATTCCTGGCCTAGTTTTCTTGAAGAAAGAAGAGATGACAACAGGGTCATTTACACTGGGAAAGGGAATTGTTATTGGCCCTTACAGGGGTCAGGATCATTTGGATTCAAATAAGTGAGATGATTTTTAGTAGAGGCAGATCCTATGTTGAGAATGTGTGGGTGTTGCAGAAGGATAGACCAAAATGAGTGATAATCTGTAGTGCTGCAGTTGGATATAGACCAAATGAGTGTAAAATTTTGTTTCTTGAACTCTTGGGGCTTCTCATATAACGAAAATAATATGAAGTGGCCCAGTTATCTGCCGATATAGTCCCTCGCATAGATAGTTGGCATTATTTTCAAATGTAAATCTAGCACAGAAGTAGCTTGGGTGTTATCTGTTCTGTGCACGATGCTTAAGCCGTTAAACGAACTTTGTACTTTGTAGCACCAGTTTATAATATCTGGATTTTCATCATGCATAATTTTTAAACTGGGAAGCTTATCTGTGGAGTTTACTTGTTGATACAGGGATGCAAGCCTGCAGAACCGATGGATGTCGTGGGTGGTTCAGCTCCTGTAAGCCCACGGTCTTACCAGCCAAGCCCTTGCACTTCCTACAACCCGAGCCCAGCTTCATCCTCCTTCCAGAGCCCGGCATCCTCCTCTTATGTCAATATTGCTAATGGTGTCAACAGTGCCGCTGAAGCTAATTCTCTAATCCCATGGCTCAAGAATCTGTCCACCATGCAGTCGGCATCCTCCCAAACACCCAGTAACGGCCAATCCCGGCACCTCTATTTTCACTGTGGCTCCATAAGTGCCCCCGTCACTCCTCCCCTGAGCTCCCCTACCGCCCGCAGCCCACGCATCAAGACTGACTGGGGCGAGTCAGTGGTGCCACCCTGGGCCTCGAGCTTCACAATGCAACCCTCATCCTCTACTCCTCACAGCCCTAGTCGCCCAATAAGTCCGAGCTCTGGATGGCTCTCCGGTGTTCAGACACCGAATGGTGCCGCTACATCTCCAACGTTCAGCCTCATTGCTTCGAACCCATTTGGCTTTTTCAAAGGCGAGACCGTGATACCAGGGAGCTCTTCAATGTTGTGGACGCCGGGGCAGAGTGGAACTTGCTCCCCTGTTGCAGCTGGCATGCCAAGCCGCATGGACATTAATTTATCCGAAGGAGCCTCGGGCGAATTTGCTTTCGGAAGCAGCAGCAACGGGGGTCATCCAGCGGCACCAACTGGTGTTGTGAAGGCGTGGGAAGGGGAGAGGATTCATGACGAGTGCGTGTCGGACAACCTGGAGCTTACCCTCGGGAGGGCGAGGACCAGGTCTGATGCATGCTGAACGTAACTCTCTGCGGGTCCTCCATCTTTCTTCGGAAATCTTCGAGTGATGGATGTATTGCCTTCTCCAAATATTCAAATTTATTGCGGGAATGAAAGGCTCGATGAAGAACAGGTGAAGTACATTGTTCTTTCTTTCTTCTTCGGTATCTTTGGTGTTTTCCAGAAAACTATATACAAACATTTGGACAAACATGGTTTGGAGATCTTGGTCGTTTTCGGCCTCTATATTTTTTTCTTACCGGTTCCTTCTTCAGTGTGATTTTATCATGACTAGTGTTCGACTTTCGAACTGTATTAATCGGTCTGCTCCTGTAATCTACAGTTTCCGTCAGTAATCCAGTCGAGATCTTCTGAACCTGCTGTTTATACATTAAACTTGATACTATTTCTTCAGTCATTTTCTTAACTATCAGAGGAGCACGATGTATGCGGAGATTACGGTTTAGGAAAATTTCTACCTGTAATTTCCTGTCCACCTCTGATCATGCTGTATGTAGGTGATTACAGATGGTCGATCTCTTGGTGTCAGAGGAGAGAGAAGATCATGAGAGAGAAGACAGAATCTAGTAGTCCAGAATGCATGCTCTCATGCTCTCACATTTTTTGGCTCTCATAGGATCACTCCTCCTTGATGTCAAGCTCAATACAATTATCCATATCCAAAATATGCACGATAGATTCACAAGGTGTGTAATGAGCACCCAAGTATTACATACAAATATTGATACCATTAGATCTGGATATAAATTTCCTTATACAAGCACCACCGGCGTGGCAGCTCTCACGGATAAAACCGTGCCCACGACGGCTTCCTCGCCTTTTTTCCGGTAAATGTGACATCCAAGTAATCATATGATCCTTTCTTTGGCTTCCCATGGCCGCTGGCCGTTGTCGAAGGCTGCGCCTCCTCCTCCTCGCCGACTTGGCTAAAGTAGTACTTGATGGCGTCTCGCATATCTTCAAATAGTGTAGCTATCTCGAAGAACCTCTTCAATGCAAAAAGCTCCTGGTCAGGGGCATCGTTGGAGAAGGAGCTCACCGGCACAACGTTTTCAGGATGCAAAGTGTAGCTTTGCGGGTTGTTGTCGACAATCACCACCCGCCGGAGGTCCCTCCCCGCGAGTGTGAGATCTTTCAGAAGACGTCCGTTCTCCTCCCTGTAATAACAGTCTTGTTATATCTATGCACGAAATCAATCCGATCGTACGTTTCCTTAATGATCTGAAGTTGCAATATGATGAAATAGTTACCTATATTTGAAGGAATTTGATTAAAGAAACTACTTTGAATCCATCAAAAACTAGATCATTTGCTGTCACAACAGAGGATCTTATATCTCGCGCATTGCGAAGAACACCGCGTACCTGCATGAGTCCCTATACAACCGATGTGTGATGAGATTGCCGGTCGGGTCGAGCCTATCGACAATCTGGCTGGCATACCCTTCCACGCCGGCGGTGAACACCACGACCTCGAACCCCCTCCTCTGCAGCTCGGACAGCAGGTCCCTGACCCCTGGCCGCCTGACCACGTGGAACCTCACTGTCTTCCCTTCAAGAGGAGCCTCCACCACGAAGTCATGGCGCCTCCTCCGGCTGCTGGAGTCGGCCCGCCAAGCATGGACGAGGGTGTTGTCAAGGTCGAGGAAGACGGTAGGCTTCGATGGGTCGGAGGGCGGTGGTAAGAGGGGACGTGGACGTGTGCATGGGCGTAAACATCGCAGGAAGAAGAGGCGGGCGAGGAGGCGGTGCAGGAAGGAGGTGGAGGGAGCCGTCGTGGAAGGTGGTGGTGCATTTGGTTGTAGATTTTGTGGAGGATGGAGAGAAGAACCCCATAGTTGGAGATGCCAGTTTAAGTTTTTCCTTTTTTTACATGCATGCTCACGTAAAACTACGATGACGATCAAGTGGATGGACGGTGGTAATGCCTCCTGATCCTCAACGGCATTTGAACATATCGAATATTTGATTATCATATTAGTAAAACTTTTCTGATACAAACATCAATACCATTTTAAATAATATGTAAAATATATATAATACTACGAACTCTTACACCACAATCCTTAGACATGGACATATGTGTTAAATAGAGTAGATAATAGGGGGCCCTGGTGCGATGGCAAAGATTACAGGGTTATGGGTATAAATTGGACAAGTTTTAAGGATCATGGTGCAAAGATCCGTTAACCCGAGAAAAGGGGAGATCTAATTTAGTAAAACATTTTGGGTGATCAGGAATTGACAAGAGGTCCCTTAAATCTCGGAAGAGCTGGGGCCTTGGAAATGAAAATTACCATACAATTTTTTTATTTGGAAAAGTATATTTTAAATTTGCAGTATATAAAAAAACTAAAAGAGAAAACGGATTGCAAAAATCAGAAAACTAGAATAGGCGAATTAATTCAATGCTCGCTTAAAATAGTTAATGTGCTATCAAGTTTACATCTCGCACTTTCTCCTTGGTGCGGACTTGCATGTGTTAAAAGCACATATCTGATCGATCGTATGCTTGAAGTATTGAAATATGTGCGCAACAATTAGGATATATATATCTTTATTGCCGCATCTAGGGTAAGCATTGAGTTGGATCAGTCTGACGAGCCTGACTCAAACCGAACCTATAATTTGTAGCTGGTGGAGTTTGGGCCATAAATTTGACCCTCTAAATTAATGCATCGATGGAGAGCTAGGTCCGAAAACATGATCGAGCATACCCCTTGCCCAAATAGTGGTCCAATAAGAACCTATATAACAATTCAGAGTCACACACACGCACACACATATAGGATTTAATGGGGCTGCTCTCTCCCCTATTTTCGATGTTTTTTTGAAAAATAACGTCATGTATATTCATCCCTATATCCCTCCTATATGTCATTCGAATTCCGTCAGAAACAAAGACTCTTACGCCCTTCATCTAGAATAGGTAATTTTAACGGTCTTAGAACTGTTGTAATCGTACCGGTTCTAGATGGAGGGCATATTAGTCTCTGTTTCTGACGAAATTCGAATGACATATAGGAGGGATATAGGGATGAATATATATGATGATATTTTTTTAAAAAAAATAAAAAAAACGGCAAAATTGGGGGCGGGGCAACCATGTTGGGCAGCCCCATTAATCTCATATAACATATATATATGACCGATCTTGTGAGATGGGAAATTCTGGACTACTAGTTTCAACCAGGAGAAAGAAGATAGAATCTAGTGGTCCAGAATTTTCCATCTCACCATCTCACAAAAATCCCATCTCACAGAATCAATCCTCCCCCCCCTCTCTATATATATATATATATTAAAAAAATCAAGTCCATGTATACTCCAACTGATCTTTGTACAGTTTGTATTGTAATATGCAGTTTTAATATTTGTATTATAATGTACAGTTTTGTGTGCGGTTTTATATTCATTGTACACAGTTATAATACAAACTGTATACGTATTCTACAAAAGTGCTTGCGTTTTCTACAAAAAGAGGACGACCTTCAAGAACTCAGGAAGGATACATCATATTAAAAGGGCCCCATACATGCATGTATGCTTGCACGCACACACACATGCATGCATACATACATACATGATTTACATACATGCATGCATGCATGCATGCATACATGCATACATACATACATGATTTACATGCATGCATCCATGCATGCATGCATGTGGATACATGCATGCATGCGCATACATACATACATGTGCATAGATACATGCATGCATACATACGTATGTACGTACGTACATACGTACATACATATGTAGATACGTACCGCACGCACGCACGCACGCAGACATACATACAAGCCCCATGATGTATATTCATCCTCAGTGTTCAGTCACTAGCATATGTATTTGTGGTAACTCTTGTTCCTTCTCTATGATGCCACTTTTAAAAAAAGTAAATGGGATGGTCTGACTTGAGCTAGACCTGATGTTAATTAGGTCAGGCTATATGATGACCGGGGTAAGCAATTGTAGGTCTAGGTTCGGCTCACAAGCCGTAAAATTAAATGGACCTTGGGGTGGGCCACATCCAACCCAAGGGACCCATATCTAATTCCATCAGCGGTCATTGATATTTTTTCAAATATATGGGAGGGAGGGGGAGGGGGAGATGGGTGTGACGACAATGATGCTGAGAAGAGAGGATAATGGAGGAGGTGATGCTCGCGATAGCGACTATAGGGCTAGGATGCAGTGATGAGGGGAAGAGGGAAATGGAGGAAAGCAGAGGGTGGAAGAGGTGGTGGTTTAAGATAGATCGTGGAGGGGGTGGTAGTTGGAGACTGATGATGTTAGTTCATGCACAAACATGGATGCTTCCATGATGAAAAAAAAGTGTTGTATTGCTTCAACTTGAATTTAGATTCTGAAGGAAGCTAAGGATATATAATCAAGCTTTTATGAATATAGAAAAGACATAAAATAAATCTTTTCAAGTTTTAATAGTAAAGTTCCTGTTAAGATCAACCTTCAATGAAGATCAAGCTATACAAAGAACAAGACACTTCAAAAGAAAATCAAGCTTTGTTAATATGATTTGAAGATGAAGAAAATATCTAGTGAATATTACGATTAAAGATATTTAAGTCCTAGGTACACCAATCGATGGGTTTTAGGAAAGCATGAGAAGAAAGAAGACTAGCTTTGATATCAGTAGTAGTCTATCTCCATTGATTATTATTAAGCCGATAGGTTAGTTATCTTCTTGATAGACTATATAAAGTAAATTGTCTCTCATCTATCCCCTTTCTTCTCACACTAGATAAGCCCTTGATAAGTTGTTTAATCTTAACCACTAAGAAACTCATTTAGGAGTCGGTCTACCTTTGTATTTCTAGCTCCGTGGTATTATGTACGCTCTCCGTCTTTTCCTTTCCTTCCGCTTTCTGCTTCGCAATGTAGAAGTCTCATGTCATGTGTCTCATATATCTTTTTTTTAGAACAAAACATTTTAGAGCAAATTAGTTGACTAACTCAAATTCGAACCCACTATTTATTGGTGTTGTATTTTGCAACAGAATGTGACCATACATGATTTTGAGCATGTGACAACTGACAGTAGAACAAAGAAAGATCAAAGATGATGTCCAAAAAAATCACATTGATTACTTGGAGGGTATCATGATTGAGATCTAGTCCACTTTGGACACGCATGCCCTTTTCTTAGCTCGTTTAATGGACTACACATGATGGAGGAGGCACTAGGTATCAACAATGTGAGCACTCTATTAGGGAACATCATGAATATGTTCAACGAGAGCTCGAAGAACTAAAGACCATGATGCATGAGTACTAGAAGGATCTCTCAGTCATCAAGAAGCATTAAGAAATAATAGTGGATCCAAAGAGGAGCGAAGGCCAAAGGTATCAGAACCCAAGTCCTTCTCAAGCATGTGGATTGCAAATGACTTGGATAATTTTATATGGGATATGGACGTATACTTTAGATCTATCAAGGCTCTTGAGGCAAAGAGCATGACCTTAGCAATTATTTATGGGACGACTTGGCGAGGGCAACTCATGGAGCAACACCCACTTATTAACACTGCTTTGGTAGCACAGGGAGCATTCCAAAGGATGATGTAGACAAGGATTACACTAGACATCTCTCCTCCATGTTTTGAAAAGGCAATGAGTCAAAGATTTTCAGATGGCCATCGCTGCATGATATGCGTTATTTGACCACAAAGCCCATCCCACTTTAGAGAAGGAGATCAAGAAAACAAAGATTGGGTTGAAACAAAAGAGCAAGGGAGGGTGCTAATCTTCCAAGAGGCAAATCAATCCAATTGGAAGGCTTACTTCATTTGTGATGTACACTATCATGCTTGAGAGTTCTTCAAGTAGGAGAAGCTGAATTTTATGACCATGAAGAAGAATATATGGGAGACTCTCATATGACAAATCTCAAGCTGCTTCATTGTGTTCGCTTATGTCCACTTCACTTGAACAAGGAAATGAAAGAGCAATGTGAAGATCCAGACTTGATGTGACTGCAGGTTGTAGTACAGAAGAAGATCCTTTCAACCATGATTGATATTGGAACAATGCACAACTTCATCTTCAACAGTAGAGAGTTCATGAACTTGAGGGTTTCATTGGATAAGAACCTGTGTAGTAAGAAGCTCGTCAACTTTGAGACTCCGCAAATATAAAGATATGGCAAACATCAATGTCCAATTGGGCAAATTTTACTGAAAAGTATGTGTCCTCATGGTTCCATTAAATGACTTCCAATTCATTCTATAGTCATAATTCCGAAGAAGGAAAAGACATATGTGTCTCCTTATCTAGAGGAGTCTTCTTCATGACAAGAGAGAACCCATGTTTCATCAAAGTGATCAAGAAGAAAGAACATGTTGGAGCCATGTGCATGATGTAAGTCTACAACAGACTAAAGAATGGAGAGATCATGTACTTTGCAATAGTCGCATCGAGGAAGATGGGAGCAGAACGAGCCATGTTCCAAGACAATGGAGATGGTTTCGGGTCATTTAAGGACATGATGACCTATGTTCACCCAAGGAGATTTGATCAGCTCAAAAATCCGCCTCTTTAATAGTCATAAATTGTAGTATAGGAGGCGAATTTCGGTCGATCAAAAACCACAATCGTTTGAATGTTGTAGAATATTTTTACTTGGCAAGTATACCAAGGTCGAACACAGGGTACGGTGATTCTTAGTTGCATGGTTTTAAATTAATTAATTAATTAATTAATGTTTGGTTAATTTCTGTGTTGGGAAAATATAATACAATGCAATGATGAAGATGCAAAAAAAATAAACAGAGAAGATTATCCCATGATCTGTGATTTTAAACATATTAAATCCCAAATAATATGATCTATAATTCTGCAAAATTAATCACAAATCAAACTAGATTGAACTTAAGAGATATTCAAACTGACTCAACACTTCAGGTTAATAAATCAATTGATACTCGGAATAATTTGAAGCAAAATATCTGGCCTCCAAATTTCTTTGATTCAATTCCTCGAATAGTCGACAATAATCTTAAAGAAATAAATATAAATTAATCCCTTGTGAAAATTAAACTATTGAGAATAATCAACAATGATCACAAGGAGTTAATCAAATTGAAATCCTCATCCAAATTCCTGCAAAAGATGTCGTCAATTCCTCAAGCACAAATATGTCAAAATTAGCATGCATATGTTAACAGAGATCCTAAAATAATAATTATCAATAGACAACCTCAGATCTATCTACAAACAATGCTAAGTGGTAGAGCATGAAAAGAGCTTCAAAATGACATATTATATGCTAAAAACGGAGTTCGTATGAGAAAGATATGCTAAATTGAATTTGTAGGGACTAAAATGTAAATAAAATAAAGTTTTCTTTCAATAAGGTCTCTGGAGGGGCTAATCTGTAATTTCAAAAAGGTGTAGGGGTTCTTCTGTAATTTACCCCTGGCGGGGGTATAAATGTAATATCAGGAACTTCTGGGGGCATTGTTGCAATTTGCCTAGCGTACGTGCGTCACACGTGCGCCTAGAGGTTCGGATGGCGAGGCGGAGGCTCCGTGAGGCCAAGGCGGAGGCTCGGGGCCCAAGGCTGTGGTTCGGAGGTTTGAGGGCCGAGACGGAGGCTCGGGGCCCGATGCTCCACGTGGCTTCTGTCTGGAGGTTTGGCTTCCTCGAGCCACAAGTGTGGAGGTTTGGCTCGGGGATGTGATGTGTCCTCGGGAGAGCTATCAGATCAAGGGCTGCTTCGCCCGATCCGACGGTAGCTGTACGAGGCGAGGGCGGGGTCGATCAGCCGAAGTGGAGGCGATGGGCGAGGGGCCGAAGCGGAGGCGGTGGCCGAGCGCACGGAGGAGCTCGGTCATAGCCGGCCAAGGCAGCCGTGCATGGCGGCTAGGGCGTGGCGATGGTGGCAAGACGCGGGCGGAGCAGGGCGGAGGCCTTGGCCATGGTGTCGGGCAGAGGTGAGCTGGTGAGCGCGAGACGAAGGTGCTCGGGGGTGACAATGGCAGCCGAGCTTGGGCGGCGGAGATGCGGAGGAGCAGGGGCACCGTCGATGGGCGTCGGCGACTGGAGGAGACGGTGGTGTAGGCGTGGCGGTCGGCGGCTTGGACACGGAGCGGAGCAGCAACAGCCAAGCTGCTGGCGAGTGGCGGAGGTGTGAAGTTTGGGCGACGTTCTGGACATGGAAGAAGATAGATCGAGTTCGCCTGGAGGTTGGAGGAGGCAGCGGCCTTCTCCGGTCCTCAGTGACCGATGATGGGATACGAAGCTCGACCACTGGTGGAGTAGCAGTCTCAAGGTCGGGGAGCGACCTTGGATCACGTCGAGCGGCTCGGAGATGATACGGAGGGCTGCTGTCACCAGCCCAATCGTGGAGCTCTAGAAGATGACGGATATGATGGAAGGCCGTCGAGGGGGGAGTTTTATAGGTGGCGGGGACGGAGCCGTTACCAAGAGGTGGTGAACGGCCGGAGAAGATGAAGGGGGGAGGCGGTGCGTAACGGCCACGGTCATGCATGGCAGGGCTTTGATGGCTGCAGGAGCTGGGAACGGCTGCGGGGAAGGGGAGGGGTTGGTCACGTGCCGCGTACGTGCACGTGGGAGGAGAAGGCAGCACGTGCATGGCACGTGCAAGAGGAGAGAGAAAGGAGTCGGTTCACGTGCCGCACACGTGACCTGGTGTGGTGGGAGAGAGAATCAAAGTGCCACTTGGCATGCCCAGGGGATGCCACGTGGCACCCCAAAAAATTTCAAAATAAAAAAAGGTAGAAGAAAATAGAAAAGAAATCGAAGAAGACCTCGGATCGAAAAATTTCCTTCACAAAAGTTGTTCGTCTTGACGAGATCTACAACTTTCATGAAGGATCCGTGAACAAAAGAGGTCATTTGTGCGAAGTGGTATTTTTGGTGGTTCTCCAGGTGTTTAGAAAACTGACTTTTTGGAGTTTTGTAATTTTTTGGTGGTTTTTAAAGAGGATAAAATTCTATAAAAAAATACGATAAATACAAGAAAATTAATTACGCACTAATCTATTTTTTTGGATTTTTAATAAATAAGAAAATAGGAAAATAAAATATAAGTGTGAAATACTGGATTTTTGTACAGACTCACAACGGACACTTGGACTCAGCCAATTTCTTTGATTTCAGTATTAATCTATAATTGGATTTTTATGCCGTTCAATAAAACTTTCATTAAAGAACACAAATAAAGAAAGAATAAAATTAAAAGAGTTAATTATATACATAAAAACTTATGTCAAAATTAGCAAAAAGTTAAAATGCGCGAAAGAGGTCCAAACCCAACTTTCACATATGAGCTTCGAATTTTACTAAATTGGTCTTGTTTTGAAGATATTTGAAAATGGAGTACTTTAAAAGTGAGTAGATCAAAATTGGACACCGTATGAGGAAGATATGCTCGTTTTAGTCTGTCAGATGTGAAATTAGACTTTGGGATTATTTGACACATATTTGAGTTAGTATTTTTTTTGTATTTTTTATCGTGTTGGTAATATCTACACAATGGGGGTGATTTGGGATCAATCAGAGTTAGGATGAATTAATTAAAAATATGAGAAATTAGCGGTTTTTTGGGATAATTTACACTTGGAATTTTTAATGCAATTATTCATGATGAAATGTAAATATTATTTACACATGTATGAATGCTAATGATGCTTTGTTAATGATTAAATGCATGTGTATTTTGGAGAACATAGCCTAATTGACCAATTTAGCATGATGAATACGGTATTCATCAAGCTTCTGACGAAGCATTACATGGATCATGCTATTGAGATGATTATATGAGGTGATGCAGGGATTGTACAAGATACCACATGTACATCTTGAAGAGTTGTGGAGAGAACTCAAGGAGCTCGCGGATGCTAGTTTGATACATCTTAAAAGGGTTTCATATAGAGCACATATGTTGTTCCAGAAGAAGAAAGACGTGAGCATACATATGTGCATGGATTATTGTGCACTTAAGAATGTGATTGTAAAGAATAAATATCACATCTCCATTGTTGAAGACATGTTAAATTGTTTGGATAAGGTGTAATTCTTCTCAAAGATGCATCTCAGGTCAATATGCTACTAGGTCTGCATAAAGGGTGGATGTGACATCGTGTGCAACCCACTACAGTTCCTTTAAGTTCTCATTATGACATTTGGGCTCATTAATACACCAACCACTTTCCATATCCTGATCAATGATGTTTTTTGTGAGTAGTGGATGGTATCGTGGTGTACATCAGCACCTTGGAAGAGATGACAAGCGTTTGTGGATGGTGCTCGAGAA
The DNA here is from genome assembly GCA_037367405.1 of Ottelia alismoides. Taxonomy (NCBI): domain Eukaryota; kingdom Viridiplantae; phylum Streptophyta; class Magnoliopsida; order Alismatales; family Hydrocharitaceae; genus Ottelia; species Ottelia alismoides. The sequence continues at coordinate 132,279 of JAZKJV010008597.1, forward strand.
GTTGAGCTAGAACTAATTATACTTCAAGATGGAGAGTTGTGCCTTCAATCAAAGGACCATTTTTTCCTTGGGCATATGTGGGAGATGGAACGATACATGTGGATCCCAAGTAGACTCAAGCCATCGAGGAGTGGTCAACTCCCATTAAGGTGACAAAGCCACGATGCTTCCCTAAATTGGTGAATTTCTATAGGAAAATCAACAAGCAATATTTTAAAAAGGCAGCCCCACTGACGATTTTGTTTCAGAAGAATCAACTTGGGAGATGAATGTGTGAATGGCTAGAGACATTCAAACGTCTTAAAAGGGTGGTGGAAGAAAAAGTAGTCTTACAACTTCAATACCTCGATCAAGAAGCCATTTGAAGTCCACACCGATTAATCCGACTATGTACTTGGAGGCATATTAGTGCACAACAGGCATTTTATGGCTTACAAGAGTTAAAATCTAAACATAAGAGAAAAGGTGTATTCCGTGCATAATTATGATACATTGTCTAAGGACATGGCGCCGCTATATCCTTCGTTAAAAGTTTGCGGTACATAGTGGCCATGTGGCAACAAGCTGCTGTACTATACATAAGTTTACTCCCTAGAAATTATGATGGCAATAATTTCTTGCCGAATTCAAGTTTGAGCTTTGATACAAGCATGTACATACCAATCATGTGGTGGACACCTTTCAAAAAAGGATTGTTTATAGGAACCAAAGGTTGCAATGATCACTTCAATGACATGTGTGATTGAAGTGAGATATGCCATGTTGCTTCAATGACATCTCTAAAAAAGAAGTGTGATTTGAGACATGTTGGATCCCATTTAAGAAGTGATACAAGAGGACATGATCACATCATGCTTGCTGTCACACACCTAAATTCCGTGATCGAGAATGATCGTGCAGACCCGGTAGCGGATGCTCGAGAATGGTCGATGGAGCAAGGACTTCAGGAGAAGTCCGAAATACGTGGGTATCAAGGAGGTTGTCCACGAGAGTCTGAAGGCTCTACCGTACGTAATGAAGAAGCATCACACAGGACACTGGCTCGATAGCAGAGTGTCGTGGTGCTAATAGCAGTGCGAGCAGCGAGTACAGAAAGCAGTGCAAGACATGACAGTGGATGCATGAAGCGGTACATACGCGAGCGCAGATGGGCGGTACGTAGTGAAGCAGTACGCATCGAGGAGCAATACGGTACGGTCACATAGGCATACGCACGAAGGCGCACGGTATCGGTATCAAGGCGTGGCGATCCAAGGAGGCATGGAGCATTGCAGGTGCTGAGTACGAGCATGATCGGTAGTACACATACGACAGTGGTCTGGAGGCCACGATAGCGAAGTTCTGGAGGACTTCCCCTTAGCATGCAGAACGCTAAGGAAGGGTTTATCGCACGAGGGTCTGGAGGCCATGGGTTCCCTTATAGCACAAAACCAAGTGTTTGGTGGCACTTGGTGAATTATGACAAAGCTACATCAGCATGGCGTTGGTGCGCGTGTGTGCTGATGACTGGGCGTCAACCGTGCGGGAAGACGAAAGGACAACAAGGGAGTCGAAGAGACGGGCAGACGAAGAGTTGCTGAGGAACGTGAAGGGTTGCCAAAGAACTCGAAGGGTCTCTTGTGTCTTTATGTATCATTATTGTAAATGTAATAATGAGTGTCCCCTGGGTTGCCTTGAGTCTTGTATATAAGGAGGGGTGGTGGCTCATTTGTAAACACACAGTGTAAAGAGTACATAGAGTGTCCACCCACTCCAGAGCGAGTTCCCCTTCTAATAAGAGAAGAAGTTTTGTGCCCGTGCTTGTGTGATTGTTTGGTTGAGTTCTTGAGCGTTCTTGAGCGTGTTCTTGAGAGTGTTCTTGAGCGATCCATATAATCGAGCTCGTGCTTGTGTCTGAGCGTCGGTGCGTTTGGAGCGCGTCCATGACCGTTCTACTCGGGAAGGCTGGTTAGCTACGGGTTAGCTAATGCCGCACAGGATCGGTCGAAATCGATAGCGGGATTTTGACCCTGTGACATTTGGTATCAGAGCACAGTTCGTGATACAATTTGTTGGCACGAATTGGTATCAGAGCTTGGTTGGTGCCAAGAAGCGGGCAAAGCTACGAGCGACTATTGGTGCAGTCAATCGCGGGAGCAAAGGATACTTGTCGGCGCAAGTACATCTTCAATCAGCGGAGCGAAGATGGTGGATATTACTGATCGTGTGGCAGCACTGGAGCAGACGATGGAAGAAGTGGAGTCCACTATTGGGACTCATGCCCATCGCATCGCCGTCTTGGAGGACCGTTCTTCAGAAGGATCAGATGTTGGGGACGAGACCCAACGCTCAGCGGAGAAGATCAAGTCCTTGGAGGACAAACTGGAGGCGTTCAACAGATGATGGAGGATCTACGCAGTGAGATCTCCCTCATCAAGAAGGAGTTGGCGAATAGCAGGAGCTCCACAGAGGTGCAGTGACGCAAGGTACCCGAACCCAAACCCTTCACAGGTACGCAGAGTGCCAAGGATTTGGAAAACTTCCTATGGGACATGGAAGTTTACTTCGAGGCGACCGAGACAAGGGAAGCCGAGAAGGTCGGTTTGGCATCGATGTACATGTTAAGCGACGCAAAGCTGTGGTGGAGAAGTCGTGCAGCAGATGAGGCAAGACCGAAGATATCCAGGTGGGATGATCTAGTCACAGAACTGAAGGCACAGTTCCTGCCAAAGAACACTGCATGGATTGCACGGGAGGCTCTTCGATGCCTGAAGCAGACATGCACTGTTCGTGAGTACGTGAAGCAGTTCACGTCCTTGTTGCTGGACATCAAGGGAATGTCAGAGGAGGACAAGCTGATCAACTTCACGATCGGGTTGCAGAGCTGGGCGCAAGCCGAACTGCGGAGGCAGGGCGTGAAGGACCTTAATTCAACGATCGCGGTGGCGGATGCGTTGGTTGATTACGGTGCCCAACCAGGCCACAACGCTGAAAAGAAGGAGTCACCAGCAAGCAGAAGGCGCGGTCGAAGGACAAGGGCAAAGACGTTGCCCATGATCCACCAACGGAGGAACGGGAGTACTCCAAGAAGAAGGAGCAACCCAGGAGCAAGGGATGCTTCATATGCGACGGACCGCATCGGGCGCGGGAGTGCCCAAAGAGAGAGAAGCCCAACGCTCTTCGTACGGACGAGGAGGATGAAGAGGAAGGTGAGGTACGCTTGGGAGCAATCGGTGCTATGCGCAAGGTACGCCTCACAACACTTCGAGCCGGAGCTTCAAATTCGGTGGAGCGAGGAAACTCCACAACAAAGAGCTTTGGAGGTGCCAAGGCTCGATCGAGGACGCACATGAGTGCGCAGGTGCGTGCGGAGCACCAAGGTGTGCGATGGAGGCACACAACCGAAGCCGCGGATAGGAGAACATCCGTGCACGAAGAGCTGATGCAGAGCTCAGGAGGGCGATGCAGCATGGACAAGAGGCTACACGTCCATGGGGGTGGAGTGGTGACGAACCACACTACCAGCAATTTTGCAGGAGGCAAGATACCGAAGACGCTCGGAGCGCAGGAGGTGTTCATTTCCCAAGATGCGGGGATGCCCACAGGGAACGATCGGGATCGACAACGAGCAAGCATGGAGGTGAGTACTCTACATGTGGAGCTGGAGCTGCCACAAACCAGCAATGGAGCTGCTGTATCCAAGAGGGATACATCGAGAACAGGAGCTGACGAGGAAGCTCCATTTCTCACGATGAAGACCAAGTCATGGAGGGACGTTGTTCGTGGGAAGAACAAGTGCATGAAGGGAGGTGGTGCACGCTTTCACCATCCTTCCAATTGAGCAGCATCAGGAGGTGCGTAGCGGATGGAGGATCGTGACAGGACGCCAGCTGAAGAGAAGATGCTCGGTTGAGGACTACCGATTCTTCAGGTGGGGGAGGCTTGTCGCACCCCCAAATTCCGTGATCGAGAATGATCGTGAAGACCCGGTAACGGATGCTCGAGAATGATCGATGGAGCAAGGACTTCAGGAGGAGTCCGAAATATGTGGGTATCAAGGAGATTGTCCACGAGAGTCTGGAGGATCAACCGTACGTGATGGAGAAGTGTCACACATGACACTGGCTCGGTAACAGAGTGTCGTGGTGCTAATAGCAGTGCGAGCAGCGAGTACAGACAGCAGTGCAAGACATGACAATGGATGCATGAAGCGGTACATATGCGAGCGCAGATGGGCGGTACGTAGTGAAGCAGTACGCATCGAGGAGCAATGCGATACGGTCACATAGGCGTACGCACGAAGGCGCACGGTATCGGTATCGAGGCGTGGCGATTCAAGGAGGCATGGAGCGTTGCAGGTGCTGAGTACGAGCATTATCGAGCATGCTCGGTAGTACACGTACGACAGTGGTCTGGAGGCCACGATAGCGAAGTTCTGGAGGACTTCCCCTTAGCATGCAGAATGCTAAGGAAGGGTTTACCGCACGAGGGTGTGGAGGCCGCGGGTTCCCTTATGGCACAAGACCAAGTGTTTGATGGCACTTGGTGAATTATGACAAAGCTACATCAGCATGTCGTTGGTGCGCGTGTGTGCTGATGACTGGGCGATTGACTGGGCGTCAACCGTGCGGGAAGACGAAAGGACAACAAGGGAGTCGAAGAGACGAGCAGACGCAGAGTTGCTGAGGAACGTGAAGGGTTGCCAAAGAACTCGAAGGGTCTCTTGTGTCTTTATGTATCATTATTGTAAATGTAATTATGAGTGTCCCTTGGGTTGCCTTGAGTCTTGTATATAAGGAGGGGTAGTGGCTCATTTGTAAACACACAGTGTAAAGAGTACACAGAGTGTCCACTCACTCCAGAGCGAGTTCCCCTTCTAATAAGAGAAGAAGCTTTGTGCCCGTGCTTGTGTGATTGTTTGGTTGAGTTCTTGAGCGTTCTTGAGCGTGTTCTTGAGAGTGTTCTTGAGCGATCCATATAATCGAGCTCGTGCTTGTGTCTGAGCGTCGGTGCGTTAGCAAGCAGGAGTATCGAGAAGAGTTGGAGCGCGTCCGTGACCGTTCTACTCGGGAAGGCTGGTTAGCTACGGGTTAGCTAACGCCGCACATGATCGATCGAAATCGATAGCGGGATTTTGATCATGTGACACTTTCTATAGACTGAATGTGGAAGAGATCCACAAATTTTGGATAGAGGAAGGCACCCTCTACACTAAGGGCAATATGCCATATGTTCCCTTAACAAAAGGCTTAAGAAAGTTGGTTTTGAAGGAAGTGCATGATGCATAATAGGCTGGACATCCCGGAGTGGAGCACATGCTCATGTTCCTCTCTTCAAGATACTTCTAGCCAAAGATGGAAGATGACGTATAAATGTATATGTGAACTTGTCTTGTGCGCCAACAAGATAAGATAGAGAAGAAGAAGCATGCATGATTATTGGAGCCCACATTTATCCCTTCTCATCTTGAGAGAGCATCCCAATGGACTTCATCACTAGATTCCCAAAGGTGGGCTGAATAATGATGTGATGGAGATAATTGATTGCTTGCACAATCACACGATCTTCAGCTTGCAGTTGACCACCACATGCTAGAGCTAGAGTCCATTCGGGATTGCGAAGGTCAGACAACTCATGACACCACATCAATTGGTTAAACAAAACAACTAATGTTCTGTCATGTTTCCTACTGTTTTTCACGGGAGATGTAGGAGAGGATATGCATTAACACTTGTTAAATGTCAAATGAAAAGGGCAACTAACAAGAGCCATAGTCCATGTAAGTTTTATGTTGGGGATTAAGGCGCCGTTGAAGATAACAACCTAGATTTTGAAAAAAAAATCTAAATGAAGGCAGTGAACACGGGCTTATTCTTTGACATGGTAGATCTTTTTATATTAGTTCAATGTATAGGATCATTTTCTTATCAACTATGTCTTCTATAAAAATTTAAGCTACGTGTCATTCTTCATGCCAGCTTCTTAAAGGAGTATTATGTAGATAAAAAGATGTCAACATGAGAGCATCAAAATGTACTTTTTACTATCTTGACCTCAATATGAGAGGGTGGCTAAGAAGTTTATTACCAAACACGTGGAGGGCTAGAGGAAGAAGCTAATATAGTATATTCTTCCTTATCAAATGGAAGGATCTTCATAAAGAAGAAGCAAGCTGGGAACGTAATACAACCTTGTAATAGTTTGAGAACCTAACTAATGGATTTTTTAGATATAATACCATTAGTCGAGAATGCATGATGGATTGGGAGGCGGAGCATGTAACACCTCCATGTGTTGAGACTGAGATTTGTGTACACATCATAGACTATATGCATGCCATGTGGTTTGGGCTACATCATAATCATGTGTGCTTTAGAAACATGTTCTTGAGCGTGCTAGTCTACGTTCACGCAATGGTTAGATTGGCTAGTTTACATTGAGTTTTATTCACTCATTTTGACGCTTAGCAACAATGTTGCCAAATGAGTTACATACTTAAACGTCAATCAAACTATCCATCCTTTTGAAGATTGTAGGATGTGCTAAGACATAGATGTGAAACGAATGCATCCATGAATTCTAAGTTCCAAATCTCAACATGATATCACTTCCTTGAGGGATTTTGTGCAACAAGATCACAAGATGGATGTATAGAATGACTAACTAATCTGAAAGTTACATTATGTTTGCAGGAATGGGTGGATTGCCATCACGAGCTAATGTATTATCACTCATGCATTAAATTCATCTAGCTTGCTTCTGATACTCAATCTTGATTTTCTCTGTATGAAAACTATTAACAAATCTATCATGTCCCTCTTCATACGTTTCCATAAGAAGTTCGCGGTCGAAACATGAAGCATCATTGTGCTGCTAAGATGAATAGAAAGTCTAAAGATCCGAGCTTTAGGTAGCATCTCCTTCTTGAAGGGACGGTCATTGGAACACACGATCGTCCATAAGGAAGAGTATGTGACCAGGTCGGCTCGATCCAACCCATGAACCCAACTCAGAATCATGACCCAAACTCAAGCTCGATTTGTAGCAAGCTGAGCCCATGTCAAAAACTTGACACGCTAAGTAAATGGGTTGGCCTTGGGACGACCTCGATTGAAACTCATGGGCCTAGGGGGCCAACCCAAATAAGGTCCCCGGTAAGACAACCCATATAACAATCAACAACCCTGAAAATAATACCATTCCTTGCATAACCTGACTACTTAAATCTAAAATCCATTTTACCCTCTCACAGCAAACCCTTGATTGGTCTTTTTCCCGCATCTTCCTCGCAACATCACTTTTCTCACTATAGAATGACTAGCACTCTTCTCATTCTTTCGATTCATGTCTTGCACACCTCATCTTCTTTTATATGTGAATTGTTAATTTTAAATCGTTGCTTTGTATACATATAATATTTGTGGTAGCCATTCGTGCTCGCATTGAGTCACTACGTACCATGGATACCTTCACTTACTCTAGTTCATCCACCTTTTTCCTATCCTAAAAATAATAATAAAAGGGACGGTTTGGGCCGAGCTAGGACGACTCAGACACGAAATCACAAGTTGTGACCTGACCCATGGCCCATTAAACTAAACAGATCTTGGGCAAGGTTCACCTTAGACCCAAATGGGCCTAGTATGATGCTCATCCTTAATCGTCCGTAGTTTCGTAGGACGCTGTCGTTCCCCCTGTCTATCAAGGTCTTTAAAAAGGCCTTTCTTCTTTGTATATATAAAATTGCAATCGAGTTTTATTCGCCAGTGATCGCGTTGATCAACTATGGTCGAGGTTGGGAAGGAACTATCATTATATCACACTACTATAAAAAAAGAATGCAATTTGCTAAGCGCAAGGAAAAGATCACACAATACAACAAAATTCTCTATTACAAGGAATAATTTGAATAATCGATTTCATATCTTCTATCTTCTGATGTTAAAGATATGACAACGAATATTATCCGTCTTCGAATTATCTTTTATTCTTGTAATTCACTATGAATGTCATATCTGTTGCTTAAATTTCATCTAACCACGGCTATCCATTAACCTTTTTGTTAAAAATTTGTACTAGTAATTTCTAATTAACAGTGGTGAGAAGAAAAGGGCAACGAATAACCATTGCTAGATGATTCATTGCTAGGAATATAATAATGATAATTTTTTTTGTAAATCTAAGGAATGAAATAGCAAATTATATTCTTCATTATGCATTTAATTGCGAAAGATATGTCCGATTTTGTTGTAGCAACGTCCCTTAGGCTGAGGTTGATGGCTGGCTACTAGTGTGGCACTTTCAACTCAAGGCATATAGGTATATATGTTTTCTATTAGGTGATATGCGAGTGTACATCCATAATCCTTCGAAATCTCCATTCAACAATGATGTCGTGTATTGTGCTCCTTATAATCGAATAAAATACTTCATTAATAACTATCTCTAGGATTAAGTTTGTAAAAGTTGGTATTCGACATTCAAATAGAAGGATATCTAAATAAGAATGAAAGAAAAAAATGTCATTTGGATTTTAATTGAAAATACTTCGATTTTGTATTGTTTGTTTTTTAGATTCAATATACTTTTACCACTTGTATTTTATATATTTATATAGCTTTTGGTATTCGCAATACAAATATAACAAATAAAGTAACAATTGGATTCCAACCAAACATTTAGCATGGCATTTTTACTTTACTTTTATAAAAATCAAGGGGAAAAAAAAGAAAAATGGCATAGTTCACTCGGATCAGCTAATTTATCGGGTCAACTAGTGACTGAATATAGTTATCCTAAGTAAGGTTTTAAAAATCAAATCGGACATCAAATCGAGTAAGTATTGATTTGGATTTTCGTGGTCGGACCAATGGGACCAAACGGTTGAACCGGTGATGATGTCAGCGGTTAAAGAACTGGAAATTAAAAATCGAACCGTTGTATTGGCGGTTTGGTTCGCATGGCCCAACTAGGTCAAACTGAGTTAAATAACTATATGAATAAATATGAATAGTCTTGCATCATATATTTAAAGTTTTACATTGTTCCTTTCAAGTTTTTTCAATAACACTTATGCCCCTATTTTTGTACAAATACATGTGTGCCTTATATTTTTAAAAACTCATATAATGGTCATTTATTAGAACACTTGTGACAATATTGTGAATTTTTCATAATATAGAGGTATATATGTAATTGCTAAAAGTTAAGGGTATAAATGATATTAGAAAAAGTCGAAAGGGTATAATAAATATATTTTGTCAAATTCATATAAATACATCTATACCATATCTAACATTCACAATTTTAAAAGTATTTAAATTCTAATTGATGACATGTTTTGTTAAGTTATTTCTCGTAGTGTAACTATGATAATTTCTTCTCTGCGTTGAGGCATCATTTGTTACGGTAGGAGGGGACAACCTCATGCACAATGTGAGAAGAGACAATGCTAATAAGGCAAGAAGGGAGAAGCGATATTGAGAACTGGGCTTCGGGTTAAAATAAAACTAGACAATGAATAGTTTTTAAAATTTGCATTTTATTAAATAATTAGAAATTCTTTTATCAAAAAATGAATGCTTGAATTCGTCGTTTGGTTCAATTATGAGCCTCTTAACTAGCCCTTTATAGGTTGGTTTATATATTTATTGTTCGTGAACTTTCTGTATCGAATCAAGTTGAAATATTTAGGAGTAATGTTTAAGCTTTTTTTTACAATCTATATATATGAACTTATCCTTGGCGATTCTTCCATGTATATATCGCCGTCGGGACCGTGTTATCTAATCTTATACTTCCATTTCACAATGCTTCGTATTTTTGATGTCATGCCTCTTTTATTAGATATAATACAATATGTATCAATATATCATGTCAAGTAAATTCACATGGCAACCCCATTTGAACATTATGATGATAAATACACCGTCATGATCTGAATATCTTGAGGATCAATGGGATTAACATTTAAACTGTAATAATCCATGAAATAAGAAAATTGTAATAATCCATGAAATAAGAAGGATGCCAACATAAAGTTCACAAAAAATAGTAATAGAATGAGATAAGCATGGGAAAGAGGCCGTGGATAGCAACATAAATTTTCCATAAAATAACAATAAAAGAGGATAAGAATGGAAGAAGCTCGTGCACGGCAAACCAAATGGAAGGATTGTGCTGCATGGCAGGTACGACCAAGGGGTACCAACGCAAATTTTACATAAAATAATAATATAAGTAGGAAGGGGTGGGGGTGCGATAAAAAGCATCAAGGCGAGAATACGATAAGGAGAGGGAGAGTAGGGAACGAGAGGGAGAGAGTGCGAGAGGGAGAGAGACGTGTGCGAGAGAAGAGGGAGAAATAAGAAAGAGAAAGAGAGAGTGTGAGAAGAAGAGGTGAGAGAGAGAGAGAGATTGCTAAAATCAGGGAAGGATATTGTCATCACTCTTCATTTCTTCTGTTTTATTTTATCATTATCATGTCAGATATTTTATGATATTGTTTTATGCTTAGATAATTGCATAATTTCAATTATGTACGATCTTGTTAAAACATCGATCTTGAAAGGGCAATTGTTCCATATCATCGTCATATCAATTCAACATGAGTCTAAATTATTATGTAGATGATTTAGTATAAGTATATCATGTAATATAATTGATTATAGAAGATATAGAAATATTACAATTGGGACAAGGGGTATTATTATCATACCATATTAAATTAAAGAAATGTATATATGTTTTAACATTATGTATACGATAAGTGCCTATTAATTTTAATGTATAGCTCATTTAATTATATATTGTCAAGATAAGATATGAAACTCTAAAATAGAGTATAATAAGGATTGGCACCATAACAGCATATGGAGCTAAGTGCTACGCTAAGGCAGGAGCCACCTCTAGAGTCCATTTGTCGGGTCCAAAGGGACATTATCGGCCTAAAGGGCAGTACCTTCCGGAGGTGTCGGGTTCAATGGAACCTTGTGGAAAAAGTCCACTATTGACTCAGCAGCTGTTGCCATCATGTATCATAGTGATTGAATGACCACCGTGCCACTGGTAAGTAAAATGCACCCTATATGAATATGAGGGTATTATTGACCGAAAAATGAAAGTATGAGGGTATGTATGCAATACCGATGCTGAAAATATTCATGAAATGAAGATATGAAGATAAACATGAATTATTGAGTAAGAAGTCATGTTTTGATTTTTCTTCTAACTGATATTGTCAATATTATCAAGTGCGCGAGATTTTCTGGATAAGATATATTGATTTTTCTTCTAACTGATATTGTCAATCTTTTCTTTAACTGCATCAAGTTATTATGAAGTTCATTATCTTTTGACACCATACTAAGCTATTTTGCTTACGAGCATTTTTGTTCCGCTCCTTTGGTTTGCCCTGCCACAGATACAACGGAGGAGTAAGGAGCTGAAGAATTAAGCAGAAGAGATCAAGACTAATTTGTAGTGGCAGTATAAGCTTTCTTTTTACTAGTTATTGTACTACATTGTGATCATATGTGACTTGATAAATAAAATAAAAGAATATCTTTTATGGCCTTAGTTGTGATTGTGAACTATGGTATTGATATTCGCAAGTAACACCCCGGATCCGACGTGGCAATATCATCTAAATGCTTCCGCTGGCCACCCGGACCCGTGAGTCGTCACATAAACTCTTTGATACAATGTGTTGATATTAATATGAATTTTAGTCATAAAATCAAATACATAATGGACTTAATGAAGATGTTAAAATATAGCTTATGCATGATCATTTGCTTTATCTATCACTATTCACCATACAAAATTTTAAAGATCCATATGGAAAATAGCATAGATGGATTAGTTGTCCAGTCATGCGTTTTAAGATGTATATGATAAACATAACGTAATCTTGATTTTAAAATAAAAGAGAAAAATCATTGAAAGTTGACGTATCAATCGAAGTACCATAAACTTTTGAGGAGAGATGGTGAGCGATCAGGGAGAGGAGCTTGGAACAAACAACTTCACGAGGATGGCATTGAAGGAAGGAGGGGACAATGTACAAAAGCCTTCCAAACGGAGGATGTGTCGACATATCTATCCATTAATGGGAAATGAATAATGATGTGTAAATGCGGGAAGTGTTTAGTGTAAGTTCTTAGTAAAAAATTGAGGAGTCAAATTGAATTATCAAGTCGAGTCAGCGAGTTGAGCAACGGTGAACTCAAAGAGAAAAACAAGTCCACTATCCGACATTAGCTTTTCGAACTCGACTCACATGTTCTTATCGAGCTGAGTTCGAATCTATTTCATCAAGCTCGAGATTTCCTGACACCCCCTACAGGAGTCCTAATCTTTGTAGTATTATTACATAGTAGTGAAAATATATACTACTTGCTATCTAGCTAATATTTTACAATGTATTTAAAATATAAAACATATCAAAAAAATTAAGCGCCAGAAACAAGAACACTGCAAAAGCATCCCTTGGGGGCATTCGGTTCAGGAATAAGCAGGAATAAGGATGTAGAATAAGGAGAATAATGGTCTATTCTTTGTTTGGCCGGAAAGAAAGGAATAAGGAGAATACGGTGAAATAATGGTAGGTAAGGTGGAATAAAGATAGGAATAAGGGTGGAATAAGGTGAAATAATGAGATGAGGTTGCAGGGACAGACCCATGACTACAGACTAGTGAGGGCACAATAACAACTAATAATAATAGTTATAATAATAATAAGATTGCAATACAAAAAAATCAACGTAAACTTCCATGTTGCATAGATAAATATAAAAAGATGTTCCACACATGAAACAAATTTTAAAAATACATACATATACTTAAAGTTGGTTGCATCTGGTTTTCATATTTTGAAAACAATTCATAATATCATCATCAGCAATAAAATCAAAGATAATTCTTTCAATATATGCGAGTAAAACATCATTCATCCATTCATCTCTCATTTGATTACGCAATCAAATCTTAACAATAGTTATTTCTGAAAATGCCCATTCAACACTAGTCGTTGCAACTGGAACTGTCAATGCCAACTTAACGAGTAAATACCCAGTGGATAAAAAATACGATCTTCTTAAGTTTTCACCATTTGTTCTGCAAGCTCTGTTACAAAATTTAACACTGAGAACTCTGTAGTTTGCTTTATATATTTAATATATGTCAGCAATTGATGAATACCCATTCATCACTATTTATTCTTTTATTTTAGCTACAAAACCTTTGCCAAACACATGTATATTCCTGTAAATACAAATTATTGTCAATCAGCATGCATTTTGTAAATATGCATGATTAGCATGTTTTTGTGGATAAATAAAAAAATAAAGAAACAAAAGAAAAAGATGGAGATATTTAGAATAAATATTGAGCGACCTAATCCCAAGGGAGGGCTCAGCATGGGCCTGACCGCATAAAAACCCAAGTAGAGAGAGATAAGGAAGCTCACACACTTGTACATATACCTGTATATAAATAAAAATATTTTCCTCTAAATAAAAATAAAAATGGGTTCCAATTTATGTGTAAATATTTGTAAATATAAAATTAAAATAAAAAATGAGAAAACTAAAAAGAAATTAAAAATCCTTTCACCCTTGTAGATACCATGTACATAATACCCACATATCTATTTATTTCCCCCTATAAATAAATAAATTAAAATCCAATAAAATTGTGTACATATTCTTTACTTCATAATGTAAATAAATAAAATAAAAATCACAAAAACAAAAATAAAATAAAAAGAACAAAAATAAAAATCAAAGTAAACATTGTATATAGACCATGTATATATGTGTATATAACTATTTATTTAACACTTGTAAATAAATAATAAAAATAAAATAAAAATACCAAAATATTTCAAATTTTATTCTATAAATAAATAAAATATAAAATTAGAATAAAAATGTACAAAAATAAGTAATTAAAAATCAAAAATAAAAAAGACAATATTGTATATATACCTATATATTATACTATATTGTACAAACCTTATTTTTATTTCAAAAAAATAAATAAAAATCACAAAAAATAGTTTATAAATAAATAAACATTTTTTATGTTTTAACTTTTTCCTAATTCGACCATTCACTATTTTAAATTTAATTTTCAAATCTTTATGATGTGGCCGCCACCCATTGGTCCACGAGGGATGTTGACCCCCCGGTCAACTCCCCCCCCCGGACCACAGACCCGCGGATCTGCATGCCCGACCCGATTTCTCTGATTTATCGCGTCATGATCCGATCGTCAAAACCCTTAACCCCGGGTCCTACTTCTTCCTGATTCATTCTAGATCCACGCCCGGTAATTAACATCGGGGTCCGTGCTCCGATTTCCTCGCCCGACTCCCATTTAGCCAGACCCATAGGAGTATAAAATTGCTGCTCCGCCGCACATTTCGCCCATCTTTGGCTCCGCATTTCCCTACCCAGGACCTCCACCGCCTTCGCCTGAGTGACAGCTAGCGACTGGTGGTGTCGCAGCGAGGAGAGAGTGCCCCGGTCACTGATCCGGCGACCTAGCGTCGCCGTGCGCCGCCACTTGAGTAGTGCTCGAGCCTCGGGCATCGACGGCCCTCGAGGCAAGGACCAGGAGCTTCAGAAGCTCATTCCCAATCGACCTCGATCACCCAGTAAGCCTAGTTCCTTCTAAATTTCTCTAATTTCAAGTTACGCCCAATTTCATCCATCGCCGACGACCGTCGATTCCGACCATATCCGTCTCCCTTTCGATCATCGGACGACACCCACATCTCCGCCTCACTCCTCTTCACGTTCTTCGCTCCTTCATCCAACCCAGTTCGCCAAGGAACTGGGGGTCAAACTCCTTCGCCGTCGCATCGCCGGAGTTCAATCGCCCCGATGCACCGTTCACCCACCTCGCCTCTAATCGGGTCGAGGCACTTTGCCCTCGACCCAGGAGCTTGTTGCACTGCTTTTCAGGTCAGAAGGACCCCATCTGGGGGTCTTTACGTTCGAGCACCGGAGCTCCAGGCCCCTGCCGTCGCCGGAGCGTCTCCGACGTCTCCAGCCTCATCGGAGGCATCCACGAGCCGCGGGACGTCACGGCGGAGCTCTTCCGCACCTTAGTTGCAGCTGAGGAGGCACCCAGTAAGAGCATTGGGCCGGCGAGTATCGCCGGCGACCTATTCTTGGCGCATCCTCCAGAGCCGTCCATCCAGCATCGCCGCTCTAGATGCGATCTCAGCCCTTGATTTGAGGAGCAGCAGCACCCGTTCGATCATTGGAGGCTGGATCTGGACCGTCAAATCAGCGAGGGTTAGCCACAACACACCGTAGACGTCCGATCTCCCACGTGGCGAGCCCTCCACCGTTCGATCATCACCGAGGTCCTTCGTTGAGGAGAAGCACCCTTGCAGCCGTTGGATACACCACGTGGCCTCTCCTCGGTCGTTCGATCCGAGTGGGTTTTCCTACGTTGAGGCGTCGACATCCCCAGCCGTCAGATACACCACGTGGCGCCATCCCAGCCCTCGGATAAATAATTGGGGTAATATCACTTAGGCCCCTCTTCTATTTTGTTTTAGCATTTAGTCCTGTAAATATTTTGTTACGTTATTTTTATTTTGGTTAAATTGCACTCTGGACCTTTTTGTTATTATTATTTGCATATTAGCCCCCCTATATGTGATCTAAATGCGTCGACACGTGAGTTTTGGTCGAATTGCAGTTCTTATCCTGTGGTTTATGTGTGTTCTGCTTTGAATGTTTTAAAATTAGAATTACACATATGCCCCTCTGAGTGTGACACATGTGCATCGCGCATGGTTCTCTGGGACTTTTGCACTTTGGGCCCTTTTATTTTTTGCCGTGTAATCTATTAGCCCCGGGACTATGTTTTTCTTGCAGATAGGTCCTTGTGCACTGTTTGCTTATTTTTTATTTTAATAAAATAGCAAAATTAATCCAAATCAAGTAAAAATTGGATACGTGGCTCCTGCCACTGTGTAAAATTTTCCCTAATTTTTGGATACATTTTGACCCTTTTTATTATTTTTAAAAATTCAAAAACCCTTAATTTTTTATCTGTCTAGTTTTAAAATTCACAAAAAATATAAAAACCCCTTTAAAAATTATAAAAAAATAGATTTTGTTTGTTTTGGTGTGTTTGATTTTCTGGACAATTTTGGCCATTTTTGGATTTATAGAAAATATAAAAATTGAAAAACCTTGAAAAACTTACAAAATTCTAATAATTCATAGAAAATTCTAAAATTAATAAATTATGCTCCTAATTTTTCCTTTTTGTCTCTATTTTCAAAGAAAAATACCAGGCCTTGAAAAGACCATTTAGTATTTTTAATTGGTCTTTGAAGCTTGTCCGGACAATGTCCTTTGGTTTCTGCCTTATTTTATTTTTATAAAATTCTAAAAAATTCAAAAAATTATCAAAAAATCACCAAAAACAGTAAAAATATAAAAATTCTAAAAATATTTTTGTTTGATTTTTTTAACATTTTAGAGTAATTAAATAATTGTAGAAAGCTGCTTGTTTTCCTTGTTTTATTATTTTCCTTATAATTAAAAATTCCAAAAAATATAAAAATATTAAAAATCCACCAAAAATTCCTTGTTTTTATTTTTATTTGCTTTAGACTACTTCGTAGGCCGCAAGGCCATCACGTGCTTCCTGAGTTTGACCATGGGTGCTATACCAGGTTAATATCATAGCGAGTCCGCTACTTGATTTTTATCGTGTTTTTATCTTTATTTGGTGGTGTGATCTTTTTCTTGTTGAGCTCTGAGTCCCGAGTGACTGAGGTCACAATGACCGTATTGATTTATCTACCTTAGTCGCAGATTCGCTCGATCAGAATGGCGTCGTTGCCGGGGAGCACAGCTTAGTAGTCGTTTTATTTTTATTTTTTATTTTGTTTTCTTTTTCACGACTTTCCGTGGCTTTTTCGTAGTCCGCAGCTTTTCGCGGCTTTTTATTTTTCTTTTATTTTTGTTTTATTTTCTTTTTGTTTCTTTTCTTTTATTATTATTTTTGTTTGTTTACTTTTATTTTTCATTTTCTGCATATACACCTTGATTACTTTACCTGCTTTATTTGCTTGATTTTATCCGGTTTGACACTTTGTGTCTTCTCGCAAGGGCCCGAGGATCGAGGCGGTGACTTTCGAGGAGCCGACGCAATCGCGGCTTTCGGAGGCGGCTCCTTTCTACACGGAGCCGCAGGAGAGAGCGAGGAGGCAGCCGAGTGCGGCTTTTAGAATAGTTTAGTTAGATTTTATTTTCAGCACTATTTGGATAATTGTAATAATACAGGGACAGCAGGACACTTGGACGCTTTAGAGACTCTCGGGGTCTGTTTCGCCGAGCACCGGTGTGCTCGGGGGACCCCTCGGCTTTTTTAGTTTTTACGCGGTTTTCTTCGCGACTTTTATTTCTTTTCTTCCTATTCGGTTTCTCACGGATTTTCGAGCCCCTAGCCTTAGGATTTTCTGCTTAACTGTGATAATAAATAGGATCTAAACACCCTAATATATCTGCCTGTACCTATAGAGCGGTTATTGGACCAACAATAAAAAGATTAATAAAATAATCGATTCACTACCTTCGAGCCTACGTGCCGCAGCCCACCCTGCCAAGCGTTGCTCCTGAACTTGATTTTTCGAGAGGAGGAGGGGTGGACCGAGATCGGACTTTTTGATTGAAGGCTGGTGGTCGACTAGACGTTCTTTCTAGTAGAACTGCTGTTTAGGGACTCACTTTTCCGCCTACACCATTTAGGTAGTTTATTTCAGTCTTTAAATTCTGCATGGATCATTTTGCATGTAGACTGCTGGAGTCAGGTACGCATCTCTTACTCTGCATGCATCATTGATTTTCTCGCGCATCGGCTTTTTTGACTTCTCCCCCCCTGATTTTTGGACTTAATAACCAGGAGAACCGAAAAATTCGTTAGGTGATTTTGTTTTTTATTGAAAAATACCTAAAAAAGAAAAACCATAAAATTGGGACTGGTTAACTCTATTGACCCTAAAAGTCACTTCACCGAAAAATTTGTCTTGGGGAGAGCAACCCCCTCGTTGTCTAGTTTGCTTGCGCGAGAGAGTGACCCGCACACTAGGTAGAGCCATATCCGATATTTTTCTCGACTGATTACCGGCTCTTTCTATACGGGACAACCGATTGAGAAAATATCGGATTACCCAACATGTCACGTTAATCGCTCTGCTATCCTGACTGATCACCTAATAAAATTGACAAGATAATTGACCGAGCCTTTACGGTCTTCAGCTCGTGTTGCATTGGTGAATCAGGGGTTTGCTTGTGATCATTATTTTTACCAGATCTCATCCGCCCAATTCGCCAGATCAAGATGATGGGCAGAAGGTCTCTTAGGCAGCCTCTGGCTGCACCGCTTCCCAGCACTTCTACCCGCTCATCTAGGTTGGTTCGCGAGAGCCGAGACCCGCTCTCCGAACCCGAGTTCGACTCCACCCTGTTCCCCCTTGACCTCCCTTCTTTCAGTTCCGAGATACCAGTGCCAGAGGAGAGACCGTCAGATGATTTATCGGCACCTTAGTTTGGGTCTTTTGCTTTTGCAGAGACCATGGCCGGCAGCAGTGACGACCGCACCAGAGGTCCCCAGCATGATCAGACATTCATTATGGACCAAGGTGCGATCAACTCCACCCTGATCGCCTCCCTCGAGATAGTTCAGCAGCAGTTGAGGGATCAGGGAGCGTTTATGATTGAGATGAGGCGTGAGATGGAGCAGTTGAGAGCAGATCGCGAGCAGCGAGAGCCAGGAGACAGACCGAGGATACCCGACCATGCGGCAGCCGCCGCAGCAGCCGCAACAACAGAAGATCCACCGAGACCGATGCGGGAGTTAGACAACCGCGGATCGACTTTGATGCATCACTAGGTCGTACTTCCAGCCATCGTGGTGGACTTCAAGTTCCCCCCGAACACTTTGCAGCTTCTCCCCCAGTTCCATGGGCTCACCACAGAGGAGCCCCATCTCCACCTTCAGGAGTTCTTGATGATCTGCAGCACAGTCCACGACCGTTAGGTGGACCAAGATACCATACGGATGATTACATGATAAACGCAGAAATCAATCGGTCTTATGTTCCACACAAGGCGGGAACACAGTCGAAGTGTCGACCAATCAACTCTGAAATAAATCAACAATTAACCCACACTAAAGATCAATAATTAGAAATAAATGTGGAGTTAAAATTTATTTTTAACTCTGCACAAATGATGTAAAGGGAAAGTATGCAGAGAGTTCGAACACAGGGAGCAAGCAGGGTAATTTAAATACAAGTGTGCGTGTGAATGTGTGTGAAGTCTACACTAAGCAAGCAATCAAAGGAATTTTTGTGGGTTTTTAATTTTTTATTTTAATTTAATTTTTAATTTTGTATTTTGATTTTTAATTTTCTGATTTTTATAATTTTATATTTTATATTTTTTTCTTTTTTTCTTTTTAATATTGGAATATAAAGACAAAGTAATAAAAGACTAGATAAAGTATTTGTAAAAATGTGCAAAAATAACCAAAAATTCAGAAATAAAATGTTTTTGATATATTTAGGATTTTTTACTATTTTTGTGATTTTTGGGGATTTTTAAAGGTGTTTTTGGTATTTTTAAAAACTGAAATAAGGGTAAACAGTGGAAATTGTGCTGGCTGTGAGTAAAATGAAAATTAAAAATAGATAACAGCCACAAAATTTTTGCAAACTATTTTTCAAATAAAAATAATGAAATATACAACAAACGGGAACTGAGTTTGTGATTTTTGGAGTTTTCTAGGATTTTATATATTTTTTTGAAGTTTTTGAGTGTTTTCAAATTTTTAGTGTTTCTCTTTTGAGATTTTTAGTGATCTTTGGACTGACACTAAAATAGGATAAAAGACACACTAGGGAATTTTTTTGGAATTTTTCGAGGAGTTTTAATATTTTTTTGGCATTTTCTAAGCTAGACAGTAGGTAAAAAGCATGTTTTTGATTTTTAATAAATATAAAAATAAAATAAAGTCAAAAACTGAAATGATAGCGTGGAAGCACGAGTAATCAGGAGCTTAAGTTCAAATTTTTAGGACTTTTGGACTTAAAATGAAGGTCTAATTAATTAGAACAAACATACTATCATTAAACAGGCCTGGCAGGGGCATACATGCAATTTCTCAAACATCCAGGGGGTACATGCAAAATTTCCACGAAATTTTAAACTAAATATTCAATTTACTGGACTAAAAGCAAATTACAAAACCCGGAGGGGCCTTAGTACAAAATGTCCCAGCCGAGCACGTGTTGCACACGCGCCTGGCAGGGACCTAATAGCAATATCCAAAAATGTCCGGGGCTGATACGCAAAAATCCCAAACTTTTACACTACGCGACAAAATTTTGGGATTAAACTGAAATATCCCAAAGTCTGAGGGTACCCTTGCAAAATGCCCACACCTCACGTGAACAGGTCACGTGAGGTGACGTGGCAGGGGACCTATTTGTAAATAGACTAAACGCTAGGGGTTTACATGCAAATAACCCAAAGTTTTTATACTACAGACGAAAGTTTAATTGCTAAAAAGTAAATACAAAATGCGCGAGGGTTGATGTGCAAAATACCCTTGGCGCGTGATCCAACGGCGGATGGAGAGCCACTTAAACACGTGGCACACGATGGACGGCCGATGACGCTTCGTGGATGTGCGGCTGAGATCAGATCTCCAAGGATGATCGACGGTCGAGGCGTGGGGAGATCCAACGGCTGTTGTGCTATCTGGGCGCGCTCCAAGATCTAACGGCTGGGGAGGCAGGTGGAAGAAAACGGTGGAGCTCCGACTGGGCGAAGTTCCTCGAGCTCCTCCGTCCAGCTCCGGCGACGTCGAGGCTTCAAAATGGACGTGGAGCGTCCTGAGGGTCTTCTCTTTCTCCTGGAGGCGTCAAAAGACCACGGCAACGGCCGTGGCACTCGCAGGCGGTCGGCGGAGCTGGAGGGCTCGGCTGAGCTTCGGCGAGCAACAAAATCGCGCCCAGGCGCGAGTCAACGCCCTTTGACCCTGCAAAAATGATTAAGAGGTCCAGGGCAAACTGCCTAGACCTTAGGTGGACGGAATCGAGGCGAAAGGCGAAGCGATGATGGTTGGCTGGAGTTGCGCTCCGGCGAGGGGTTGTGATTTGGCGAATGAATCGATGAAACTTAAAATTTCTTGGGGGCTAATGTTCCTAAGACTACGGCTAAGCTAATGAGCAAGAAATAAATGGGGGAAGGGGCCCTCAATGGCCGGAACCAGAGGGAAGAAGGTACCTCGACTGCCGGGCTTGCGGGAGGTCCTGGAGTCGTCCTCGACCTCGTTCGCCTTGGCTGAGAAGCTCGTGGTGGAGCTGTCACCTCCAGCAAGGCTCAGAGCACCAGAGAGGCGCAGAGGGGTGGACCAAGGGGACTCAATTTGAATTCAAAGATGGGGGGTCGCTTATATTGGGTTTGACCCGAGGTGACAGGGGTCCAAAGATCGACGAGCATCTAGCAAATCTTGGGTCCAAAGACCAAGATTAAGCTTGGGCGAGCTAGATAGATGGTTGGTGAATAATGTTGCAGAAGGGTACAACACGAAAATGTGAAAGAATCGGCTGGGAAAAAGCCAAGAAGATGGCTCAAAAACCGAGCCTGACACGGGCTACAGAGGGTAGGGCGTCCAGTTGACTGAAGTCAACTGTTGACACCTCCTGGTTGGTCCACGTGGACCAACCAGGAAAAACCCTAATTTATTATTTTGTTAATTCATTTAAAAATAGAAATAGGCTGAATTAAATAATGAGTAAAAAATAAAAAGTATTCGTTATTTTCTGTAGTATTTTATTATGATTTTTAATTTATTTTATGAGGTATATTTTTACAAGTTTACTTTTTAGCCCTATATAGGTATAATACCTATGTATTTGAGTATTTAATTTTTATTTAGGTGTTTTATTTTGATTATTTTTATTTAGTATTTTCTAAAATTATAAAATACTTTTATATACACAAATATATTTTTATTTTATTTTTCTGATATGTTTTCATATTTAATAAAATATAAGAGTGTATTATATAGGTATAAGTACAGGTATAGTATCTATGTATAACCTATATATGTTTGTTTTTATTTTTATTTTTCTTTGCATTTTTATTCTAATTTTAATGCACATAGTTATTATAAGTAATATTTACATAATTATAAAAATATAAAAATACAAAAATAATGAATAAATAATAAATTGAATATTTTAATCTGTACAAGTATACAATGAGGGTCCAAAAGTCAACTTTCAAACCGTAGCTCCGCCAGATGCGAAACCACCACCATTGGATAGATTATTTTATTCTATATACAATTAAAGGTGAGTTTGCTACATTTGGAGTTGTCAGTTGTGAGATACGGGTCTGAGAAGTTGGGATTCTGGATTCTTATTCAGACCATAACTTTTTGTCTGTACATTACTTTTCTGTGAAATCAATTTTGTATTTTTTTTATAAAATTATCTATAACTTTCATGTACAAAGTTTCTTTGTTTGAGGTATAAAAAGTGGAACCAAAAATAGGTCCCAAAATGAATAAAGAATGAATAAAAAGTATAGGTATTTTATCTGGTATTTTGGCCCTTATCTCCCCCTACTTTATTCCTGGTCGACCTATTCATCAAGATGCCTAGGTCTCGGGGGTTTTAGCTCATAAAATATTTACAATATTTTATTCTTTTTCTTTTCTTTATTTATTCTATGATTTTGGCTTTAATTACAGC
Source organism: Ottelia alismoides (assembly GCA_037367405.1). Taxonomy (NCBI): domain Eukaryota; kingdom Viridiplantae; phylum Streptophyta; class Magnoliopsida; order Alismatales; family Hydrocharitaceae; genus Ottelia; species Ottelia alismoides. Next base: position 155,059 of record JAZKJV010008597.1, read on the forward strand.
ATTTTATACACTATATAGATGCACATGCATGAATGCTAAGATGCTCTATTTAAGGGTATTTACAGGTATTTGCTAGGGTTTTTGGTGCCAAAATGATAGAATAAAGATGATGAAATGTGGATTCATCATCCCCCTATACTTTACCTTTGCTAGTCCCTAGCAAACACTTATGCAATAAGTGCAAAAAGAAAAAGAAAGAAAAGAAAAAGAAGAACTTGGATTTTATTTGATTATCAAACTTGACTTCACAAAATCAAAGTTTGGAGCTTAAGTCGGACCTTTGGAATTTTAGTGCGGGCGGAACCTTAGTGAGAACCGAAAAAGTGTTTGAAATTCAACAGTCCTTGAGAATCCCAAAACTCTGTCCAAGTCTCCTCAATAGCCAGGTCAGAAATACTTCAATTCATACGCAAACTCTTACGACTATGAATCTGACTTGTACAGTGTAAGTTATGGTGGCTCTCCCCAACTGGAATGACAAAGAGACTGACTTCTCCAGTATGACAACCCAATGATTCCCCAATCCAATAACTCCATCCTCGAGGAGCGGGGTATTCCCTTCTAAGTTCAAGTGGCAACCAGCTCAAGAGGAGGGGGTGAAGAGAAGAATGGACGGTAGCCAGTGTAGCTACCTATCCTGGGATGCAAGACCAGTGTAGTCAAGTCATCCTGCTGCAGGCTCACATGATATGTCTTTGGAACTCAAGCTTGCTTATTGACTTTACACATTTGTACATACTTTGCAGGTTTTTTATTTTTGTACATGCCTGAACTTTTTTTTTGAAATAATATTCACAGCAGCATTTACATAAGGAGTTTTTCCTCTTGAGCCAGTAGACTATCCCTCTTTTGAAGCTTTATCGCAACCCACAGCCTCCTGTCTTTAGACTTCCTAATCACTGGACGGGTTGGGGTGCACTTCCCTCCCTAGAGGAGGACAAATGTTTCCACTTGTGTGCGTCTCATACCGGCAAATCCAATCCCCTCACCACTCCAACTGAGTTGAGCCATGTGAAAGGTGCGGGTGTCCAAGTTAGGTCATTATCAACAAGAGTCGTGCGTGTGCTCCGAAATACTCTACTTAGGCAGTCAAGAATCCATTGAACTAAGTCCCGTGATCCTCAAAGAATTAAGTCAACTAGACCTGAAGTACATCAAACCCAGTTCCTATAAGGTTCCTGTAAGTAGGTAGATTTTAAGGTCCAATCAATCTCCAATCTTCGGATTTTACTTAGACTTGTTCAACTATCAAACTCAATCCGAAAAATGCTCATGCTATGCAAATGCAATGCAGAAAATATTTTTGTGATGCAATTTTCAAAGATTTTGAACTTTTTATGGATTTTTGAAAAGATGATGCATGCAATTTTTTTTAGCAAAATTTTTCGAATGTTTTTGGGTTTTTTGAAAATAAAAAGATTTGGCTAAAAACTAGGTGAAAATATGTACATGGGAGTGCTTCTTATAAATACACGAAGTGGATTTTAAGAATTTACAAGGGTAAGTGACCAATTTTATACATACATATATGTAGTGGATTTTGGTGTGATGTAAATATTCCTCAAACTTATTTGACACAAGTTTTTCAAACAATTTTGAAAACTATAGTCCAAAATAATTTTTACAAACATTTTTGTAAACATGTACACACATTTGAAAATCATTTTGCAAAGGTTTTCAAAACAGTATATATAGGTTTTTCAAAACATTTTTACAACCATTTTTCAAACCATTTGCAAATCATTTTTTCCAACATTTTATTTCACACAAAGAAAAGAAATTTTACAATCCACACATTTTTACACAGGTTGAAAACATGTAACAAAACATTTTCAAAATAGTTTTCAATAGATGTTCACAAAGATTTTCAAACTATTTTTTCAAACATTTTGCAAAAAACATTTTCACCTGATTTATTAATCAGTAAATACAAGAAGGACCTGAGGAATAACCACATCTTTTTATTAAGAATTTTTAATGAATTTTAAAGAATTATTAGCCATATTAGGAAAATACGAAAGTACGAGTTATGGCTAAAGTATATACACAGTATATACGACCCCCCTATACTTAGCTTGAGCTATGTCCTCATAGATCGGAGAGAAAAGAGAAGACATAACTCGTACTAAGTATAGGCAAGTCTAATCAATAAAGAAAGGAATGAATGAATGAACCAATGAGAAGTTGGTTGTCCCCCCTATACTTAGGATCAAATAATCCTAAGTATAGCAGACTGTACATAACGCAGGGAGGGTCAAGGGTGGGAATGAACAGATCGTACTCAGATTGTCTCCCCCTATACTTAGGGTAAGATATCCCTAAGTATAGACAAGAAGAGGAGACAATGGAGAGGATCGAAATGAAAACGAAAGAAACTCGGGGTGCACACCCCCCTATACTTAGGACAAAGTACGTCCTAGGTATGGAAACTGTCTACAAGGGTGGCACCTTTTTGATAGATAAAGAAGATAGACAAGGAAAAGAAGAAAAGAAGAAAAGAAGAAAATAAATCAACAGATGAAAGAGTGATATGGACAGATGATCTGTACAGCGGAAGATAGAAGTGATCACCATGTATGAGATGCAGATGATGTGAGTCAAAGAGCACATCTCATACCAGAAGAATGGGGGCAACGTCAATGGTCGGCGGATCATGATCAAGATATAGTTTCAGGCGTTGACCATTGACACGGAAGGTAGGGGAAGATGACGGTTCGGATATGTCGATGCTGCCATTGTCATGTACCTTCCTGACCACATAGGGACCTTTCCACTTGCTCTGCAACTTCCCTGGGAATAATTTCAGCCTGGAATCAAACAACCATACTCTCTGATCTGGCTCAAACTGTTTATGGCTGATATGTGAATCGTGCCATGTCTTCACTTTCTCCTTGTACTGTAGGCTGTTGGAAAAGGGACGTATCTCTCAGTTCCTCTAGGGCTGCCAATTCTGCTCTTCTCTGGTCTCCTATACTCTCAGGATCTAAAAGTAACTCAGTGACTGCCCAAAAAGATTTGTGCTTGATCTCCACTGGCAAATGGCACGGCTTGCCATAGACGAGATGAAAGGGAGATGTCCCCAATGGATTCTTGAAAGAAGTCCGATAAGCCACAAGACCGAGTCCAAAAGCTGTGACCAATCCTTTCGGTCTGGGCGGACAACTTTCTGCAAGATTGTTTTTATCTCCCGATTCGAAACTTCGGCAAGACCATTAGTCTGAGGGTGATACGGTGTGGCAACCCCGATGGTCAATGCCAAACTCGTCCTGCAAGGGCCCAAACCTTGTCATTGATGAAGTGAGTCCCCTGTCTGAAATCAAGACTCTAGGTACCCCGAACCGTGAAATGATGTTTTTCCTCAAGAATTTGCACACGGTTTTAGCATCTGCAGCTCGGGAGGGGATGGCCTCAACCCATCGGCTGACATAATCAATAGCGAGCAGGATGTGCTCGAATCCCTGACTCTTAGGAAATGGGCCCATGAAATCAATCCCCCATGCATCAAAAACCTCACAGAAGTGAATGGGTTGCATGGGCATCATGTCTCTCTGTCCGCAGGTTCCCATTTTCTGACAGTCAGTACATCTCTTCACGAACTCATCAGAATCCTTGAAGAGAGTAGGCCACCATAGGCCGGATTGAAGCACCTTCTGTGTTGTCCTTTTTCCAGAATGATGTCCTCCTGCCTCAAGCTTGTGGCAGTATGTGAGGACGCTATGATGCTCTTCTTGAGGAATGCACCTCCTCCAGATATTGTCCCCTCCTTCATGATAAAGAATGGGATCCTCCCAATAATAAAACTTGGCCTTCGCCAGGAAGGTCTCGAGTTTCTACCTGGGCCAACCTTGTGGGACCGTCTTGGCTACAAGATAGTTCACAATGTCAGCGTACCACGGGAGCGAGGTGATAGCCAAGATCGCCTCATCTGGAAATGTCTCTGTGGATAGGTGCGCTGGGCTCAGATTCCTCAAGATTCTCCAATCTGGAGAGATGATCCGCCACCACATTCTTGACCCCAGGTTTATCCTTAATCTCAATATCAAATTCCTGGAGTAGAAGGATCCATCTGGTCAGACGTGCTTTGGCATCCTTCTTAGCCATTAAGTATCGGATGGCGGTATGATTAGTGTAGATTGTTACTCTAGATCCGAGAATGTAAGATCGATACTTATCAAGAGCGAAGACTACGGCCAGCATCTCTTTCTCAGTTACAGTGTAATTCCGTTGTGCGGCATCAAAAGTCCGGCTGGCGTAGTGAATGGCAAAAGGTAATCCATCCCTCCTCTGTCCGACCACAGCCCCAACGGCAAAATCTGAAGCATCCGTCATGATCTCGAATGGGAGAGACCAATCGGGTGGCTGAAGGACAGGAGCTGAAACAACCATATTTTTGAGAGTCTTAAACGACGCAAGACACTTATCATTGACAATAAACTCGGTGTCTTTTGTCAGCAAGTCAGTAAGCGGTCGGGCAATACGACTGAAGTCCTGAATGAACCGTCGGTAGAAACCGACATGCCCCAGAAAAGACCGCAACTGACGCAAGTTGGACGGCGGATTGAGTTTTCTGATGATATCCACCTTAGTCGGATCGACCTCCATGCCCCTATTGGAGACGATATGACCAAGGACCGTCCCTTGAGTCATCATGAAATGACTCTTCTCCCAGGATAAGACAAGATTAACCTCAATGCAGCGCTTAAGCACACGATCTAGGCAGTCAAGACAAGCGTCGAACCCGTCGCCATAGACCGAGAAGTCATCCATGAAGACCTCTAAACAGTCACCCACCATATCCGAGAAGATGGACAACATGCACCTTTGGAATGTCGCCGGAGCGTTGCATAGACCAAAGGGCATCCGTCTGAAAGCATACGTCCCAAACGGACAGGTGAATGTCATTTTCTCCTGATCTTCGGACGCAATGGCCACTTGATTGTATCTAGAGTACCCGTCAAGGAAACAATAATGACTCTTCCCAGCTAGCCGCTCGATAATCTGATCAATGAAGGGTAGCGGGAAGTGATCCTTCTTGGTGGCCTCATTCAATTGTCTGTAGTCCACACAGACCCTCCAAGAAGTGGGCACTCTGGTAGCGATCTCCTCTCCAGACTCATTAACAACTGTAGTGATACCCGTCTTCTTGGGCACCACATGTAGCAGACTTACCCATTTGGAGTCGGAGATGGGATAGATGAAATCGGCGCTCCACCACCTTGAAATTTCTTTCATGACTACTTCTCGAAGATTCGGGTTCAGCCGTCGTTGGAACTCACGCGACGGCTTAGCGTTATCCTCAAGATAGATGTGGTGAGAGCAAAGATTTGGGCTCAGCCCCTGGAGATCAGCTATACTCCAACCTATTGCCTTGCGGTTTCTTTCAAGAACCTCCATCAGACGAGATTCTTGTTCTCCAGTCAAATCTGCTGAGATAATGACTGGGTACATTTCTGGCTCACCCGCAAGGAATCTGTATGTCATCTACTGCAGCAGAGGTTTCCATTCTGGACAACTGGAGGTGGCAGATCTAGCTTCTGATATGTCTGTGTAAATGCTACCAGGTCTGCATGGAAGAACTCTCACTCTGCATGAATTTCTGACAAAGGGCGGCCTGCTGAATCATCAATAAACTGCACTGGCTCGTACTCTGTCATGGTTGTCGGCTCAGAAGGAATCAGACAAGGCAAATAATCATCAAATCATCCCAGTCAATGTCTGAATCCGAGGGATCAGAAGAAGATGAGCATGAATGAAAATCATCGGCACCACTCATCACAACACTGTCAGCTTCATGTGTATCCTCATCCAGGGGTGTGCTCTCCCAGCTCTCGACTGCCATGAGCTTTAGATATAGTGAATCTGTAGGCAAGGCGAGAGTCGGTGCTACGGGATCTTTCCAGTTGGATTCATCATCAGTCATCTCAAAATCACAAACCTGGTGGATGTCTAGCTCTTCCTCTGTCATCTGCTCGGCTTCGCTGGATTGCTCTGAGCATGCCAACTCTCTGGCTCTGGTCTGGTCGATCGTATCTATTTGTATGCTTTTGCTCTCTACGTGAAAACATACCGTCCCACTGTCATGGTCGGATACCGCCTTGGCAGTGGCCAAGAATGAGCGTCCAAGTATGATGGGGGCATTGGTTACCGACTCAGGGATCTCCATGTCCAATTACAACAAAGTCCACGGGGAATTTCAGGCCCTGAATGGTAACGACCACGTCCTTCAATAACCCCTTCGGCCTCTTAATCGACCTATCAGCAAACTGAAGGACTGTTCTGCTTCAAAGAAGAGGGCCAAACTCGAATTGTTTGAGTAAGGCTGCCGGAAGTAGGTTGATCGAAGACCCGCTGTCTAATAGAGTACGATCGAACCGCTGCTCCTGGATCTCGCATCTGACATAGGAAGCTCCTGTATCGGGTCGCTTGGCTGGCAATGTGTTCTGAATGGCGCAGAAAGTCTCATGAGTGAGCATGTGGATTTGATCTCTGCGCCTCTTCTTCCTCCGGACAGTAGTTGTCTCTTTCAAGTTCTTTTTGAAGAAGGGGATATGCTCAAATGCTTCCCGTAGAGTTAGCTGAATGTGGAATCTGTCAATCATTTGGTTGTCGAACTCTACCTGCTGGTTCTTTTTTGGGTTTTCTTTTTTATTCCCCTTCGCTCGGCGGAGTGCCTCAGGGAAGGGGATGGTAGGGACCTCCACAGATGGAGGACTAGGAATCGATCCCTGTGCCTGTGAAAGAGGAGAATCCATACAATCATCATCATGCAACACATATGGATCCGCAATTTGAACAGAAACCTTTCCTTTATTCATATCTTTGTTTTTCTTTTGTTTCCACAGTCCATAGGTACAAAATGTGGGAACATCACAGATGGTGGCTCAACAAAAGTAGATGTGGTGGTCTCAGCACCACCACTAGCACCTGTCTCTGCGGCATCAGCACCACCGTCTGCATCTGGTCTCATGACGGCATCAGCACTGTCGTCTGGATCTCCATCATTGGTGGCCTCAGCACCACCGTCTTCAATATCCTCATTAGCGGCATCAGCACCGCTACTCTGCTCCTCTGGCGCTCCTGGTGCTGCATCGGGTTGTCGCTCAGAAGAGGCACCGCCTGCGGGCATCCTACCGCTCCTAGTGTTCACAAAATCAGCATCATTCAAAGAATAAGACATATCATTCAAATCGTCACTAGGAGAAGTATCCTTTGTAAACTCTACCTGCTCAGACTTCCTTTTCAGATTGTTCGGGTTAGGTTCAATCTGAGCGGGTATGGCGGCCTTGCCTTTTATTATGTCCCTCATCTCCTGCCGGAATTCATCCATTTCTTGCCTAAAATATGCTCGTTGTTCGGAAAGCAAGCAGGCAAGATCATCTAATGCTGGGTTCTCAAAGGTGGGACCCTGAGAACCGGATGGTTGTCCCTGCTGGAAATGGGGTTGCTGCTGCTGGTGTTGCTGGTACGGATAATTCTGGGTCGGCTGGGCATAAGATTGCTGAGGCTGATGTCGTTGCCTCCACTGCTGTCCCTGATAGGAGGGACGAGGACCATTCTGATACTGTTGTGGCTGGGCATATTGGGGTTGCTGATGTTGCTGTTGTGGCTGGCTGTTCTGATGTCCTTGGGCAGGATTCTGCTGCTGGGAGGAGGAGCCACCGTTGCCCCAACGGAATCCAGGGTGATCACGACGAATCCCGGGCTGAGGGTACCGGTCGTACCATATCCCATTGACTTCCATCAATGGTTCCTGCTCAAAGGAGGGTGGAGGAAGAACTGCCAGTGGCTGCTCCGGCTGATATACCACCATCTGCGTGTCCGAAGATGGCGGCTGCGTTGGGTAGTACTGCAGCAAGGGAACCGGCTCTGCCTGGATATGGTTGACTTGACGATACGAGGTAGAGGGCTGGTTGGCATTGCTGCTGCTCGGATCAGCACGTGATCTGGGAGGCTGTTGGGACTAGGTTTGGGCCTCCTGGATGCACAAGATCTGCGTCTTCAGATCACTCATGGTCTTGGCAATCTGGTCCATCTGGGCCATGCCTTGCATCTGCTTTTTCTCGAGGATCTCGAGGCGGTCCAGCTTCTTACTGATTATACCCATGTCGGCTGCGGCTGATTCAGCTTGGGCTGCGGCAGCTGACACTGTATTGGGACCGGCATCTATGCAGGCGATCCTCTGGAATGATCCCGCTCCTTGCGGGGGCTTTTGGTGTGTGTAGACACGGGCTTGGGCCATCACGGTTGAATTCTCTGCCATGCCCTCGTAGATGGCCCAGACGTCATCTTCACCTTTAGAGAAATAGGACCCACCGCAAGAGGCGTTCACTAGTCCCTGCAGCTCCGGTGTCAGCCCACAGAAGAAACTCTGCACGAGGTTGGGCTCGGAGATATCGTGATGTGGACACCGGTCGATGAGCTCTCGAAAGCGATCCCAAGCTTCATGGAATTGTTCATTAGGGATCATTACAAAGTTGCTGATCATGGCTCTGGCTGCATTGGTCCGGTCGAGAGGGTAATACTTCTTCAAGTATGCGGTCCGGAGATCTGCCCAAGTATCGATGAATTGCCCTAGATGCTTGAGCCAATACGCGGCTCTATCAACCAAAGAGAATGGAAAGGCAATCATCTTTATGGTGTCCTCGGTCATCAACCGATCATGGATGGTGTTGCATATCATCTCGAATTCCTGGAGGTGGAGGTGCGGCTCTTCGGTCGGCAACCCATGGAACTTGGGTAGAAGCTGGATTGTGTGGGGCCGAAGCTCGAAATCTCCGTGAATGGGCGGGAGTCGGATCCAACGATGAGTGAGGGATGCAGCTGGGTTGTGCAATTCCCTTATGATGGTATGTGGTGGTCTCTCTGCGTCTGGATCGCCTCCTCCTGCATCAGGTCCTCCTCCTCCTCCACCTCCACCGTCGCCGCCCCCAGGTCGGTTCTCTCTCATCTGTGCTATCTCTCTCATCAGATCACCCATGAAGGTACCCTGGTCACGGATCTGTCTCTGCATAGTCTCTAGGGATGCTAACAAGGAGTTGTTGATGGCCACCTGATCAATTATGAACGGTCATCTGGGTACTCGCCTCTGTCTGCCATCACTGGATTTTCTGAAAAAGCAAAAGAGGCCATCTCAGGTGCTGTCGAATGAGCTGAACTCTGTGATGCACTGAATTCTGAAACAATTGGACTGAGAGAAGGAGAATGGGAAGGGTGGTCGAGGGGAACAGGGTGGATGTAAACTCGGGCTCGGAGAGCGGACTCTCCGAGGTATTCCTAGATGAATAAGGAGGAGTGCTGGATAGCGGTGCCGACAAGGTCGGCCTAAGAGATCTCCGTCCCATCATCATGATTATTGGGAAGATCAGAGGGGATGCAGAAGAAGAAGAAGAGTGAAATGAGATGCAACAAAATTACGCACGATTGTGCAGTGTTTTTGATCTTGACCTAAATAACTCTAGCAATCAAACACAAAGCAAGGGTAAGTTCACCAACTCAACACATGAAGCCGTGAAGGTTCGGCTTTTATCTTGTCAATTTTAGCTTGATTCAGGAATTAGTCTTTTCACGAGTCCTTAGAGCGCTACGCCTAAAGGAGAGAGAGTACTGCCGGGAAAGTATCCTCGTACTTGTCCTCCTCCTGTGTAACCTGTAACTTGCACTTTTTAAGGTCCTTGTAACCCTTCCTGGATCCCTACTCAGCCAAAGAAATAGAGGGAGGAAGCCGATAGACGAAACCGATACTTCGGACCTCGCTCGCAACGGAATCACCCGTGAGCGTGCAAGATCCTACTCGGACGCAGCCGGTGAGACAGACACACCCGCAAAGGCGTGGCCTAAGCTCGGTACTTCGGACAAGGTCGGCGCTCACACAATAGTGAGTCACCAATGGCGACCAAGCCCTACTCGACTAAGTACGATAGTAGCGCCAATACTTCGAAAATCCAGGCGATACATAAGGCAGCCACAAGTTGGGTTTTTGGCTCTAATCCTTACGAAGCGCTCACCTCACTTGGAAGGAGACCTTCCCATGCAACATGAATACAAGTGAGGGTGTTACTCTCCCCAAGCAATGAATCCAATTACCGATTTTATTTTTGGTCAAGTTTTCTTAGCTGTCCCTTTTTTAATTTTTTTGGTGTTATCGCTTCTTTTGAGTAGATTCAAACAAGCGCCTAACGATTTTTGTATTTTCTTTGTCCTACTTTGTTCCAAAAACAGAGTGAGAATAGAGTCGGAAAAGCCGTGCAAGTCGACACCAAGGTGGAAATCTCACCTTTGTGCCTAAATAATGCATGCAAAGTGAGAAGACTTACAGCGAATCCTATCTCTCTCCATGCGGGATGCAAAGCATAATTTTTAAACCTAAACTACATGGTGATATGCAAAACGGAAATCGTCCTAGAGTAGGCAACTGCTAGCGTGAAGAACCACAAGCTAGCCACTAACTCCCAATCCTAATGCCCGATCTAGGCTCACCCCTCCTCTGCTCAACACATTTGAGTTAGGAGAAAGTGCTTGTGTGGGGAGAGCTCGCAGCGCGTGGACCGAAAGCTAATAGCTAACTATTTAATTAGTCTAAGTCCAACAACGAACTATAGGAGCATGCAAAGATAATTAGTGTGTTTGGACCTATTCTAATCGAATCAAGCAGGACCTACAATCTAAGGGCTCAATCCACAAAAGAAATGAAAAAGGAAAACAAATCCGGAAAATGACAAGCGAGAAAAAGCGATAAAAACCGCGGTGAGCCCCCGGGTGAACAAACACCCGGAAATTAGGCCCGGTAGTGTCTCGAGTCCAAGTGTCCAAGTACCTGTATTATTACAAATTAATAAGCACTCTCTCACAAAAATAAATGCAACTAAACTAAGTACTCTCTCTCACTCCTCCTGTTCTCTCCTGCGGGCTTGACCTAAGAAGGCCGGCTCCGCTTCCCAAGGTTGCTTCGGGTCACCTAGGTGATCCGCCTTGCTCTGCGGTCCCTCGCAAGAAGACAAGAAAGGATGGTCAGAATAGCTCAATCAATATATGTATCAAAAGTGCAAGAGAGATAACTAAAGCTATGGTAGACAACAATCACAAGAAAACAAAAATGTAAACTACTCGTTGTTGCTCCCCGATAACGGCGCCATTTGATAAACGCAGAAATCAATCGGTCTTATGTTCCACACAAGGCGGGAACACAGTCGAAGTGTCGACCAATCAACTCTGAAATAAATCAACAATTAACCCACACTAAAGATCAATAACTAGAAATAAATGTGGAGTTAAATTTTATTTTTAACTCTGCACAAATGATGTAAAGGGCAAGTATGCAGAGAGTTCGAACACAGGGAGCAAGCAGGGTAATTTAAATACAAGTGTGTGTGAATGTGTGTGAAGTCTACACTAAGCAAACAATCAAAGGAATTTTTGTGGGTTTTTAATTTTTTTTATTTTAATTTAATTTTTAATTTTGTATTTTGATTTTTAATTTTCTGATTTTTATAATTTTATATTTTATATTTTTTTCTTTTTTTCTTTTTAATATTGGAATATAAAGACAAAGTAATAAAAGACAAGATAAAGTATTTGTAAAAATGTGCAAAAATAACCAAAAAATCAGAAATAAAATGTTTTTGATTTTTTTAGGATTTTTTACTATTTTTGTGATTTTTGGGGATTTTTCAAGGTGTTTTTGATATTTTTAAAAACTGGAATAAGGGAAAACAGTGGAAATTGTGCTGGCTGTGAGTAAAATGAAAATTAAAAATAGATAACAGCCACAAAATTTTTGCAAACTATTTTTCAAATAAAAATAATGAAATATACAACAAATAAGAACTGAGTTTGTGATTTTTGGAGTTTTCTAGGATTTTATATATTTTTTAAAGTTTTTGAGTGTTTTCAAATTTTTAGTGTTTCTCTTTTGATATTTTTAGTGATTTTTGGACTGGCACTAAAATAGGATAAAAGACACACTAGGAAATATTTTTGGAATTTTTCGAGGAATTTTAGTATTTTTTTTGGCATTTTCTAAGCTAGACAGTAGGCAAAAAGCATGTTTTTTATTTTAATTAAATATAAAAATAAAATCAAATCAAAAATTGAAATGATAGCGTGGAAGCACGAGTAATCAGGAGCTTAAGTTCAAATTTTTAGGACTTTTGGACTTAAAATGAAGGTCTAATTAATTAGAACAAACATACAATCATTAAACAAGCCTGGTAGGGGCATACATGCAATTTCTCAAACATCCAGGGGGTACATGCAAAATTTCCACGAAATTTTAAACTAAATATTCAATTTACTGGACTAAAAGCAAATTACAAAACCCGGAGGGTCCTTAGTACAAAATGTCCCAGCCGAGCACGTGCTGCACACGCGCCTAGTAGGGACCTAATAGCAATATCCAAAAATGTCCGGGGCTGATATGCAAAAATCCCAAACTTTTACACTACGCGACAAAATTTTGGGATTAAACTGAAATATCCCAAAGTCTGAGGGTACCCTTGCAAAATGCCCACACCTCACATGAACAGGTCACGTGCGGTGATGTGGTAGGGGACCTATTTGTAAATATACTAAACGCTAGGGGTTTACATGCAAATAACCCAAAGTTTTTATACTACAAACGAAAGTTTAATTGCTAAAAAGTAAATACAAAATGCGCGAGGGTTGATGTGCAAAATACCCTTGGCGTGTGATCCAACGGCAGATGGAGAGCCACTTAAACACGTGGCGCACGATGGACGGCCCATGACGCTTTGTGGATGTACGGTTGAGATCAGATCTCCAAGGATGATCGACGGTCGAGGCGTGGGGAGATCCGACGGCTGCTGTGCTATCTGGGCGCGCTCCAAGATCCAACAGCTGGGGAGGCAGGTGGAAGAACACGGTGGAGCTCCGACTGGGCGAAGTTCCTCGAGCTCCTCCGTCCAGCTCCGGCGACGTCGAGGCTTCAAAATGGATGTGGACCGTCCTGAGGGTCTTCTCTTTCTCCTGGAGGCGTCAAAAGACCACGGCGGTGGCCGTGGCACTCGCAGGCGGTCGGCGGAGCTGGAGGGCTCGGCTGAGCTCCGGCGAGCAACAAAATCGCGCCCAGGCGTGAGTCAACGCCCTTTGACCCTGCAAAAATGATTAAGAGGTCCAGGGCAAACTGCCTGGACCTTAGGTGGACGGAATCGAGGTGAAAGGCGAAGCGATGATGGTTGGCCGGAGTTGCGCTCCGGCGAGGGGTTGTGATTTGGCGAATGAATCGATGAAACTTAAAATTTCTTGGGGGCTAATGTTCCTAAGACTACGGCTAAGCTAATGAGCAAGAAATAAATGGGGGAAGGGGCCCTCAATGGCCGGAACCAGAGGGAAGAAGGTACCTCGACCGCCGGGCTTGCGGGAGGTGCTGGAGTCGTCCTCGACCTCGTTCGCCTGGGCTGAGAAGCTCGCGGTGGAGCTGTCACCTCCAGCAAGGCTCAGAGCACCAGAGAGGCGGAGAGGGTGGACCAAGGGGACTCAATTTGAATTCAAAGATGGGGGGTCGCTTATATTGGGTTTGACCCGAGGTGACAGGGGTCCAAAGATCGACGAGCATCTAGCAAATCTTGGGTCCAAAGACCAAGATTAAGCTCGGGCGAGCTAGATAGATGGTTGGTGAATAATCTTGTAGAAGGGTGCAACACGAAAACGTGAAAGAATCGGCTGGGAAAAAGCCAAGAAGATGGCTCAAAAACCGAGCCTGACACGGGCTACAGGGGGTAGGGCGTCCAGTTGACCGAAGTCAACTGTTGACGCCTCCTGGTTGGTCCACGTGGACCAACCAGGAAAACCCTAATTTATTATTTTGTTAATTCATTTAAAAATAGAAATAGGCTGAATTAAATAATGAGTATAAAATAAAAATTATTCATTATTTTCTGTAGTATTTTATTATGATTTTTAATTTATTTTATGAGGTATATTTTTACAAGTTTACTTTTTAGCCCTATATAGGTATAATACATATGTATTTGAGTATTTAATTTTTATTTAGGTGTTTTATTTTGATTATTTTTATTTAGTATTTTCTAAAATCATAAAATACTTTTATATACACAAATATATTTTTATTTTATTTTTCTGATATGTTTTCATATTTACTAAAATATAAGAGTGTGTTATATAGGTATAAGTACAGGTATAGTATCTATGTATAACCTATATATGTTTATTTTTATTTTTCTTTGCATTTTTATTCTAATTTTAATGCACATAGTTATTATAAGTAATATTTACATAATTATAAAAATATAAAAATACAAAAATAATGAATATATAATAAATTGAATATTTTAATCTGTATAAGTATACAATGAGGGTCCAAAAGTCAACTTTCAAACCGTAGCTCCGCCAGATACGAAACCACCACCATTGGATAGATTATTTTATTCTATATACAATTAAAGGTGAGTTTGCTACATTTGGAGTTGTTAGTTGTGAGATACGGGTCTGAGAAGTTGGGATTCTGGATTCTTATTCAGACCATAACTTTTTGTCTGTACATTATTTTTCTGTGAAATCAATTTTGTATTTTTCTTTATAAAATTATCTATAACTTTCATGTACAAAGTTTCTTTGTTTGAGGTATAAAAAGTGGAACCAAAAATAGGTCCCAAAATGAATAAAGAATGAATAAAAAGTATAGGTACTTTGTCTGTATTTTGGCCCTTATCTCCCCCTACTTTATTCCTGGTCGACCTATTCATCAAGATGCCTAGGTCTCGGGGGTTTTAGGTCATAAAATATTTACAATATTTTATTCTTTTTCTTTTCTTTATTTATTCTATGATTTTGGCTTTAATTACAGCATTTTATACACTATATAGATGCACATGCATGAATGCTAAGATGCTCTATTTAAGGGTATTTACAGGCATTTGCTAGGGTTTTTGGTGCCAAAATGATAGAATAAAGATGATGAAATGTGGATTCATCATTACCTTCCCCTTCTCCTTAGCAGACAGAGTAGCCACCTGGCTGAAGCACTTGGGGAAGTTTGTCTACATCTGGGAGCAGCTCCGCACCGAGTACTTGCACAAGTACTATCCACTCGGGCGGACGAATGCAGCTAGAGCCCTAATCAGTAACTTCTCCATGCTCCCCAAGGAGCAGTTCCACGAGGCATGGGAGAGGTTCCGTGAGCTGACTGACAGATGCCTGCACCATGACATCTCAAAGTCGAACCTAGTTCAAAGCTTCTTCAGCGGGCTGACACCAGAGCTTCAGGGCTTGGTGAATGCTTCTTGTGGCGGGTCCTACTTTGCCAAGGACCATGATCAGGTCTGAGCCATCTACGAGGAGATGGCCGAGAACTATATGGTGATGTCCCAGACCCGACTCTACACACAGGGACGACCCCAGCCACAGACCGTGCAGTACCAGAGGATAGCACGGGTTGACGTCGGTCCTTCCAGTTCGTTAGTGGCAGCAGCACAGGCCGAGTCCACAGCTGCCGACATGGGGATCATCAGCGAGAAGCTGGACCGGATGGAGATCATTGAGAAGAAGCAGTGTCAGGGCATCACGCAGATGGAGTAGATGACACAGACTCTGAGTGACCTGAAGACACAGCTCATGTGTCTCCAGGAGGCACAAACGGCTTCCCAGCCCCATCTTCAGGCACGAGGCGATCCGAGTAGCAGCAGCAGCTCGTCCCAACGCTCCAGCCACCTGCAGCCTAGACATGTTCACCTTGTACAGGCGGAGCCGTACCAGCAGCCGCAGCCCACTTACCAGTCACTGCCATCTCCGGACACGCAGATGGTGGTATACCAGCCGGATCAGCCTCTGGTAATACTCCCGCCAGCCCCCTACGAGTCAGAGCCGTTGATGGATGTCAACGGGATTTGGTACGACCGCCCCCAGCCCGGTATCCGACGAGACCATCTCGGATTCCATTGGGCGGCCGGAGGTGCCCAGCCCCATCAGCAGACATCAGGACAGGGTGGCCAGTACAGCCATCAGAGGGATCACCACCAGCAGCAGCCCCCAGTGTACACCCAGCAGCAGCAGCAGCAGTCACAGCCGTATGTTCCTCGTCCCTATCAGCAGCGACGGTCTTGGAGGCGTGATCATCCTCATCAGTCGCGGCATCATCCACAGTTATACCCCTCTCACCCACAGCAGCAGTAGCAGCCTTACTACCAGAGAGGCTACCCGTCAGGTTCTCATGGGCCATCCTATGAGAACCCCGCCTTGGATGACATAGCCCACCTCCTTACAGATCAACAGGCTACATTCCGAGGAGAGATGGATGAGTTCCGCCAGGAGATGCGGGACATCGTGAGAGGGAAGGCCGCCATCCCTGTCCAGATAGAGCCCAATCCGAACAACCTCAAGAGGAAGTCTGAGCAGGTAGTTTGTACTGAGTATGCCACTCCTAGTGATACATTTGGAGATATATCTGCATATTTGTTTGATATTGATTTTGTCACACTTAGGAGCGGTAGGATGCCAGCAGGCGGCGTCTCGTCTAAACGACACCCAGAGGCTACTTCTAGAGCGCCCGACGAGGAGGAGAGCGGTACTGAGGTCGCTAGAGATGATGACAGTGGTACTGATGCCACCACGGATGCTGATCCCACCGGCGGTACTGAGGTCGCCGTTTCACCAGTTGGAGGAAGTGGTACTGAGGCCACCCATGTTGCCGAGCTAGAGTGTGGTACTGAGGTCGCGAGTCTACCAGCCGATGGTGGTGTTGATGCCACCGCTTCTACTTCTGAGAGTCCTGTAGTTGTTCTTCTGTTGATGTATCTCGGGACATTTCTGGCAATAAAGGAAAGAATTTATTTTCTTCTGGTCCACCTGTGATGCTTGATGTATGTGTGGATCCTGCCGTCGAGTAGTCTAGACCCTCTCCTAGTCCTTCATATGAGAAGGGCCCTGTGATCCCCTTCCCTAGAGCTCTTCAGATGGGGAAGGGGAAGAAAATTGAAAACCCAAAAAAGAGGCAGCAGGAAGAGTTCAGCCAGCAGATGATAGACCGTTTCCACATTCAGCTGACTCTTCAGGAGGCTTTGCAGCACATCCCTCTACTCCAGCGTTCACTCAGATATAAGACCACGGTTAGGAGGAAGAGGAGGAACCACCATTCAGAAATCCATGTGCTGACCAGAGCTACTTGTTTCGCGATCCAGAACCGTCTGCCGGTTAAGAGGCCAGACTCAGGAGCCCCGTATGTCATATGCCATATCAGAGAACAGAGGTTCGACCGTACTCTATTAGACAGCGGTTCGTCGATCAACCTACTTCCGGCAGCCCTTCTCGACCGCTTCGAGTTGGGCACTCTTCGACTGAGCAGGACAGTCCTTCAGTTTGCTGATCGATCTGTCAAGAGGCTGAAGGGGTTTCTTAGGGACGTTATCGTCACTATTCATGGCCTGCAATTCCCCGTGGACTTCGTAGTGTTGGACATGGAGATCCCTGAGTCAGTGACCGATACCCCCATCATTCTCGGTCGCCCGTTCTTGGCCACAGCCAAGGCAGTGATCGACCATGATAGCGGGAAGGTATACTTTCGCGTCGAGGGCGAAAGTGTACAAATAGAGACGGTCGAGGACAGCAGAGCCACAGATAGAGCATGCTCAGAGACTACTTCCGATACAGAGCAGATGACAGATGCAGGGCCAGACATCCACCAGGACAGCGACTTCGTGATTACATATGATGAGACAGTATGGGCAGATCCAGCAGCACAGGCCATCCTCTCACCTTCAGAGTCCGCTGATGCAGAGACGCCAGCAGAGGAGAGCCTGGAGAGCGCATTCTTGGTCCAGGATACCGTTCAGTCGGCAGAGCTGGTTCTCGACCGCGAGACTGATTTGTTTTGTGATGATGGTGGTACTGAGGCCACCATTGGTGACACATATCCCTCGGAGTCAGACTTTGACTGGGCAGATTTTGATGATTACATACCAGATCTGACTTCCACTGAGCCTGCAGCTAGGGAGGAGGTAGCTGCCGAGCAGAGCAGAGACAGTCCAGCAGAGCAGCCTTCTCCATATTCAGAGTGTGATAGAGAGTTTCAGTTCTCCCATGCGGATTTGGCAGCCTTCACTCAGAGTTTTCAGAGGGCAGATCCACCAGCACTCAGTTGTCCAGAGCTGAAGCCACTTCCTGCGTCGCTGAAGTATAGGTTCCTTGCGGGTGAGAATGAGATGTACCCAGTCATTATCTCCGCCCATTTGACTGGAGAGCAGAAATCCCGTCTGATGGGGGTTCTTGAAAAGAACCGCAAGGAGATAGGATGGAGCGTAGCAGATCTCCAGGGGATAAGTCCGGCCCTGTGCTCCCACCATATCTATCTCGAGGATGAGGCGAAGCCGTCGCGTGAGTTCCAGCGGCGGCTGAACCCGAATCTGAGAGAGGTCGTCATGAAGGAGATATCGAAATGGTGGAGCACCGATTTTATCTACCCCATCTACGACTCCAAGTGGGTCAACCCTTTGCATGTGGTGTCCAAGAAGACGAGCATCACTACAGTATTCAGCGAGTCTGGAGAGGAGATTGCTACACGGGCACCCACTTCTTGGCGAGTCTGCGTGGATTATAGACGACTCAACCAGGCCACCAAGAAGGATCATTTCCCCCTTCCCTTTATAGATCAGATCATTGAGAGACTGGTAGGGAAAAGCCATTATTGTTTTCTGGATGGGTACTCCGGCTACAACCAGGTGGCCATCGCTCCCGAGGACCAGGACAAGACTACCTTTACCTGTCCCTTTGGCACATACGCCTTCCGACGCATGCCATTTGGGCTATGCAATGCCCCTAGGACTTTTCATAGATGCATGCTGTCGATCTTTTCGGACATGGTAGGGGAGTGTTTGGAGGTCTTCATGGATGATTTCTCAGTCTACGGCGACGGATTCGACTCCTGTCTTGACTGCCTAGACCGAGTCCTTCAGCGATGTATAGACGTTCACCTAGTGCTATCTTGGGAGAAGAGTCACTTCATGGTGACTCAAGGGACGGTGCTTGGCCATATCATCTCCAACAGGGGCATGGAGGTTGATCCGGCCAAGGTAGATGTCATTAGAAAACTCGCACCGCCGTCGAATTTGCGGCAGTTACGGTCTTTCCTGGGGCACGTCGGTTTCTACCGACGATTCATTCATGATTTCAGTAGGATTGCCCGACCGTTGACTGACCTGCTGATGAAAGACACCGAGTTTCTTGTCGATGACAAGTATCTTTCGTCGTTTGAGACTCTCAAGCGATGTGTTGTTGAGGCTCCTGTTCTCCAACCGCCTGATTGGTCTCTCCCATTCGAGATCATGACGGATGCCTCCGATTTTGCCGTGGGGGACGTGCTGGGATAGAGGAGGGATGGAGTTCCATTTGTCATTCACTACGCTACCGCACATTGGATTCCGCGCAGCGGAACTACACAGTCACTGAGAAGGAGATGCTAACCGTAGTCTTCGCCCTAGATAAGTTCAGATCATACATTATTGAATCTAGAGTGACCTTGTATACTGATCATACCGCCATAGGGTACCTCATGGAAAAGAAGGATGCCAAGGCCAGATTGACTAGATGGATCCTTCTACTCCAGGAGTTTGACATAGAGATTAAGGATAAGCCTGGAGTCAAGAATGTGGTGGCTGATCATCTCTCCCGATTAGAGAATCTTGAGGATTCTGAGCAGATTGACCCTATTTGTGAGACCTTCCCAGATGAGGCGATCCTTGCTATCGCCTCTCTCCCGTGGTATGCCGATATTGTGAACTTTCTTGTTGCTAAGAAAGTTCCACAAGATTGGCCCAGGCAGAGGCTTGAGACCTTCCTCGCGAAGGCTAGGTCTTACCACTGGGAGGATCCCATCCTTTACCACGAAGGAGGGGATAGCGTCTGGCGTAGGTGCATTCCTCAGGAGGAGCACCATAGCGTCCTCACTTACTGCCACAAGCTTGAGGCAGGAGGACATCACTCTGGGAGGAGAACGGCACAGAAAGTGCTCCAATCCGGCCTATGGTGGCCTACCCTCTTCAAGGACTCTGATGAGTTCGTGAAGAGGTGTACTGACTGTCAGAGGATGGGCACTTGTGGACAGCGTGATATGATGTCGATGCAACCCATTCACTTCTGTGAGGTTTTTGACGCATGGGGCATCGATTTCATGGGTCCATTCCCTAAGAGTCAGGGATTCGAGTACATTCTGTTGGCCGTTGATTATGTGAGTCATTGGGTTGAGGCCATCCCCGCTCGAACCGCAGATTCCAGGATTGTTTGCATATTTTTGAGGAGGCATATCATTACACGGTTCGGGGTACCTCGAGTGTTGATATCTGACGGGGGGTCTCATTTCATCAACGACCAGGTGAAGGCCCTTGCTAGCGAGTTCGGCATAGACCATCGATTTGCCACTCCATAACATCCACAGATGAATGGTCTAGCCGAAGTGTCGAACAGGGAGATAAAGACTATTTTGCAGAAAGTCATCTGCCCGAAACCGAAAGGATTGGTCACAGCTTTTGGACTCGGTCTTGTGGGCATATCGGACGTCTTTCAAGACACCTTTGGGCACATCTCCCTTTCGCCTCGTTTATGGTAAGCCGTGCCATTTACCTGTTGAGTTGAGACACATGTCACTTTGGGCAGTCACAGATATACTTTTGGATCCATACAGTGTAGGAGACCAAAGGAGGGCAGAGTTAGCAGCCTTGGAGGAGCTTCGTGATACCACCTTCTCAAACAGCCTACAGTACAAGGAGAGAGTGAAGGAGTGGCATGATTCTCATATCAGCCACAAGCATTTTGAGCCTGGACAGAGAGTATGGTTGTTTGATGCTAGGCTTCGTCTATTTCCAGGGAAGCTACAGAGCAAATGGAAGGGATCGTATCTAGTGAGAAAGGTACACGACAATGGAAGTATTGATATATCTGAGTTGTCTTCTGAGAGTACCTTTCGAGTGAACGGCCAGCGGCTCAAGCCATTTCTAGATCATGAGCCGCGGGTCGTTGATGTTGCCCTATTCATTTTGCATGAGATGTGATCTCTTGACTCACATCTATTGCATCTCACGCCTGATTATCACTGTTCTCCCGACTTGTATAGATCCAGTTGTCCATATCATTACATTCCTTAGTCCACATCCCTTTCTTCATCTTTTGATTATGCTATACTTAGGGTGTACTTTACCCTAAGTATAGGGGGGATGTAGGACTCTCGGGTATTTCTTTTGATTCATTCTTTACCCCTGTTTTTTCTGCCTATAATTAGGGATATTTTACCCTAAGTATATGGGGGGTAGACCCTGTAAATTCTTCACTCGGTCTTCCCTTTGTGTACAGCCTGCTATACTTAGGATTATTTGATCCTAAGTATAGGGGGAAAAGCCGAGAGTCTTTTGATTTTGTATTCTTCCATTCATCTTTGTATATAGCCTTCCTTTTTACTTCCCTATACTAAGCACGAGTTATGTCTTCTTCATCGCTCTTGACTCTGAGGACATCGTTTGAGCTAAGTATAGGGGGTGTATATATTTCATATATACTTTAGCCATAACTCGTACTTTGTGTGAGTGTGTTAATAAATAAAATGGCTAAAAACCCTAAAAATCCATAAAAATTAAAAATTTTCCCTGTAAATAAACACCCTTTTATTTGCACATACATAGCTAATGTACAAATTATTTTTGTAAAAATGTTTTCAAAAACTTTTTGTGTAAAGTTTGTGTAAATATTTTCATATCAAAACTTTATATATAGTACAAAACTTTTCCAAAATATTTTGAAAATCAAAAGTTTGCAAAAACCTTGTGTAAATTTGTGTAAATATATTTTGCAAAACTTGCATTCATGCATACATCCATGATTTCAAAACATTTTTCAAAAATTTTGCATTTGTGTAAATTTTATGTAAATAGCATCTTTGTATATATGTATATAGTTTTTCCTGGATTATAGTTGACATTTAAACTAGCCTGGAATTAAATTGGGAAATGGAGCTTGATTAAGATCTTAATCCACTTAATTCTAAGAGGAACCTTATAGGGCTTAGGGTTAAGGCTTTTCAGGTCCATGGTGACTTAATTCTTTGAGTCCACTAGGCTATGATCACATGTCATCTCAATGAGCCTAAGTAGAGCACTTAACAACACACACATGACTCATATAGACAATGGCTTTACTTGGACACCGCACTTTACACCGAGCTCTCTACGGATGAGGTGGTGAGGAGGCAGTCTTCCTTGACTTGGGGTAGCATATGAGGGTAGTACTTCTAGGCGGAACCTCTCTTCTTCTTTTAGTGAAGGAAGTGTGTCTCAACTTGGTCTGGTTGCCATGAGGTCTAACGACAGGAGTTGTAGGTTGCAATAAAGCTTCAAAAGAGGGATAGTCTACTGGCTCAAGAGGAAAAACTCCTTATGTATATATGCTGCACATGTATATGTTGTATAGATGCACTTGAAAAAAATGCAAAAAGAAAATGACTCCAAAAAAGTGGTGGGTCTGATAGAAAATGATAATCCCACCGGAGTATGTATATAGTGCAAATAAGCAAAGCTTGAGACTCATGGATTCACCTTATGTAGCTTGCAGCAGGGAGACTTAGCTACACTGGTTGAGCTCTCAAGGATACATGGCTACATTGGCCATGGTCCATTCTCTTCTTCCCCCTCTTCTTGAGCCGGTTGAACTTGAACTTAGAAGGGAATACCCCGCTCCTCGAGGAAAGAGCGGTCAGACTAGGGTCATAGAGTTACCTTGTTGGGGAGGGTTGTCAAGTTACTACTTCTGAGGTGGAGAGCTATACCTCACTTACACAGTACAAGGAAAGACTCATAGTCTTCAGGGTTTGTGTATGTAGACTTGTTCTGATCTGGATTATTGAGGAGTCCTGATTATATATTAGTGGATCTTAGAGGCTGTTGAGTTTTAAACTTAAGTCCAAATAAGGTTCCGACACATGAATAATCCAAAGATCTGATCGAGCTCCATATTTCAATTTAATGAAGGCAAGTTTAATAATCAACCTTGATCCATGTATATTCTCCTCTTTTTCTTTTTCTTTTTCTTTTTCACTTCTTTTTCAAATAAGTGTTTGCTAAGGGATTAGCAAAGTTAAGTATAGGGGGGTGATGAATAACCATTCATCACTCTTTATTCTTTTATTTTAGCTACAAAACCTTTGCCAAACACATGTATATTCCTGTAAATACAAATAATTGTCAATCAGCATGCAGTTTTTAAATATGCATGATTAGCATGTTTTTGTGCATAAATAAAAGAATAAAGAAACAAAAGAAAAAGAGGGAGATATTTAGAATAAATATTGAGCGACCTAATCCCAAGGGAGGGCTCAGCATGGGCCTGACCGCATAAAAACCCAAGTAGAGAGAGATAAGGAAGCTCACACACTTGAACATATACATGTATATCAATAAAAATATTTTCCTCTAAATAAAATAAAAAATGGGTTTCTATTTATTTGTAAATATTTGAAAATATAAAATTAAAATAAAAATGAGAAAACTAAAAAGAAATTAAAAATCCCTTCACCCATGTAGATACACCATGTACATAATACCCACATATCTATTTATTTCCCCTTATAAATAAATAAATTAAAATACAATAAAAATGTGTACATAATCTTTACTTCATAATGTAAATAAATAAAATAAAAATCACAAAAACAAAAAATAAAATAAAAAGAACAAAAATAAAAATCAAAATAAACATTGTATATAGACCATGTATATATGTGTATATAACTATTAATTTAACCCTTGTAAATAAATAATATAATATAATAAAAATACCAAAATATTCCAAATTTTATTCTATAAATAAATAAAATATAAAATTGGAATAAAAATGTACAAAAATAAGTAAATAAAAATTTAAAAATCAAAAAGACAATATTTATACCTATATATTATACTATATTGTACATACCTTATTTTTATTTCAAAAA
Source organism: Ottelia alismoides (assembly GCA_037367405.1). NCBI lineage: Eukaryota > Viridiplantae > Streptophyta > Magnoliopsida > Alismatales > Hydrocharitaceae > Ottelia > Ottelia alismoides. The sequence continues at coordinate 178,997 of JAZKJV010008597.1, forward strand.
ATAAATAAAAATCACATAAAAATAGTTTACAAATAAATAAACATTTTTTATGTTTTAACTTTTTCCTAATTCGGCCATTTACTATTTTAAATTTAATTTTCAAATCTTTATGACGTGGCCGCCTCCCATTGGTCCACGGGGGATGTTGACCCCTCGGTCAACTCCCCCCTTGGACCACAGACCCGCGGATCTGCACGCCCGACCCGATTTCTCTAATTTATCGCATCATGATCCGATCGCCAAAACCCTTAACCCCGGGTCCTACTTCTTCCTGATTCATTCTAGATCCACGCCTGGTGGTTAGCATCGGGGTCCGTGCTCCGATTTCCTAGCCCGACTCTCATTTAGCCGGACCCCTAGGAGTATAAAGTTGCTGCTCCGCCGCACATTTCCGCCCATCTTTGGCTCCGCATTTCCCTACCCAGGACCTCCACCACCTTCGCCTGAGTGACAGGTAGCGACTGGTGGTGTCGCAGCGAGGAGAGAGTGCCCCGGTCACTGATCCGGCAACCTAGCGCCGCCGTGCGCCGCCCCTTGAGTAGCGCTCGAGCCTCGGGCATCGACGACCCTCGAGGCAAGGACCAGGAGCTTCAGAAGCTCATTCCCAGTCGACCTCGATCACCCAGTAAGCCTAGTTCCTTCTGTATTTCTCTAATTTCAAGTTACGCCCAATTTCATCCATCGCCGACGACCGTCGATTCCGACCATATCCGTCTCCCTTTCGATCATCGGACGACACCCACATCTCTGCCTCACTCCTCCGCACGTTCTTCGCTCCTTCATCCAACCCAGTTTGCCAAGGAACTGGGGGTCGAACTCCTTCGCCGTCGCATCGCCGGAGTTCAATCGCCCCGACACACCGTTCACCCACCTCGCCTCTAACCGGGTCGAGGCACTTTGCCCTCGACCCAGGAGCTTGTTGCACTGCTTTTCAGGTCAGAAGGACCCCATCTGAGGGTCTTCACATTCGAGCACCGGAGCTTCATGCCCTTGCCGTCGTCGGAGCATCTCCGACGTCTCCAGCCTCATCGGAGGCATCCACGAGCTGTGGGACGTCACGGCGGAGCTCTTCTGCACCTTAGTTGCAGCTGAGGAGGCACCCAGTGCGAGCATTGGGCTGGAGAGTATTGTCGGCGACCTGTTCTTGGCGCATCCTCCAGAGCCGTCCATCCAGCCTCGCCGCTCCAGATGCGATCTCAGCCCTTGATTTGAGGAGCAGCAGCACCCGTTCGATCATTGGAGGCTGGATTTGGACTGTCAGATCAGCGAGGGTTAGCCACAACACACCGTAGACGTCCGATCTCTTACGTGGTGAGCCCTCCACCGTTCGATCATCACCGAGGTCCTTCGTTGAGGAGAAGCCCCCTTGCAGTCGTTGGATACACCACGTGGCCTCTCCTCAGCCGTTCGATCCGAGTGGGTTTTCCTACGTTGAGGCGCTGACATCCCCAGCCGTCAGATACACCACGTGGCGTCTTCCCAGCCCTCAGATAAATAATTGGGGTAATATCACTTAGGCCCCTCTTCTGTTTCGTTTTAGCATTTAGTCCTGTAAATATTTTGCTATGTTGTTTTTATTTGGTTAAATTGCACTCTGGACCTTTTTGTTATTATTATTTGTATATTAGTCCCCCTATATGTGATCCACGTGCGTTGACACGTGAGTTTTGGTCGAATTGCAGTTCTTATCCTGTGGTTTATGTGTGTTCTGCTTTGAATGTTTTAAAATTAGATTTACACATATGCCCCTCTGAGTGTGACACACGTGCATCGCGCGTGGTTCTTTGGAACTTTTGCACTTTGGGCCCTTTTGTTTTCTACCGTGTTATCTATTGGCCCCAGGACTATATTTTTCTTGCAGATAGGTCCTTGTGCATTGTTTGCTTATTTTTTATTTTAATAAAATAGCAAAATTAATCCAAATCAAGTAAAAATTGGACACGTGGCTTCTGCCATTGTGTAAAATTTTCCCTAATTTTTGGATACATTTTTGACCCTTTTTATTATTTTTAAAAATTCAAAAACCCTTAATTTTCTATCTATCCAGTTTTAAAACTCACAAAAAAAATAAAAACCCCTTTAAAAATTACAAAAAAAATAGATTTTGTTTGTTTTGGTGTGTTTGATTGTCTGGCCAAATGGCCATTTTTGGATTTATAGAAAATATAAAATCTGAAAAACCTTGAAAACTTATAAAAATTCTAATAATTCATAGAAAATTTTAAAATTAATAAATTTTGCTTCTGATTTTTCCTTTTTGACTCTATTTTCAAAGAAAAATACCTCCAGGCCTTGAAAAGACTATTTAGTATTTTTAATTAGTCTTTGAAGCTTGGCTAAACAGTGTCCTTTGGTTTCTGCCTTATTTTATTTTTATAAAATTTTAAAAAATTCAGAAAATTATCAAAAATTCACCAAAAATAGTAAAAAATATAAAAATTCTAAAAATATTTTTGTTTGAAGAAAGCGGCTTGTTTTCCTTGTTTTATTATTTTCCTTATAATTAAAAATTCCAAAAAAATATAAAAATATTAAAAATCCACCAAAAATTCCTTGTTTTTATTTTTATTTGCTTTAGACTACTTCGTAGGCCGCAAGGCCATCACGTGCTTCCTAAGTTCGACCATGGGTGCTATATCAGGTTAATATCATAGTGAGACCGCTACTTAATTTTTATTGTGTTTTTATCTTTATTTGGTGGTCTGATTTTTTTCTTGTTGAGCTCTGAGTCCCGAGTGACTGAGGTCACAACGACCGTATTGATTTATCTACCTTAGTCGCGGATTCGCTCGATCAATAATTCATTTCGGAGTGTTAGGATTAGAGTCAAATTAGAATTATGAATCCTAATGGGATTGGACTCCTAATCCTAATAGTTATTGAGTTGTATTCTATTTATAGTCCTATTGGGAATAGGACTTTGGGGTTGTATTTGGGCTATATAAATAGGGGGTGGAGGCAATGCCTCAACACCACAGTAAGAGAGAAGAGAGAGAGAGAGAAGAAACGAGGGAACAGAGAGAGTTGTACTCGTCTTCTTATAGTAATCTCTCTTCTCCGGTGGTCGCGAGAGGTGACTGACCATTGATATATCTGGTGTTCCTTCTTTCACGTACTTCCATGGTGGTGGAGGTGGTCGTATCTACATTCGCTTCCATATCCGAGGGTTTCATATCCAGAGGTCCGGTATCCGAGAGGAGACGATACCGGTAGATCGTGTTCCCAACAACTGGTATCAGAGCTTGGTTCGACGATAACGAAGGATACAACGCAGCGGATCAGAGCGAGATTCGACGTCGAGGAGACAACTCAATACAACAGGTGCGCTTTCTTCAGAGGCAGTTAAGATCTAACGGTTACGGTGAACTGTTGAGATCGGGAGCATCCGGAGTCCGATTGAGGTGATCCAAGAGTCCAGATAGGGGTTTTTGTGCGCTGCAGACGAGTTGGATGGTTCAGATCAGGAGGATTCTGCTCTGATTTTCAGATTATACAAGGAGGTATGATAAGAAAGCGATGGTGAAATTTTCATCGAGGGGTGCATCATTCTCCATGGAACCCTTCAACGGAAAGAATGACTTCACCTTATGGCAACAATGGGTGAAGAACATAATCACACGAGAAGGACTTGTGAAAGCTCTCCAGGATAAAGAAAAGAAACCGAAGAAGATGAAAGACAGAGAGTGGAAGGAGATGATGGATCTTGCGAGCAGTACAATACAACTATTCTTGGCAGACAAAACTCTTCGTGAAGCCATCGACCTGGAGGATCCAGCGGAGGTTTGGATGAATCTCGAGGGACGATACAAGTCCAAATCTTTGAAGACTCAGCTACTGATGAAGAAGAAGCTCTATGGTCTAAAAATGACCGATGGGACAAAGTTCGAAGTCCACTTGGATGAATTCAACAAGATTCTGACAGACGTGCTCACACTTGAGGAGAAGAATGCGAAAGGAGAATCTCTCTTCAAGGAGGAGGATAAGGCACTGATCCTGTTGAGTTCCCTTCCATCTTCCTATGATCATATTGTGACGACAATACTCTACGACAATGAGACAATTACATTGGACGAGATAGTTGCTTCGCTTCTTATGAATGAGTCTCGACGAAGGTCAACGGATGAGGCAACGAATGATGAAGGTCATGTGCTGGCAACCGAGGGTAGACGTTCAAGATCAAAGGTGATAGGATTTAGAGGTCGATCCAAGTCACGAGGTCCGATTAGATGCTTCCACTATGACAAGGAGGGTCACAAAATAGCAGACTGTCCAAGTTGTGAGAAGGAGAAAGGAAAGAAGAAGGTTGTTGATTCTGAATCCAACCAAGAGGATTCCATTGCAGTCTACGAGGTAGACTTGCTAGTGTGCTCTAGGGAGATGAAGGCATATTCAAAATGGCTTCTGGACTTGGCATGTTCAGATCATGTGTGCTCATCCAGAGAGCAGTTCAGTACATATCAGGCATACAATAATGGCACGCTCAAGATGGGAGGTAGAGAGGTTCACCACGTCAAGGGGATTGGATCAGTGCAGTCCCGTATATTTGATGGAGCAGTACGAACTCTGACAGGTTTCAGACACATTCCTATGGACAAGAAGAATCTGATTTCACTGGGAACGATCAACTCACGAGTATATCGAGTTACCATTGAAGGGGGGTTCTTAGAGCAAGCAAGGGAGCACGCATGGTGATGCATGGGACGAGAATGACGAACAAGGTGTATAAGCTCGAGGGGAGAATCGTGACAGGTGATGGAGCTCTAGTTATTCCCAAGACGAGCATTACGATGAGAGAGCGGTAGGTTATTGGTATCTCTGCTGCAGAAGCACGAAAAAGAGAGAAGCGAGTGCGATTCGCTTTACCAGAGGATATCGGCACAATCTCCAGTCATGAGAGATTTGTGGTGCCGCATCATGAGGTACAATGTTGAGTTGTGCGAGTGCCCGAGAGGGGGCACGCTGAGGGTGCCCATTGACTGGTGCATCACGTGGATTGGTGAGATCCTGCTAACGAGACCTGCAGATGACGAGGATGGCCCAGTGCAGACTCAAGACGATGAAGAGATCGTGATGGAATTCAACTCAAGGGGGAGATTGTTAAGATTAGAGTCAAATTAGGATTAGGAATCCTAATGGGATTGGACTCCAAATCCTAATAGTTATTGAGTTGTATTTTATTTTGTAGTCCTATTGGGAATATGACTATGAGGTTGTATTTGGGCTATATAAAGAAAGGGGTGGAAGCATTGTCTCAACACCACAACAAGAGAGAAGAGAGAAGAAAGGGAGAGATAAGAGAGCGAGGAACGAAGAGAGTTGCACTCGTCTTCTTATAGTCATCTTTCTTCTCCTGTGGTCGCGAGAGGTGAACGACCACCGTTATATCTGACGTTCCTTCTTTCACGTGCTTCCGTTGTGGTGGTGGTGGTCGTATCTGCATCCGCTTCCGTATCCGAGGGCTTCATATTCAGATGTCCGGTATCCGAGAGGAGACAATACCGGTGGATCATGTTCCATCACAAAAAACCGATAAATCTGTTGAAAAGAAATCCATCGGATGTAGCTGAGCAAGACGGATAAGCTTATCAATATCAAATACTGCTAATATATCTTTGGGACTTAAACATGTCACACAAAGAAGAATTTATGTGTTAGCTTCAGTGAAGAGATCATTCAACTCTTGAGCTTCCATATCAATGACTGTATAAAAAACTTGAAGACGACAGTAATGCAAAATTGTAATTTATCAACATTACATCTTGATCGTCCTGCAACAACATATAAATCATCTTTACTTGGAATATCAATATTATTTTTCTTACAAAATAAAAAAAAACTCTTTCCAATAATGGCGTCCATCAGTTATCTCTCAGTTCTTGCAAGCAATGTTTTGACGTAGACACTAGTGAGACTGCGTTGATAATGTCTTGATCTTTCCTTTGAAGTGACTGTAAAAGTACATATGTAACACCTACAATATCAACCACTAAATGCAAGCAGAAAATATAATTAAAATCTTGCCACTTACATAAATATTCAAGCGCCTCTCCATGTTTACCAAATTCTTATTTTCTCTTAAGAACTCTAACACCATAACCATTGACGGATATAAATCAATCAAATTTACTAGACATTTGTAATGTGAACCCCAACATGTATCACCTGGAAGTAAGAAATTCTTTTCTTGATTTATTCATGTTCATGTTTTAATTTCACCCAAATCAAGTACTTCGATAATTCTGATAGTTTCTGCTTCTCTAGGTAATTCAATCTTCTTACATGAAGTGGTAAATAAACTAGAGAGTCTTGATATATTAGTAGAAAACAAGTCAAGGAGATCGTGATTTCTAGCAACTGCAACCATTGCCAACTGAAGTTGATGCGTAAAATAATGAATATAATAAGCAGAACAATTCTCCTTTAAAATAATACTTTTTAATCCATTGAATTCATCTCACATGTTACTTGCTCCATCATAACCTTGACCGAGATATCTTGATATACTTAAACTGTATTGTGCGAACACTTCATCAACTGCACCTTTGAGTGCCACAACACTAGTTTCACGAAAATGTACCACTTTGAAAAATCTCTCAATTAATTGGTCGTTAGAATATACAAATTTTAAAACAACGGCCCTTTACTTTTTGTCCGATACATCTCAAGGATTCGTCAAGCAACAAAGAAAAAAGAATCTCCAAGTTCTTTAAGAATGGTATTCCTTATTTCAATAGCAAAAGCCCTTGTTACATCTTTTTGTATCTCAGGAGAAATGAGCTTATTATTTTCCAGAGTATTTTCAAGTACAACATTATTCACGTCAAGGTCAATTTTTGAAAAAGCCTTAAGTATTGTCAAGAAATTACCTTTATTAGAGGACTCATCAAATTCATCATGTCCTCAAAAAGTCAATCCTTGAGAAAGTAAGACTTGTATAACATTGAAAGTTGCAAAAAGACGTGTTCCGTACTCTTTTCAAGTGCGATCATCATGCATATTCAATGTTGTCTCAATATGTTGAGACTAATTCATTAGATTCTCACATATTTCTGGAGCTAAATTATGAGCAATGTTAGGACCTCCAATATGTTTATCAAACTCACTTTTATCTTTCCAATTATTCCATCTTTTGAAAAGAAATATACAACTACCACCTTGATCCATATAATGTGTCTTGAATAAATGATAATATCGGCAAAAAACTGCATCTTTTATCATGCTATATTCCAACCAATTTGGATATCTTTGAAACCATGCAGAATTGAATCTTCGTTCTTTCTTTCCAATTTTCTTAAATGGAAATGCATGGTTAATTGGTTGCAATAGCTACATTTGCATATATGCTCTTCGAACATCATCTTGAATATTGAGATGATAAGTTGATATTAGCATACACAATCCAGGGTCAGAAGGCAACTTAGAGACGTTCAATTCAACACGTCATCGTTTTGCACTTGATTCTCCCACCTTATTTTTATTTAATGATTCCACAATTGCTTCATTTGAGGAAACTGGATCAAGTATAGGAATTTGAGATGAAACAAATGAACACTTTCTTATGAGAAATTAGCCCATTCCTACATGTAATATAAAATATATATGTTTATCTCATTATAAATATACCTACATGCATATACGAAAGATTCATAAAAATATATATTAAAATTTATTGTATTGACGGGATAAGATGGTCGATACTTAAGGATCTTCTTTTTTAAATCATGATTTGAATATTGTGCATCAATACATAGAAAATATCTAGATATGTTATAAAAATGTTACAAAAATTATGGACAAATAACAATCATAAAGCATCCGAGAGACAACATTAAAGTATGGACTGGTAAAATGATTTTCTTTTGAGTGCATAACTTATGTAAAATGTTGTTCGTTTTAGATAACCATACCTACGGTGGAGTTGGAGACTTGGACTGGTATTTGGATCGTATCACGATGTGCCCACATGTTGCTATCTTGCTTCTACCAAAAGGAGAACTGTATCAAAGTATATATTATAATTATAATTATACAATTATTATGTTAGTGTTCATATAACTATACCACAATTAAATTAAACAATAAACATGTGTTCTTTACATAACCATAAGATATTGTTAATCACTAATTTATTAATGCTTAAATATTCAAACATGTTATAACTCATAAGGTATATAATATTCAGTGGAAAGTTTGTACTTGTTTAGCAAATATCTCAATCAAATCCATCCAATATCAAATCAATGGATAATCAATGAATAATGAAACTCATAAGGCATCTCCTTTCAATTCAAATCAATGGATAGTCAAACTCATAAGGCGTCTCCTTTCAATTTTTCGAAAGCTCTACACGTTATGGCTTTTGACATTTGTCTGTTCTTTTGTTGTCTTCAGCCCTTTTTTTAAATCGTAATTTCCAACATATTAACCAAATCCGGAATAATAACCTGTGAATATTTTCTAGCAAGATTTCTTATTTTTGCAGAAATGTTGAGAATTAATTAGCCTTCCAATAAGACAAGTATGGTGATATATATATGTTTCGAATAGCACAAAAATAAGATAATAAAAATGATCATGTAAGAAGATATATTAATTATAAAATTAGAAACTCAATTTGATATGTTCGTTCTTAGTTGTCATTTAAATCGAAAACAAAACGACCCATATAACTCGGTCTGGTACCTTGCCTGGTTCCTGAAGTCTAGACCGAGAGATAGGCGAGGCTACGACTTGCGAGGGAGCCGAGGATGAGGGGACGTGCTCCACTGCTCCTACTCGTTGCCGTGGTACATCCGAGGCTGGAGAGAGCGACGAGGTTGTGAGGGAGCCGAATGTACTAGTTGTCGAAGGTATTCGGGTAGGAATGACGATGGACCACCTAAGATGACGATTTGCAAACAATAAAAAAGATCACGTGAGAGTGCTTTCATCAATCTAAGAAAAATGCTAGATTTCTCGGATGGTCGGCACGATATTTTCTATTTGCATGGATTGAATACACCACTACTGACACGGGATGGGTGGGCTTTCTAATTTTGAGATGGCAAGGGGGGCACACTAATAATTTATTGCTACATTTCCTATTTTCTATTGATAGAATAAGGAAGTTAAAATATTTGGGGGGATGTGCCCATACCCGCAACGTGCATCTCCATGTGTGATTAGGAATAACCGTACTCTTAATCTTAAGAATCGTGCTGGGCGGAAAATTGATACCTTATTCCAGTACTTATTCTCCAAACAAACATAAATCTACTATTTGGATCGCGGTATCATTTCTACTATTAGAAACAATTAAAAAGTTATCACTAAATATAATTATACGTGTATTTAAGAAATAAATATATATTTTTTACGTATCGAAGTCAGCCACGGCATGCAGTGGAACGATAAAGTAACTACGTGTCTCAAAGATATCTAAAAGAACGACATATAAGTTAGCTTACTATAAAATCAGTGTAGTAATTAATCTTGTTCTATTTATAATGGATTCTAACATTAAATTATGGATCTGTTGGACGGAAAAATACGAGACACCACGTTGTAATAGGTAGGATGCGCACGAGAGTGATAAGGATATTAATATACAATTATATTTATAGTTGTATATGTCTAATATTTGAGTGTTAAATACTGATAATAATTTGGTGATTGACGTTGGCAGTTGGAGGAGGGGAGGTGGGCATGATCAGAGGACCTCTCGAGGATGGGATCATCCCAAGCTCGACCCAAAACTCATAATGGATCTATATTTTGACCTAAGCTCGGCCAATTTCAATTTTGACCTTAACGATCCCAACACAATGCTCATCCCTGATCAGAATCTCATCGTCATCAACAGATAGGGCCGTCCTCACTATCCTTGAGCGGTCCTTCGACAAAACTGACAAGTGGGTTGACATCTTCATCTGGAATGATGATAGAGAACTAGAGATGCCCTGCGACGTTAAGGTTCTCCTCCAATTTCAAGAGTTGATGAGCATAACTCTGAAGGCAGATGTTTGCATCAAGGAGAAGGCAAACACGACGGAGGGGAGTCGAACTCCAATAAACTTCAATGGAGTGGCTAGATGGTAACTATGGGCATCCTCTTGAGACTTGAAGATAGGTGAAGAAGGAATATATGCTAGAGATTTGGAGAGCGGTGAAGAAGGAATACATGATAGCAAATGATAGGTATAAAAGCTTCTCGAGTGGTGGAAAACTATAATACATGTGTTGCGTTAGATGCTCATTCGCGAGACACGACCTAGCTTCCTACCTGAAACAAAAAGAACCGCTCCCTAACCTGCTTCTACGAGCTCTATGACCCTCTCTAGCAATAGATGAAAGGGAGAGGATAGAGGCAAAGCGGGTAACTTAATCTTTCTTTGATCTCCTACTAAACGAGGCCATCCTCCCTTCCTAAAGTCTCCTTTTTTGACACTCGTCAACAAGCACCCCATCAACGATGAACCTTCAACAAGCACCCCATCGACGATGAACCTTCTGTATCCACTTAAACTATATATCAATGGCATGCCTTCAAATCTCTCCGTTGAAGCATTCTCTCATGATATGAATATCCTTATCCTCAAGGACTCCCAAGTTTATGCCCAAGGATATGCCCATCCTTGGTTGGAATTTCCTTCTGATCTCTCGCTTGTAGCCATCCCTCGAATTCGTGCAACTGCGTTCACACCCCCTTCACACACGGAACAAACACACACCCTCCACATACCTAAGAGCATCCCTAAAGGTAATAGATTTAAAAATTCTAATTTTCTTATTTATGAAAAAAATCAATCTAACATCATTACTAACAACACTCTAATGATGAAAAAAATCAATCTAACATCATTACTAACAACACTCTAATGATGATATACTTGTTAAAAAGATGAAGTTCACAGAGGCATTTTTGTAAGGAAAAAAATGTGGCTGCCCCCAACGGGCTGTCACCGCGCTATTTTTCTGTTTTTTTTTTCAAAATATCACATGTATGTTCATCTATATATCACATATATCATTCGAATTTCATCGGAAACAGAGACTGATATGTCCTCCATCTAGAACAATTAATTTTAACGATCTAGACATTGTTCTAATCGACATGTTCTAGATGGAGGGTATAAGAGTCTCCATTTCTGACAAAATTCAAACGACTAATTGGAAAGATATACAAATGAATATGCATGGTAATATTTTGCAAAAAAAATAAAAAATACGAAAAAATAACAAAGGCAGCCCCATCTAACCCTTCTTGTTAATACATGTAAATATGTTACGTAGCAGGCTCATAGGGTAACCACCCCCCCCCCCCCAAAAAAAGGGATCTAAAAGCCCAGTGATGCCCCAAAGAGGTTGCAAAAGTACGATTTTATTTTTTAAAAATTAGTTTATTTTTTACTTATTCAGCCATAAAAATCTATTTAAACATATTTTGTCATAGAGGTTTAAAAACTAAAAAACAGTACATAGATCGGTAATGTATAAGTATATTTATCGTAACCACCAGATCTTTAACTTCTCCAAGATGAACATGTTATACCTTTTGACGATCGTGATTTTTGAAGTATAGCAACAATATAATGGGCAAAAGAAACCATTCTGAATCGGAACAAACATTGCACACTCAGACAACTCCTTGGGGAACACACCCTACTTTATTGCAAACTGAAACATGTCAGTACCGATATATCATCAATATCGGTGACATATCGCAGATATATCGCAGTATTTCAGTTCCAGCTATGTCATTGAACTGCACGCAAGCTCGTAACATTAAAAAGAGTTCTTACTACCCACCTAGAAAGACACATGAATGAAGACCAAAAAAGCAAGTGATGTGCAAATTAACATGGTTCTGACAATAAGATCGGATTAAAAACAGAACTCCTGATACAGCAGAAATAGATCAGAAAGTGAACATAAAAAGGCAGAAGTAGCCGTGGCTGTCCATCAGGATTTCCATGTCCTGCTTGTGAGATCTTTCAGCCTTGAACAGCATTTCCCCACATACACATTCAACTCAACACGTCCACTAGAAGCGACTACACTTAAAAATGCGCACCACCGCGAAATAAAAGAAATTATGTTGTACCTAAAATCACAAAGACCGGAAAATAGAAAAGTTTTTTTCCTAGATCATAATCTTGGATAAACTAGTTTCCAAACAAATCCTGCCTATGAACTACAGGATAGCTAAAAACCACTTACTCCAGTACAGAAAAGCCAGTGAAAGATAACTGAGCATCAAAGACTCCTCCATGTTCTTGAGTTCAACTTAACCTTCATTTGAACAAAATGGATCTTCCGCCACTCTTTCCGATCTAAAGAACTAACCTCAACTCCCTTCAGATGTCTCTTTCTCACCTTAAGTAACCCTATGTGTTTACAGTTCCCTCACTGTTTTTTCTTCAATACCCAAACCTCTGTATCTTCCCCGTCATCCTCTACCAGATTGCCATTCCATTTACCAAAAGTTCATTAATTTTACATTAGCAATTAAAAGACAGAATTGTCAGACTATCTTATATGCGGAAAGTGCTTTTCAGTTGCATCCATAACCAAATATTAAATATTATACTTAAACTAGTTTCCATTGACCATAACACCAACATCTATATGCATATAGGAATTTTCGATGTCATTGAATAATTGCATAATCTAGCAATTTGGGAATTAAATTAGCTTTACAAAATGACAGAAAAGTTACAAAGAGATGGTGACATGTCTCCTGTTCTCATTATGCCTTGTGATGTACCTCGATCATATCGTCATCCTCCAAACCAAGGCTGGTAGGCGTGGCGCCAGCCTGCACCTTATCTCCATCAAAAGTGAACGCCAAGTTCGAGATCTCCAACTTTGCCTTGTCAGCATACAACTTGAACAGCTTCTCCAACTTATCATCCTGCAAAGACAGGTCACAATAAATTGGTGCGAGCTTCTTGAAAAAGGATCCAGCAACATGAAAAGATAAACAAATGAACACAGTGAAATTTTGAGAGCCTGGAATGTTCCATAAATGAAATCAAAATAAATGTTATGACACGCAATGGGTATATGGATTTTAAGGTCCTTAAGGGCTTCACGCACCAACAGCAATGACCAGATGAATGATTAAGATGAAAAGGTGGACTCTTTGTACTTTTTTAAATCCCATAGATGGTTGCAAATTCACTCAATTTCAACCATCTCTACTCAAATAAATAAATAAATCTCAAATGCCCTAGAATCATCTCAACAATTTGTAAGGTACGATAAACATAGAATGCAAATCTCCTCCCCTCCAAAACAAAAAGATGTTCACAGGGATTCATCAACTGATTTATTGTGACAATGGAAGATATGCATTCTCAATTCATTTCAATATACTTTATAGTAATTCAATGTTGTAAGTGCATTTACATATTCAAGGACATGTTGGCATCCTCAAGTAATCATCCTCCAATTCGTAATGCAAAAAACACACTCAGCAGTGGTAGCACTTTTACCCCCCATGTTCAAAATTTAGCATTTTCATCCTTTGAGGTTCTCATATGTAAATAGCATCAAGCCCATTACCTTATATATTCGAAATTGCTTGCTTCCATCCTTATCCTGAATAGAGATGACGATTTTTTGTCTTTCAGGTTGCAATTTTGAAGGTCTGCTTCCTTCCTCTTCAGTGGGCTCTGCCCAAGAGTTAGTCGCACAACTATGCTCTTTTCTAGCATTCTCCATTACCTCTTTCAATACAGTTTCTGCAGACTGGGCCATAGAAACTAACTCTTGCTTCTTCAACCTGTATGTTACACAAATATTATACTCAATTCAAAATACAAGAAAGTACAGATGTGACTAGAAAAATCATACATAGGAAATCTGAAAGAATTCTTTTAAATGGAATCGAAATGACAACAATCAACCCATGTGCTTGCATCGAGATCGTAAACTAGAGAAAGAGAAAAGCCCCAATAATAACCTAGGATTCCATGTAATGAGAGAAACCTTAATCAAGATATATATAGTACATTAGAGAAAGAGAAGCACTTGTGAAAATTAAAATTATATGTAAAGAGGGAAGTCTTCATCAGCGGATGTCTGAAATATTCTCTTGGTTAGCAAGGTAGGGCACACCACCTAACTTTTATTTCTCAAAGTCCCCATTCTAATAAAGATTTAACTGAAAAGAATGGAAAAATCAAGCAACCAAAAGTACGGAAACCCTCCATGGAGGGAGGGCCACACAAATTCCTAGACCCCCCCCCCCCTATTACACATAAAGCCCAATCACAACTACAATGGGCTGATATGAGTATCTCAGCAATAACACCTGCAATAGTGTAGATATCGACTCCCCTTGCACACAAGACAGATATAGTCAAATATATCATGTAATCGATAATAAAATCATGTGCTCTTATTTGACATGAGAGCTACCTTCTGTCTTCGTACTTGAGGGCTAACATTAAAAGGCAACACTTACTAAGCAGCATAGATGGTACATGGATCCACCCCAAGAACATCACTGGGAGAGGGGGGGGGAGGGGGGGGGGGGCAAAAAACTGAGTATTTACTATTCAGGATCAGTTATCTATTGTCCAATAATTTGTTTCCTTTATATTTTTTGAAATATAACTTGTGATGAGTTAAGTTATCTTTTGTTATGCTGGTTATAGGGTTTGTAGGGTTGTAGGCGACGATTCATTAACCATGTGAAATTATATTTGTAATTTATCCTTTCTTTTTTTACAAGAAAGTGAAAATGTGAGCACAAGGACATCTCTGATAACTTTTCCTCTCTTTTTTGGAGAAATGTTTCCACATAAATATTAGTGTTCTTCATGCTTTGTTTGTTTGTTTGTTTGTCTGCTTCTACATAGTATGAAATCATATCCGATCAGGGACTAAGCATTCTTGAGGGTTTTCCCGTTCTCTGTGTTTCTGATAAATGTTTTACCAAGTATGTAGTTCCGTGTGATTCGAGAGTTTTGCTCTTGTTGGCGTCTCCCACAAAGGGACGATCATTATCTCTGGGGGATCGTAATTGAAAGGTTGTCTTCATTTTTTCTGAGTACCCGTCGGGTTCCACAAGCTCCGGATCATTTTTCGCTTTCTCTGTGAACAATCGCTCTCGTGATGCAATATAAAACCTCAAATACTGAGGAAGAAGACATTTTGGTCAACTCGCTGCAAACTAGATTTCTGGGAAATATATAATACGCAAGTCACACAGGCGGAGCACAAGTTGAGTGAGGGTCCAGGTTCACCCTCGGATTTCCAGTCGAAGCTGGGGTCCGGGTGAGACCACAAACATAGCAGCGAGCTCGAGCGCAGGTGAGGTGAGTTAGAAATAAGGACAAACATCTTTCTCCTTGAAACCAATATGTTATGAATAGATGAAGAAAAACACACTAACTTATCAATAAATTCATAAGATTTATAGACTTCGTGAAGAGGAGCTCTCTTGGTTGCAGCCTTTTATGATGACCTTATGTCCAAATAAAAACATGATTACCATTTTGAATAGTCCCAGAAAGGCAGCGATGATCAAAACTTTACCAGAACAAAGAAAAGAAGAAAAGGATTTATCTTTCGAAGGACTTGATCATTTTAGAAAAGACATGGTCAGATTCTCAAATTAGGTATTTATCTTCAGCATTGCCGAAGTCTACTATCAGATCAAAGATGAAGAACAAAAAAAGAAAAGGATTGTGATGGCAACGCCTACGAATGACATGAAGAATATTGAACGATTTGTGTTGGTGAGTTATGGAGCTAAGACCATTGGAAAGAAAAATAGGAAGTGTACCACTCCTAACAGCTAGGTCATTCTGTTGACTTGTATTGGGAGTTTCATCCCAAGAAGAAGTGATCTAAAGGACAAAATGATCCGAAGGCCAAGATGGTGGATACCGGTGTTGCAGAAGTCAGTTTTTGGTATTCAGTCGGAGGGATTACTAAATAAAGAATATCGGTAGAAGATCATTCGGAATTATTCCATTATATGTTTTTTTAATTATTTAAAATATAAAAATTATGTCTAATATAAAAATTATGTCTAATATATATTCTTATATATTTATACGTATATGGTCATCAATCAATAAGAATACAAGATAAAAGTATCATTTATCAAGTTACGTATACGGAACTTTAATATTTGTGCCGATACCGGGATAAATGGGAACTGTGAAAAAAATAAAAAGTATATTGTAATAGTTGGTGAATACCCCAATATTCGGGCCTAAAATTCGAGAATATTAGGTTGGACAGAATATTGACCGAATAGCAATATAACCCCAAACAGAATATTGTATTTTAATCTATTTGTATTCCTGCAAACTTACCCTAACTCTTAACTCGGATTCACTTCTGAATATGGCATTCTCTCGTTATTTCCACTACGTGGCATTAGAATAGAAAACCTACATTGGTGTTCTAAATCTCACATCGCACTCACCATTAGGGATGAAAACGGATACGGATATATCCGAATATCCGCTTACCGTATTCGAATAAATATCGGATATGGATACAGTATCTGAATATTAATCGAATACAGATCGGATATGGATAAGGGTTGTAAAATTTTCCGGATACGGATATGGTAATGCCTTGGATATCCGGATTCGAATCCGGATATCCGAATACAATATTTAATATTATTTTAAATATTAGTTAATATAATATAAGCCACAACCCTATGCTATTATATTGGTATTATACATTATATAATACAATATATTAATTATATTAATAAATTCATGTTTCTTTGGGGATTAGCACGAACAAAACTTATGAAATCCTATCCCCTTTTGCTTCCGGTCAAGATTGTAGGTCACGTCGACACTTCCTTTTGTCATGATGCAACTTATTTATATTTCATTGCCATTTTTAAAATCATTATGAACTTTAAAAAAATCAATTCATATTCGTATGTGGTCTTTATTCGATCTGTATTCGGATTCCATGTTTATTGAATCCATATTTGGATTTCACTCTTCGTTCGATTCATATTTGGATTAGTTCTTTATTCGATACGTATTCGAGTCCGCTCTTTATTCGATCCGTATTCGGATTCGATAAATATCATATTCGGATTCGCATCCATATTTTTAAGGGTATGGATTCCATAATGCATATTCGAATCATATATGTATCCGTATTCGTATTCGATAGAGATGAAGTGAATATGGATATGGAAATAGGCATATCTGATCCGTATCCGATCCGTTTTCATCCCTACCCACCATCAAGACTCGTCACCACAATCATTATACTCCTAGACTGGTTCCACATTATAGTTGATTCCGCTTGTACTCCTAATGGCGCCTCCACTATGTGTACTCTTTAGCAATGTCGTCACATTGGTTTTGCCACCTGTCCTAGAGTGACAATGTAATTGTACCTAGCAGCATCACATATTCTCCTAGCTATATATCCACTCAACTCTAGTCGCAAGCCTACGTGTGGTTGTGACATTGCAACATCGTGAACAAAACCTCGATAGAGATGTGAAAGTATTCTCAACTTTTTTGAAGGAAAAAAAGGACATGCATCGTATAGGTGTGTGCCAAAAAACTTCACCATTTATCACCAATAGTTATTGTTAGAAAATAGGAATGCAGACGCGAATCAGAATAAATGATAAAGAAATATGAAGAACGCGGGATTTTAACGAGGAATCCTACTCCCTATGGAGCGGGATGAAACCACGAGAGAATGTCTCAAAGGGTTGATGTATGCATTGCACTTTCTCACTGGATACAATGGGTGTGGTGGTCTATATATAGCCCACACTGAGTCTCCACATCCCACAGACGATTGATGTGGGACTAAACTCCGGAAGAGGTAGATGGATCCTGGAGTGATCCAGTTCAAGGAAGGCCGTATCAATATCGATATCGTTTCGGTCTGCTCAGAAATGGATATATCGCCGATATATCGACGATGTCTGTGGAAATGTCGAAAATGGCTCAAAAAAGCCATTTTTGTCATTTTTACATAAATTAAGATCATCCAAGATATTAAAACAACAAATAACTTACAAATACACACTTATGTCACACATGTCGGTCATTTATAGCCCATATACCGCACATATCAGTCATATCGAACATGCCATTGTTAATGTTTATTCCTGACCTATAGATATTGGAAATGGATTCCACTCAAGTTCTTATAACATTAAATAACTTACAAATATACACTTAGATGACACATATAGATCATTTATGAAGACTAAGATCCTTATATTGCACATATCGGTCATATCAAACATATCGTTGGTATTGTTAGATGTTGTTCACCTATATATATTGAAAATGGAGTTCATCCAAGCTCTTAGATCACTAAAGAACTTACAAATATACTCTTAGATCGCACATATCGATCATTTATGAAGTTTATATCGCATATATCGATCATTTCAAACATATCGATATTAATGTTGATTATTGATTTATAGATATTTTTTTGAAGAATTGACTTATAGATATTGGGAATGGATTTCATTCAAGTCTTACAACATGAAATAACTTGCTAATATACTCCAAGTTGAAGAATCATTGCATGTACTCTCCTGTCGCACCATACCCTACCAGTACAAGGGTCTCGCTAGGTATGTGTTTTAATACTAGGTGTAGCTAGATATGTTTTTTAATACTGGGTGTAGTTAGATAAGTAGTGTAATCGATCTTGCATGAATAATAGTATTGATATATAGAGATATCGGCGAAATATCAGTGATATCGATCGATATCCGGGATTTTTCGTACTAAATCCAAGACATTTTTTACTGATATGAGCCAATATGGCGATATATCGCCGATATATCACCGATATCCCTGTAAAATGATATACTGGTGATTTCGATACCCCTTCCCTGTCGAAACCGATATATCGGCGATATATCGACGATACGACCTTCTATGATCCATTTACCCATCTACAACTCAAGTGATGCATAACTCAAATACTCCAATAGTTATTACAATCCTCACACGCGTATGAAGAGCGTAAACTACATGCTCTAACTCCCACTCAACGCCTCGGCGTGTGTTAATACATTTTTATCATAAAAACGATCATTTCATTCCGGGCTAGCCAAAGTGCCCAAATCACGACAATATAATCCACTCTTTCCCTACTCGTGCTAGTCCAATCGTCCCAACACAGCTCCAAAATCCAACCATGTTGTCAGATCTCACATCTCTACTACCAAAAATACTACATATCACCACATATCTACCACACGTGAAAAAGAGATGGTCAATATCCTCCACCCCGTCCATGCACCTTGGACACCTTGGATCAGCCCCCTGAATGTAACGAGTGAATCTGTCCTTTGTCATCAATTTCCCTCTTCTAGCAGCCAGAAAGGCGGCCCAGGTGGCCGCATATGCAACCGCATATGTGTAGTTGGGGACTGGACCGAACCGCATTTCCAATATTCGGTACATATGCGGTTTCGGCGAGTATGCGGCCAAGTAAACAGCATATGCGGCCGCATACACGACTGCCTATTGGATAGAGCCCCTTCGTACATGCTTCATCTTTTAGTTGCTAGAACTGTAGCTACTACTACTGCAGTAAAAAAATGTTACTAATTATTTATTAGAAAAGATTTTTATGTTGTTTGTAAAAAAAAATTTCATTTTTTATTTAAAATAAATGTTACTAATTGTTATTAGAAAATATTTTTATGATTTTGTTTGTAGAAAATAAATTTTCATTTTTTATTTAAATAGAAGATTTTTATTTAATTTCTATGAATGTTGTTTCGTGTCTATTTGCATTTGTTTAATTTATATTCAATATACTTTTATTTTAGAATCAAATACAACTTCTTTTGTGAAAAATAGTCGTTTGCTTTCTTAATTCAATATTTTTCTTAATTGTTCATATATTTTGATAGAAAATTGCGTCAAATCCCCCCTAGCTAGTTGTCATCTCATTAACGCAAGATAAAAGGGAATCCGGTTATTTAATCAATTGAAATATATTGATTCACAATCCAATTTTCATTTAGTTAATTCCTATAGAAACATAACGCATGTTTCTATGATTTATAATTGTTATATCTCAAAATATTTTTCTTATATTTTCATTCCTATAGTAAGTATGCCAACAAATTTCACTTTTGTTTTTTATGATTCACTCTTTTATTTAAAACGGCCATTTTTTTAAAAGCTTTCTCTGAAATCATGTTGTACTAAAAAGTCTATGCATATATTTTATCTATTGTTATTTTTTCGAAACATAAATATCTAATATTTGAATTCAATTTATTACTTTAATTATTTTAAAATTAAAATAATACAAACCGCATAATCCGCATATACTTCCGCATATACTCTCGCATATCCGCTTACTTGCTTCAGACTGCCTGACCGAATGAATACCGCATACCCAATTTCTGAACCTTGCTAGAAGCCACAGGAAAACCTTCACTCGCGTATGAATCTTCCATTTCCAAATCTGCCTCGCAACCCTCATGATCGAAGATCATGAGACCCCTCAAAGCCTTGTATGCCTTACCAACATGAAAAATGCCATCCTCCATATCCAGCAATCCCGTCCATCTGTGAGTCTCTGACAGCATAAGAAAAAGCCCATCTACGTTGCTCAGAGAGCTCAAATCTAAACATAAGGAAAAATGTAAGTCCATCCCAGGCCTCCGCCACCAAGCTGTCTGGAAATTCCGCCAATGCCTTCAACCGCGGAAACCTAGCACCGAAAACTCCAACCTCACTCCAATCGTCTGTCTAAAAGTAAAATCATGTAGCATTTCCCCTATCATGTTGCAGATGCCCATCCAGAAGAATTAAGGTGCAACCCCGAAATCCCCAGCACATGATAAAGAGAGTCCCAGTTAATAAATCGCCCCGATAAGTTGCATACCAGACTCCCACATCCACCCCAAATACAATAGACCCATTTACCAAGCAATGCTTGTTTATCTCATTTATGCTTCGCACTCCCAATCCACCATCCTCCTTTGTACATGTCACTATCCCCCAGTCAACCAAATGAAATCCATTAGACTGCCCCATTTGATGACCAGAAGAAACACCTCATAACGACCTCCATCTTCCTCCTAACCCTAACCGACACAAGTCTAGAAGACACGAAGAAGATCGGGATCGCAGACATGACCGATCATAGCAGCATAAGCCTGCCTCCCTAGATATGCAGACATATTTCCATCTCGCCAGCTGCTGCTCTAGCCTCTCAATCACAGGTAACCAATCAGCAGCACGGATCCTGCCGGCAACAAGTGGCACACCAAGGTAGCGAATCGGAAGATCCGCAGGTGACGACCTCAACCATGAATTGCACCTCTCAATCTCCAATTCTGATAGGTTGAACATGATGAATTCTGAGTTTTCCCTGTTCATCTTCAACCAGACACCATTCCAAAGATGTCCATGACTGCTGAAAGGCCTCTGCAACTGTTTGTCCCACCTTCCGCGAAAAGGATTGTGCCATCAGCATATTGGAGAATGGGAGTAGAGATCTCATCCATTGAGTAGCCATCGAAAAAACCCCGAAAACCGTCTGAGACAAGGGTATCCCTGACGAAACCCAACTTCCACATAACGCCCTTCCGTCCGCGCCAATCAGCCACAATTTCAGATGCCAAAACCACGTTGACCATGAGCTGTCTGCCAGACAAGAAGGAACTTTGAACTAGAGAAACAATCTTATTCACCACCCCCTCATGCGATTGGTCTATACTCCTCAATTTTTGTAGCCACTTCCTTTTTTGGGAGCAATAATATAAAAGATCGGTTGAGACGATCGAACCCATGATTTCCATCAACAAATTCAGCTACCACATCCACCACCTCCTTCGCAATGATATCCTAGAACTCCTTGTAGAAAAGGATCGAAAATCAGTCAGAATCTGGGCATCCGTCTGGGTTCAACTCAAAAACCGCCTTTCGCACCTCCAAGAGCCCAAATTCCCTTGTCAGTGATGCAACATCGATCTCATGGACCTGACTCACCCCCATCCCCAGCCGTTGCGATCCACCGCGTGGTTGTCGCCAGCTCATTCCTCTGAAATAATCAGTAATCATACTCGCCACCTCTCTCTTCCCAAGGAAAGTCTTCCCTCCCATCTCCAAAAAATGCATCATGTTTCTCCTTCTACCATTTGCCAATGTTGAGAGAATTATATGTTTCTGTCTTTATATATATTTTTTCTATTTCTTTAGTCATCTTTATGTAATTTCTCCCTAGAGCTTTTCTCCTATATAAGAGAGATCTAGGGTTACAAGGAATACAACTTTCGTTCACTTTTCCACATGGTATCAAAACGGCGGTCCTAGACCAAAGCTTGTGCCCTAAATCCCTTTCCCCACCAAAAGCCCATGAGCCACCCCTGCGCTGCCCCTGTGGGCCGCACATCGTCGCGCCTCTCACGTGCACGCTCGAGCGTCGCTGCTCGCACGTGACTTCCTGCACGCATGCTCGCCTGCGTGTGTGATTGCTTGTGCGTGTGACCGCATGCGCACCAACGCGCATGACCACCTACGCCAGCATGGCAGTGTGACTGTGCACAGTCCCTGATCTTGGGTCTCTAGGGTATCGCATGACTATCTAAAATACCCTAGACACCCAAAGGAGCCACCAAAGAATGGAAGTGACTGTGGTATTATGTCCGTGTAGACATTACTATTACAGTTTGCAACCCCGATCTTTGAGATTGTTGTCATCATTGTCAGACAACAAAGCAGAGATTCCATTCCTGGGTGCATTCAAAGGTCCAGCGCCCATTGTGCAGATGGATGGAATGAATTATGAACGGTGGGCCATGCAATTCATGAGTCTAATGGCAAGAAACATATCCTCACACAGGAGGAGCTTGTTGACAAGACTGGGGTTAACACCCCATGGGAGATAGATGATGTTTATGCATGAGTATGGCTTTCCGGAACAGTATCCATAGAGATAGCAAATGACATACTGAGTCAGACCACGGCTAAGGCTATGTGGGAGATTCTTGCTGCCACATACTCTCCTGCGACGAACGAGTCGAAGATTTCACAACTTCAACACGACATCTTCATGTCGAAGCAGAATGATCGTCCTCTTCATACCCTTTACACTTCTCTGAGGGGTATGTTTGAGAAGCTACATGGTTACATTCCCTTGATTGCTACACCAGAGCAGCTCAAGGCATATAGGGATCCAGTGATGACAGCTACACCAGAGCAGCTCAAGGCATATAGGGATCCAGTGATGACAGCTACACCAGAGCAGCTCAAGGCATATAGGGGTCCAGTGATGACAGGAGTTTTTCTAACAGCTCTCGACCCGGAGTATGATGCAACCAGAGCACAGATTCTTACTGACACCACAATACCTCCAATGGAGGAGACATATCGAAGGCTGAGTAGGCTCACAGTCGTCATATACATCCTCAGCCATGGCAACATCTCATGGTAGAGGAGGTCATGCACAATTCCATGGTTGAGGTGGTCGTGGCAGGGGAGGGGGTAGTCGACCCCCTCGTCAACCATGTACTTATTGTCACATACCAGTCCACTCTGAGGAAACATGCTACTCCAAGCATGGGTTCCCAAATTCATCACGTGTCGCAGAACAGAATCAACGGGCTAGCAGTTCTTCACCTGTATCTGAGCAGAGGTTTGACGAACTTGTGGCAAGACTCGAGTAGATTATGCTTATTCCTGGGTCAACTAGCTCTCCTTCAGGATCCTCAGAGGTAGCTGCCTCTGCATCAGCATCTACACCAGGTACATCATATGCCTTTACTAGTTGTTACAGGGCAAACTTATCAGAATGGATCATGGATTCTGGTGCATCCCATCATCTATGTGGGGATAGAGGTCAGTTTAGTGCTTTCAGTCCAACCTAGCCAAGACGATCTGTTGTGAAAGCAGATGGGACACACTCTCCCGTCACTGGTCAGGGGGAGGTGCACTTAACCCATGTAATGAGGCTTCAGAATATTCTTTATGCTCTTGAGTTTTCCATGAATTTATTGTCCGTTAGTCAAATCACCAAGAATTTACAATGACGTGCCATTTTGATCCATCCGCTCTTGTGTTTCAAGATAATCTAACGGGCAAGGTGATTGGTTCTCGCCATGAGTAAGGAGGTCTCTACAAATTGGTGCAGTCTTCGTATGATGCTGCCTCATCTCTTTGCACCAGATCTGTGTCTCCCTATATATGGCATCTTCGTTTTGGTCATCTTCCCCCGCAAAAGTTGTGTCACGTTATTCCACAGATTTCTCCACGCTCTACCTTCAGTGTGAGGCTTGCCAGCTTGGAAAGTGAGCATTATGTCATTCCTACAAGTCAAAAGACTGGAAGAAGTACCCTCTGAGGACTTCGAGATCAAATATATAATGTTTCTTTCCATTCCTCGTGAGCCAGTGATTTCTCCGAAAGAAGAGCCGGGCTCGGGTATGGGTGGGAAGCCATGGGTACGGGAGGAAGTTCGGTTCTTTTGGTCTTGCTCTTTCTTATCATCCTCTTCTTGCTTGAGGACATTGAATCCTCAGGGGCATGACCCTGGCTTAATCTTCGGCTATCGGTTCTATAATCTCAGTCGCGAGTAGTTTATATAGTCGCACCTCTATTTAGTAATGCTTGAGTGGCAGCATCAAGGTCTGAGTCAAATTGACCGAAGGCTGCTACTTCTCGATATTGTGCCAATTCGGTCCACTTTTCAGAGTCGTCAGGGTCGGAGTGGTCATAGTTTATTTGAGTTGATTCATTTTGATACTAGGGGTCCCAGTCGTGTCCCTGATCATCAGGGGCATAGGTTTTATCTTATCGTCGTTGATGAGTTTTCATGATTGTCTTGGGTCTTTCTTCTTAAAAATAAGTATGATGTTGGTTCTGTCATTCAATTTTTTATAAATGAAATAAAGAACATTTTCTCAGCCAAGATTAAGTTTATACGGTCTGACAACGCCATGGAATTTTTAGCAATCAACTTGCCCAATTTCTTGCATCTCATGATAATGTGCATCAAACTTCTTGTGCGTATACTTCCCAACAGAATGGGGTGGTTGAACGTAAACACTACCATCTTCTGGATATTACCAGGACCCTTTTGATTCAGAGTCGTGCTCCTCATGCATACTGGGGGGATGCGATTCTAAGTGCTTGTTACATGTTAAATCACATGCCCTCTTCAGTTCTGGGGGAAAAGATCCCGTTCTTGATTGCATTTCCCGAGAAGGGCCTTTTCTCATTCACGTCTAGTGTATTTGGCTCTGTGGTTTTTGTTCATCAATTGTCTCATGGTCTTGACAAGCTCTCTCCTAGATCTGTCATGTGTGTGTGTTTGTTGGGTACTCCAAGACCCAAAAAGAATATCGTTGTTCGATCTTGTTCGACGAAGGAACTATGTTAGCGTAGATGTCACCTTTTTTTAGTCTATCTTTCTCCTACAAGTGGCAAGTTCATTTCTTCAGAGGATGGGGAAGAGGTCTATATGCCTCTACCTCTGATCTCCAATATACCTTCACCTCCATTACCACCACCACCGCCGCCTCCACCCCCTCCACCACCACCCTCCACACCTACTTTCTTTCCCCAGGTTTACCAGTGTCGACCTCATGCTCATGTGCCTCCTCCATCAACCAACAAGCCCAAGGTATATTCTGAGCATTTGAGTTGTATTAATGGCGGTGATGATTTGCGCATACAACTTGAGGTGCAGGATGTCCAGGATGCTACACCCTATGCGAGTACTGAAGACATGGATGTTCCTATTACTCTACGGAAGCAGAGGCGTGCATGCATTATGCATCTTCTTGCTTCCAATGTCTCATTGGATCAGCTTTCTGAGGATTTTCAGCGGTTTGTTATAGGCCTCGTCGAGATATCACGTTCCTATTAGGAGAAGATGAAGATTAGTCAGTGACGTCTGGCTATGGAAGAGGAGATGGCAGCTTTACAGTCTCGAGATACGTGGAGTGTTGTGCAGGCTCCTCCAGGTGCGTTTATTGTAGGCAGCAAGTAGGCGTTTACTGTGAAACAATGAGTTGATGGTACTATCGACATATATAAGGCCAGATTTGTTGCTCATGGGTTCACGCAAACGTATGGGTTGGACTGCCATGATACTTTTTCCTCGGTTGCGTGTCACTCCACGTTGCGGATTCTTATTGCAGTTGTTGTGGTACGTGGCTAGCCACTTTTTCCAATTGGATGTCAAGAATGCATTCCTGTATGGAGATCTGCAGGAGGAAGTTTACATGCAGCAGTCACCAGGGTTTGCTACTGAGGGGGGGAGGTCCAGTATGGTGTGCCGTCTTCACAAGGCCATATATGGTCTCAAGCAGTGTCCGAGAGCTTGGTTTCAGAAGCTCTCAGAGTTGATTGAACAGAGTGGCTTTGTCAGATCTACTGCAGATCATTCTCTTTTTGTTAAGAGAACTCAGAGAGGTATTGTTGTTCTGGTTTATGTTGATTATATTGTTGTTACTGGCAGCGATGAACAGGATGTTCAGGCAGCTAAGGACTTCCTTGGACGACAATTTGTGACCAAGGACCATGGCATACTACGTTACTTCCTTGGCTTAGAGTTTGCATGCAATCAGCACAGTATGGTTATGATGCAAAGGAAATATGTTACCGATCTTCTGGTTGAGACAGGCATGACAAAAGCATGCCACTACACCAATGGATCCCAATGCGAGACTTTATGATGATGACTATGAGGAGGTTGGTAAGAGATGGTGCAAAGAGCTGGTATACGTTACTATTACCATGCCTGACATTTCGTTTGATGTGAGCAGAGTTAGCCAGTTCATAGAGCAACCCAGACAAGTTCATACGGATACAGTTTGCATGATTTTGAGATATCTGAAATCCTCTCCAGGAGCCCGTCTTCTTTTCAGAAGAGATATGTCTCTCTCAGTTACTGGGTGTGCAGATGCGGATTATGTTGGATGTCCCAAAAACAGGAAGTCTACTTCAGGCTTCACTATGTTCATTGGTAGCTCTCTGGTTTCATGGAAGAGTAAGAAACAGACAATGGTTGCTCGATCCAGTGTTGAATCAGAATATAAGGCTATAGCTCAAGGGAGCATGGAAATGATGTGGGTCAAGTTCGTCCTGACTGACCTAGCTATTGAGGTCCCTCTTCCAATGCATCTCAAATGTGATAACCAAGCAACTCTATTCATAGCTAATAATCCAACCTTCAATGAGAGAACGAAGCATATCAAAGTAGATTGTCATTATACTCGTGATTTGATTCAAAAAAGGCTTATTTCAACCTCTCATGTTGCTTTAGGCGATCAGATCGAAGACATGTTTACCAAAGCACTTGTGAGGGGTCCTTTTCACCATTGTTATTTCAAGTTGAGCATGATAGATATATATATATATATGCTCCAGCTTGAGGGGGAGTGTTGAGAGAATTATATGTTTCTGACTTTATTTATATTTTTATATTTCTTTAGTCCTCTTTATCTAATTTCTCCCTAGAGCTTTTCTCCTATATAAGAGAGCTCTAGGGTTACAAGGAATACAACTTTCGTTCACTTTTCCACAGCCAGCGCATAGAAAAATCAGGTATTCGTGTCCCCTTCAACTATTTCCGTCTCAACATCTGTCGCCATTCAAGCTCACATTTCCTGTCTTCCTCTTCCAGCTTTTCTGAACCACTCCAATACTCAAAACCTCCTCGTCTAACTCCGTTTCATCTTCCACTGTGTCTAACATTTCTATCTCGTCTTATGCTTGATTCCTCGCTTCGCCCAATTATCCCTCTTGTACTCCGACAATATGTATTGTAACGCCGCCAGCTTCCTCACAAATCTCATCGTAGTTGTTCCTTCTGCCTCTAATTCCAACCAGAAAACACAAACCATCTCACAGGATCCCTCCAACAACCAACATTTCTCGAACCTGAAGAATAAGGAAGAGCCCATGCTGTTGCAAGGATCAAGGGAACCCAAACTTTAGCCAGCATGAATATATCCTTCTGGCAACATAAAATGAGTCTGTTAACACCCCCCCCCCCAACTTCAATGCTCCTCCTCATTATGGTTACACCATGATGATTATGAGGATTTCATGATAATCAATGACACCATATTGATACATCTTCGCAAAGTGGTGAAGGATATGGTTCGTTTTCATATTTCTGTAAGTCTTCACCACTGTGAATGGCATCTCCTCATCTATACATCTTCGTCCATCAGCATCTGATTCTGACTTCCCCTTACATGTGGTTGATTATGAAAAAAGGGGTAGAAATTACATCCAATGCAAGGACTTCACCAGGAGACAATATATAAAGCATTAAGAATGGTACATGGATCCACCAAGGAGCTCCTAGTTCTTCTTTATTCTTTCTTTTAAAAGTCTGCAAGGCAGGGGGAAACACTCAGTGGTGTCCGCCCCATCGAAATTTATTCAAAGACCAAAAGGATTATATAAACTGTGGATATAAATTTATTCAAGGAGCTCCTAGTTCCTCTTTATTCTTAGATCAAAAAATGGGATAAGTGCTAGTATTATATAAACTGAGGATATATAAGACTATTACAGTTGTTAGTTTTTATCAAGTGTAGGAATTGCAATAATGCTACAACAAAAAAATCATCTATTTACGCATGTATTTAATCAAACAACCAAAAACATGTGTCTCTTCTCTTTCATTGGGGGTAAAGGTGACGGACACATAAAATGGCCCAAATGATAGCCAACAGCTACGCAGCCCTGCAAGACTCACAAAAGTCACACATAAAGTGCTCACCCAATCCAACCAAATAGTGCATCGGACATCCTTAATATTATCTCATAAGAAAAAAAGATGATCAACCATCTTCAAGCCATCCGCACAGAAGGGGCATCCTTCATTCCTCATGCCTAAAATTATATCTGTGAGATCATGTCATTATATGCCATATTCTACATAACCATAAAAAGATATTGGCACACAACATGGTCTTTGAGATCCATGTAAGATGACAATCACAGGGCAAGACACCCGGATCAAAAATCATAGTGGGAGCTAATGCCATGTAGGCCCTCGTAACGAAGAATTCCCAATTATAACATCACCAATAATCATGGTCATTAGTCAGTCCCTACACATTGGCAAGAGATTCCATCATCCTAAAAAGTGATTGCATTATTCGACTTATCAACCAAATGCCTAAAAAAGGGAGGCCATGGCTTCAAAAACACAAAGATCATGACTGGATATCAAAGTATAGAGGCATGGGAACCAATCAAACAAAATCATGTCCCCAATCCACTTCTGTCCAAAATCTCAATGTGGCTTCAAAAACACAAAGATCATGACTGGCTATCAAAGTATAGAGGCATGGGAACCAATCAAACAAAATCATGTCCCCAATCCACTTCTGTCCAAAATCTCAATGTGTGATTGTCACCAGAAACCTATTTCGTGATAGAGGTAATCTCAAGTAGCATAGCACAAATGGACCCTCGCAAATTCATTGGAGTCTGACCATAATTCACATCCAAATAAACACTGAAAGAAATCCCATAAATATATTGCACGAGCTGACAGAGCATGTTATCATTCTTCATCCATAGTCTCAAGACCAACTTAGCTTTATGTGCTTTGTTCATCACCTCCAAATAATGTTGATGATTTCAGCTAATTTCTCCAAAAAAATCATTTCTAAACTATGGCAAAAGCCGCAAAACAACATTGACATCAACATTCAAGGTCATGTTCGTTGGAAAATTCACAAGTATAAATATGGACACTTCACAATGAGGGGCAACTTTTTTAGTATCGAAAGTAGCCATTTTTATTTCGAGGTTACATATGATGCAGATTATTGATTTACAAATTATATGTTTTGGTGTGTGGCAAGAGAGAGGTTTCTCAATTATGCGAACGTTTTGGGATTCTAACCAAGTTTTCGGATTCTAACTAAGTTTGAGGAGTTTTTCCAATCAGATGCTTCACTCATCTTGACCGTTGATTTCACTATCGTTGTTAAAATGTGAAGTCACTTTATTATCTTAAGCCTTCTCCTACTTTAACTAGGGTAGGCTACATTTCTCAAAAGAAGTAGGGTCGGCTACAAGGACTCTTGCTCAAATCTAAGTTGAAAGATTCGACTATTTTTTATGCTGGTTATCGACTACCTAATGCAACCTATACAATGAGGGATTTGAACCATGTTCTTCTGAGTGGTGGGCACACTGCATTACCACCAGACCATTAAAATGTGAACTCGCTATGTAAAAGATGTATAAGAGAATATATACACTTTGTAAAATAAACATACATATGTTCTGCAAAAATTCAAGATATGCATAAACAACACATAATATTATTGTGCGGGCCATGTATAAAGCAACGACAAACACGCAAAATTCTAATATTAATAGGGTGACTTTTTATGGTCAAAACATTTAGACCTCTTGAAGAGCATGTAAAAATAAGATGGTCAATGGCCATAAAGTAGTGAGCCCATTTACCCAAGCAAATTCCTTTTGTTGGAAAAGGTTCTTGTGGAGAAGAGAGACAGAATGGGATATCTATTCCATAAGGCTAGGGTCTCTTATATAGAGCGAAAACCTTAGAGAGTACAAGAGGAAAAATACATAAATACCCCTGAGGGGTTACGGAACTCGAAGGGTTAAAGGTAACGGAACCTGAAGGGTTAAGAGTTACGGAACCCGAAAGGTTACAAATATAATTGTAATATAATAATTCTAACACTCCCCCTCAAGTTGGAGCATATATGTCGATCATGCCCAACTTGGATACTAAGTACATTAGGCGCTTCCTTGGAAGAGCCTTTGTGAGGATGTCTGCAAGTGAAGTTCGGTGGAGATGTGTGGAGTGTTGATTCGTCGTTCTCGTACTGCATCACAAAGAAAATGGCAATCAACTTAATGTGTTTTGTCCTCTCATGGAAAACTGCATTGGTGGCGATGTACGTGGCAGACTTGTTGTCACAGTATAAGGGTACAGGAGTGGCGACTGACATGCCAAGTTCTGTTAGGAAAGAAACAAGCCATGGGATCTCACATTTGGCCTGAGCCATTGCCCTATATTCTGCTTCCGCACTAGATCTGGATACCACTGTCTGCTTCTTGCTTCGCCAAGTGACAAGGTTATCCCCAACACACATGGCGTATCCTGTAGTGGATCGGCGATCCTCAGGAGATCTAGCATAGTCAGAATCTGTATAGGCGGAGATATTAGTGTGTCCATTCACCCCATAGAAAAGTCCATGTCCGGGAGATTCCTTCAAATATCGAAGGATCAAAAGAACATCCTGACTGTAAAGAGGCTTCTCCATATATTGACTGGCTCTGCTCACAGCATATGATATATCTGGCCTAGTAACAGTGAGATAGAGTAATTTTCCCAATAAGCTTCTGTATCGTGTTGCATCCTCAAATGATGGATCAGTAGATGCTGAATATTTTCTCACTTCTGCAGGGATGCCAAATGGCTTGCATCCAAGAAGTTCGGCCTCAGTCAGAATATCGAGGCAATACTTTCTCTTTGAAAGATGGAGCCCCTCTGTAGTGCATATTACTTCGATGCCAAGAAAATAACGAAGTTGGCCGAGATCTTTCATGACAAAGACCTTCTGGAGGAAGGCCTTGGTCTCCTGAATACCATCTACATCATCTCATGTGATAACCATATCATCAACATAAACAGCAAGGATGATCGTGCCAATCATGGTTTTAAAAAAGTGTCTCGAGGCGACGAGGCGTAAGCCTCGAGGCGGTTTTCCAAGAAAATCACCTCGAGGCTATAGCCTCAGTCTGGATATCTGAGGCGTAAGCCTCAGAGACCCAAGGCGATATCGAGGCGGTCGAGGCGGTGAGGCGGTCCCGATGCGCCGCCTCGGTCTGTTGTGCATTTTCTTAGGTAAATAAATAAAAAAACTATATAAAGTTGTACTTTTATAATAATATTAAAGTTATAAAGCATATTTTAGTTACAAACATACAAGTCACAATCGCAATATTGTGTTATAGTATCATCATATGTTATTCCCAAAACATAACATTTCATAAATATACAATTATACATTTATATTACGATCACTATTGCATCAAAGAAATCATGCAAGTGTACAATGATTGTTTCTAATTAGTATGAACAAATTTTATGTCAACAATTGATATTCAATTGCTTATATCGCTACAATGAGTATAATATATGTTTAAGAAACTGTATATTTTTGTAAGAATATTAGAAATTCACATATTTACAATATTAATATTACTTAATCACAAATTAAAACTAGCATATATGGTTAATATGGTATTCTTTGTACATCTATTAAATTTAAAATATTTAAATTTAGGATTTATGATCATATATTTTGTCAATATTTGAAGTTTACAGTTTTATGATAATATAATTATGCTTAATAATAATTTTGACATGTATTTTCTCTACAAATCGAGGCTCACGCCTCGACCGCCTCGAGGTTTACGCCTCGCCTCAATAACGGAAAACCGCCTCGATCCGCCTCACGTTTTTTAAAATCTTGGTGCCAGTAGACCATCGTCTAACAAAGGCAGAATAGTCAGATGTTGTCCACTGAAAACCAAGTGTGTTGATCTCCGTAGTGAGCATGTCAAACAATGCCCTTGGGCTCTGCTTCAGGCCATAAATGGCCTTGCGTAGTCGACATACATGCTCCCCCTCGGCTACATACCCCGACGGTTGCATCATGTAGACCTCCTCCTTAAGATCACCATAAAGAAAGGCGTTCTTCACATCAAGTTGATAAAAGGGCCAAGCCTTGTTGGCAGCAACAAAAAGAATGGTACATATCGACTCCATTCTGACAACAGGCGAGAAGGTCTCAAAATAATCAACTCCAAAGGTTTGTGTAAAACCTTTGGCAACAAGTTTGGCTTCCAACCTGTCGATAGAACCATCAGGTGACTGTTTGGTCGTGAAGATCCATCGACATGCCACATGGCGAACTCCCGGGGGGCACGGCACAAGATCCCACGTACCCCGGGAGGTAAGTGCATCCATCTCCTCATCCATAGCCTGTCGCCAACCTTGATCTTGCATTGCACTGAAATGATCTCTTGGAACGGTAATAGCATTAACAGCATCTGCAAATCTCTTGTCACAGCTAGATAAACCATCTGTAGAAGTAAAATGTGACATGGGGTGATACGTACATTTACTTTTTTGCTTGCGTAGAGCTATAGGAAGCTCCCCAGGTACATTCGGGACAGCAGTGGTGGGAGCACTCGAAGTGGTCATATCATCCTGCATAAAAGGGACAGGCAAAGGTACAGATACTGCTGTAGAAGGTATAGAGGTACGCTGGCGAGTATAGACGATTGGTGGAGGAGGGAGGTCCAGAGGAATGTCACATACAGTCTGTGTGAAATAACTTGTTTACTCAAAGAAGGTGACATCAACAGATACATAGTATCGACGTCCAATAGGATCATAGCAGCGATAGCCTTTCTGGGTACGAGAGTACCCAAGAAAGATGCATTTGATGGCACGAGAGGATAATTTGTCAGCTGCATGAAAGTTATGAACAAATGCAATACAACCAAAAATTCGCAGAGGTATAGGAAAAGGAGACTCGGTAGGATAAAGTAAGGAAAATGGAGTTGTCCCTTTGAGAACTGATGAAGGAACACGGTTGATGAGATACACTGCAGTAAGGATAACATCTCTCCAGTATTGTTTAGGAACACTCATTTGACTAAGAAGAGATCTGGCAACAATTAGCAAGTGTCGGAGTTTCCTCTCAGCTATATCATTCTGTTGTGAGGTATATGGACATGATTTTGGTGAACAGTTCCCTGGGATGCAAAGAAAGAGGTCAAGTCATGTTGGGTTAACTCAAGAGCATTGTCGGGACGAATGATCTTAACAATGCTAGAAAAGTAAGCTTTAACATATTGAAAGAAATTTCTGACAATCTGATTAATCTCCGAACGCTCCTTTATTAGATAGACCCAAGAAGATCGACTATAATCATCAACGAAAACTATAAAGTAGCGATGACCACTTAATGTGCGGATCGGACAAGGTCCCCAAACATCACAGTGAACAAGATGAAAAGCAACAGTACTAAGAGACTCAGTACGAACAGGAAACGAAGTCCTATGGTGTTTCCCGAACTCACATGCCTCGCACTGAAAGGGCTTCAGAGCAGAGAGTTCAGGAAACATCATGGCGATGGCCTTGACAGAGGGATGTCCAAGATACCGATGCCATAGGAGCGGATCTTCTGAGATAGATGCAGCACCAACAAAATTGGAGTCTGAGGGTATGTCAAGGTAATATAGGTCGTTCTTCTCATGACCCCCACCAAAAATCTGCCTCGTCCGAATGTCCTGAAAATAACAAGACTCATCAAATATCACACGACAATGAAGCACAACACAAAGCTTGTGAACTGACAACAAGCTAAGAGGAAAATCAGGAGCACAGTGAACCCCCGAAAGTCAGAGTTTGGAAGAGAATTCTATAGTTCCGACAGTAGTAATCTGTGATTGAGTCCCATTAGCGACTCGAACTGACTTCACAGAGGTAGATGGTATGGAAGAGGTGAGCAGACTAACTTCTCCAGTGAGATGAGTAGAGGCGTCGGAATCAATAATCCAAACTGGAGTAAAAGAGATAGCAGAGTTGGCTATTGTACCTGAAGGAGTGGCCAGAGCAGCAGTTGTAGTGTTACTAGTAGTGGTAGGCCCTGGAGTCTGAAGGATATGCATTAGGCGGGAGTAATCAGCATCATTAAGATGAACAGTCTTGCCAATGGAGGTAGGCGGTGCTTCTTCCACATCATAGGCATCCTCATAAGCATTATTGACGTGATAAGAAGGTACGCCAAACTTCTGCCAGCATCGTTCAGCCGGTTGGTTCCACCTACCACAGTGAGTGCATGGGGCAGTAGAGTCTCGCACACGACCACGACCAAAGTCACGACCTCGTCCAGATTCCCGTCTACGGCCACGACTTGGATCGCGACCGCGTCCTCCTCGCAAGCCGTCTGCCTCCTCGCCCAGATGAGGTGATGTGTGCAAAGTTCTCTATTGAAGGTAAGACAGGAGGCCGGGCAGCAGATGTCTCGAGCTCCTTAAGTCGACCAAAGATGGCCTTCATTGTTGGCAGTGTGTCTGATATAAGAAATTGCTCCTTCGCTGCATGGTACCTAGAATGCAGGCCATCAAGGAAGCGGTATACCTGCCCGTCAGAACGCTCTTGTATCTGTTTGGTGCAACATGAGGGTTGCAATTATGCAAGCTCCTCATACATACTGGATAGATGCATGTAGTACTCGACGAGGGTGGAATCACCATGAGATGCCAACCAGATTCGCCTGTAAATATCTGCAAGGCGTGACTTCGTCTTCTTCTGGGAGTATGTTTGCTCGAGATCCTCCCACATATCCTTGTCCGTATTTTTGTAAAGAAGATTTGAGGCAATATGAGCCTCAATATTGTTGGTCATCCAGTTGACAACCAAATAGTTATCAGTTTGCCAGTTGCCGTACTCTGTCCTTTTCATCTAAAGAATCTTTAGTCAAAATGAAGAGTTTCCTCTGACCACCAATGAATACCATAAAAGATCGAGACCAGAGCACGTAATTTTATGTGCCCTTGAGTTTGATAGTAGTGCCTTGTGCCATAATATTTGTGGCCAAGGGCTTTGTCTCGGTAGAAGAAGGCGCCATGGTGGTCTTAAAATAGAAAGACAATCCTGTGATCAACTAAGGGTGCATATAAGAGCTAAAAAATGCCCTAGAACTCACGTTTGCCCTTGACGAAGGGCTGAAAACCCCTAATGGACAGCATATCTGGATTCTTGGAAGCGATTCGTGATGAGTTTTGGATCTCCAAGTACCCGTGGAGGTAGCTGTGGGGCTAACGACCTTCGTAGGAGGTTCTGAAAGCGCCGGGTAGCGCTAACGGGAGGGCTACTGCACTGGAGGCGATTGGAAGGCCTTGCGCGGGGCCCTAATTCAGGGAAGAGGGCCCGTGCAGGCTTTTGCGAGGCTTAAAGGTGGCGGTAGGGATTTTAGATCAGAACCCCAGTCTAGGACCGTTGCTCTGATACCATGTGGAGAAGAGAGACAGAATGGGATATCTATTCCATAGGGCTAGAGTCTCTTATATATAGAGAGAAAACCCTAGAGAGAGAAAGAGGAAAAATACATAAATACCCCTAAGAGGTTACGGAACCCGAAGGGTTAAAGGTTACGGAACCCAAAAGGTGACAAATATAATTGTAATATAATTAATTCTAACAGTTCTATTTCAATTTTAATCAGAATATCATGTTTCCATCGGAGACCTAGCACGATTGACAAGTCCTAGATGAATATGCATTTTCCGTGGGGAGGTCCAGACAAAAATGTAAATAAATCCATGGATCTCAGATCACCCAGACGAACTATAAATAGATTTTTGCAATAGGCAAAAGAAGTCAATTGAATTTCACATTTTGTTAAGGTAAATTCTAAAGTTGAATTTCATACACCAAAATCAAAATTCTACATCTATCTATAGTACTTTTTACAAAATAAAAATTCACACTTTTTTCCAAATCCACCAGCCAAATCTCGTCATATATCCAGTGACTAAAAAACACTACTCATTATTACAACAAACATTCAAGGATGTACCTCAGCTCCTGCAAAATCTTATCCTCCTCAAAACCAGTCACTGCAGTTGCTATCTTTGGGGGTGGAGCCAACCAATCATCATCCTCATCTTCCAAATTCACAATACTATGTTGCTTCTTCCCTTCCTTTTCATTCTATCATAGAACACAATTAGCTACGAACAAAATAGTAAATATGTTTTGAGTGGGAAAAAAACAACTTTCTTAAAACCAACCTCAGCACGACCATTTTTCTTCCTCTTACAACCTCCACATAACGGAAATGCCTCCAGACTATCATCTTTGTCAAGAAAAGAGAAATTATGAGCAAGGACAAAGGTCATTTCCGCTTGTTGATAAAATATACCCTATGAACATAAACGTCCGAACATACTTCGTTAAATCATCATTCTCTAGAAGAAGATTCTTGATATTGTGCCTAGAGAAACCATGTAAATTCAAAACCAAAACCCCAAACCCTGCTGCCTCCAAGAGAGAGAAGCTATGGGGAAAAGGGTGATTTTGGAGCCTCTTCTTCTCCAGGACATTTCAAGCATTTTGTCAGTTATTTATCCATCGTTAGATCATCGATTTATTATGATTTATGTGTCTGGGAACTATTGAACTGGATTTCGATCGTTCTTGGGTGGATTTTGGGTCCGTTCTTGCGAAGTTGCGATCTAGGGACTGCTCAAGAGCGTGGAAATACTCTTTGATGCATTGCAGGTGTGTCGTGTATCGATTTGCACTGATATACCTGCTACTGTTCGTGAAAGGATTGACTACTCCTCTGGGGCTAGGTTAGTTGGATGCTTGGGAACTTTGTCACACAAGCTTGAGAGAAGGAGCTGAAGTTTTGAAGGGCCTCTAGATTGAA
Organism: Ottelia alismoides; assembly: GCA_037367405.1. Classification (NCBI taxonomy): domain Eukaryota; kingdom Viridiplantae; phylum Streptophyta; class Magnoliopsida; order Alismatales; family Hydrocharitaceae; genus Ottelia; species Ottelia alismoides. Next base: position 216,453 of record JAZKJV010008597.1, read on the forward strand.
AAGTAATATTTTGCTTTCCTTTCTTATTGTTTGTGGTCCAAGTAGTTATCTGTGGGGCAATTGCTGGCAGCCACATGGAAAGTAACATCAGATTGCAGGGAACATTCCTTAGCACCACTGCTGCTTGCAAATAAGGAGAAGATACGTGTTTTTTTGGTCTGGAAAATATCTCTTGGATATTATCATTTAGGCCCCCCGTGGTTGAGATTTCAGTGAAGGACTTCAACTTACAATGAATATTCCTGAGCAGCAGACTCTGGACAAATGATTGATGATTGAAATGATGGAGGAAGATTATTCTCTGCTAATGACTTTCCTCCAATTATCTTTGGGAAGAAATCAGAAACTCTATGAAGTTGTTCAAGAAGCGCCAAAAAAATATCCTTTATGTGCCTTCTAAGAAGTTACCTACTGCATTATGCAAGGCAGAACATCAGCTGCAATGATGAATAGCAAAGACGTTCCCAGTGCTCGATTTGGATTGGGCTTCCTGGTCTAAATGTAAAAAGATGACAAAGCCTTCTCCCATTATAAGTAGGGTCGACTACATGGATTCTTGCTCAAATCCATGTTGAAAGATTCGACTATTTTTTACGATGGTTGTCGACTACCTAACGCAACCCCCACAAGAGAGGATTTGAACCACGGTCTTTTGGATGGTATGCACACTGCACTTCCTGGCATACATAATTCAGGGACTATCAAATCCATTGCACAAATGCTGGGGCAATGCATTTGTATGGATAAGGTTGTGATTGAATTCACAAGATCCAGATATGTGAGGGTATATGTGGAGATTGACCTCCGGAAACCTCTGGTTGACCGTGTGGTGATTAAAAATGGGGTTCAACATTTCAAACAAAGAAAAACCTATGAAAGATTGCCCAAATTCTGCTACTCATGCTGCATACTTGGGCATGCTCAAGAGAATTGCAACAAGAGGAAAGATGAAGGAGATGACAGGCAAGGGAGGAAAGGTAGGGATGCAGTTGGCTTACAAAAACAATGGAGGCCAACTGGAAGTTCAAATATGAAGCAAGGAGGGAACAGCGGCAGGGTCTCCCCTCAACTCAAGGAGATGCTGAATCTTCACAGCAGCAGCAGCGAAAAAAACAGCAACTTTTGCAGCTTCAAAAACAGCAGCAAGTAGATGCAATGCTCTTCAAGCAGCAGCTACAACAGCGGAACAAACAGTCCATCCTCTTGATTCTTGAGGATGATCCTAGAAATCTCATGGTTCATGAGAAAGTGACGGAAGGGACTTGCAGTGAGCTAAGGTGGAAATTCTTCTATGAATGTGATATCCTTTTCAACATGGCGACCAAGAACTCCTTCAAACGCAAGTGCGAAGCAATTGGCCAATACGGAAGTGGCTACAAGCTTCCATCTTATTATGAAATTAAGAAGCCTTTGTTGAAGGATGAAGTGGAAGAAACAAAAGAATTTTTGAAAGGGCACAAGGATGCATGGAAGAAAAGTGGATGTTCCATCATTACGTGCATGGACCGACATAATGAGAAAGAAGCATAATGAACTTGTGCGTTAATTGCAGCTTGGGCACATATTTTTGAAGTCTGTTGATGCTTCAGCCGATGCACATACTGCTGAATATATATCCTCGTTGGTGGAAGATAGCATCGAGAAGGTTGGAGTAGACAATATTCTGCAAATTGTGACTGACAATGCCTCTGCTAATATAGCAGCTGGGAGGCTCCTCAAGACCAAATATATTTTGGTCATCTTGTACTGCTCACTGTATAGATCTCATGCTTAAGAAACTGGCAAGGAGGAGAAGGTCAAAAATTGCATAGCAAAGGTCAGAACACTGACTATTTTCATCTACAGTCATGCAAAGACGCTCAACTTGATGCAACACTTTACCCAAAAGGATGAGATAGTCAAACCGGGGCAAACAAGAATTGCCACTTGTTTTCTTACGCTACAAAGTGTCTTTGAAAAAAAAAAAGAAGTTGAGATTGATGTTTTCTTCTGATGAATGGAGAGAGTGCAAGTGGTCCAGGACAAAGAAAGGTGAAATTCCTGGATCAATTGTTCTTAGTACAACATTTTGGAGCCAAGTTTCCTTAACCTTGAAGAACTTTTCCCCGCACGTTCGTCTCGTGTGTGTTGTTGATGATGATCGGAGGTTATCATTGAGTTTTGTGTATGGAGGGATTGAAAATGCAAAGGAGATAAAGAGTCTTTTTAAAGACGTTGAGCATCCATATAAGCCGTACATTGATGCCATCGATTCAAAGTCGACAGGGATGCTAGACCATGAAAGGCCGTATCGATATCGATATCGTTTCGATATCGATATCGTTTCGATATCGTATCGATACGATATTTCGACGATCTATCGACGATATATCGCCGAAATATCGCTCATATCGACGAGCCTTTGTGAAGAAAATGCCTAGAAATCAGGATATAGCGCCATATTGGTGCCCATATCGGTCCCATGTCGATATCGATATATTGCCGATATATCGCTATATTTCCTTCCATAGACGGTTTGTTTCACCTTGTAGCTTATTATCTCAATCCCTTTTATTTCTATAGGGATGATGATAAAGTTATTTCTGAAGATAGCTTTGTCATAAATAGATTTTTGTATTGCTTGGAGATATTTTAGCCTGATTTGGACGTTCAAGATGTCATCACAACAAAAGAAATGGTTCTTTAAAAAAAATGGAGAAGGTGCATTTGGAAAACCCCTTGTTATCAAGTTGAGATCCGTCAAAGAAGACGTGTTCGATCCAGGTAGTAGCATGTGTCATTTCTAATATATGATTTATACATATTTCAAGTGTATGAAAAAAATAAGGAGTTGACTTTAATTTTCCTTCTCGCTAATTGGTGGTCTCTATTTGGTGGTGAGACGCCATACATCAAGGCGATGGCAATGAAGATATTAAAGCTAACATCCCCTTCTTCTTGATGTGAGAGGAACTGGAGCTCTTTTGCAGCGGTAGGCTACCACATTTAGGATTTACAATTATTGATTAAACTAATGTTTGTTTAATCAATTAACATTGAATATTTGCATTGCAGATTCACACCAAGAAGAGGAATAAACTTGAAACCAAGAGACTGAATGACTTTGTTTTTGTGAAATTCAACTCAAAATTGAAGGAGCAACAATGTCATGAGGGAAGAGACACATTTGTTTCTAAGGATAGGACGTATGTAAGTGAGTGGATAGGACAAGAGGAAGACGAAGAAGAGGTGTTTCAAGGCTCAGGACTAACTTGGAGCTTGGTGGCCGAGGCAAGTGGAGCAGATGAATTGATGCAGCATAGGAGGAGCCAAAGGAATATGGATGCATTACCGAGTGTGGAGGAGGAAGAAGAATTTATCACAGATTCAGACATTAACAGCAATGATGAAATTCCTCATGTTGTTTTTGATGATTTAGATTAGGAGTTTGATTATCTATGTATTAACTATGAACCTTTTTTGAGCTGTTATGAACCTTTTTTGAGTTGTCATTCATACATATTTTGTTATGAATCTTATGATCCACACTTTTACCTAATAGACAACTTTGGAAATGCTTTCGACCTTGGTTTGAAAATCTTCACATTATAATACTTACATTTTATGTTTTTTTTAAATATAAAATGTCTAGTATTTGAATTTATTATTATATTGCTAATTATTTTTAATTAAAATAATAGAAACTGCATAGTCCGCATATACTTTGCATATACTTCCGCCTGCTCGCTTTTACTCGCTTCAGACCGCCTGACCGAACGAATACCGCGGACCGACTTTCTGAACCTTGGTTGATCACATGCTCGAGAAACCATTATGATGCAAGTATGCCCAGAGGAACCTCCAGTCGACATAATCATAGGCCTTAGAGATTCATTTTCCACAGGAACTACTTCGCCTTATTTTGTTTCCCATCTGCAATAATCTCAATGACCAACCCAACCACATTCATCATGTGAAAGCCCAGAATAAAAGTCAACAACAACAACAAAGCCTTTTCCCGCAATTAAGTAGGGTCGGCTACATGGATTCTTCGCCTCCATTCAGATCTATCTGGGTTCAATCTCGAGCTTATATCCAAAAAACCAAGATCTCTTCGTATAGTCTCTTTTCAATACTTCTTGGGCCGTCCTCGCCCTCTCTTAACCAGCTCAACATCCCAATACTCGCATCCAAGGCCCTAAATGTCGGTTTCGCTCACCATTTCGGTATTGACCAAAACAGAACTTTGATGGAATTTCGGTGGAATTTCGACCGGAATTTCGGTCATTTCGGTCATTTTTTGTACTAGGACCCCCATATTTCGGTCATTTCGGCCATTTCGGTCGAATTTCGATTTCGACTGGATATCGATATTCGACAGAAATTCGACCGAATTTCGCTGAAATTTGAGGCCATGCTCGCATCTCCTAACCGGTGCATCCGTTGATCTTCTTTGCAAATGACCAAACCATCTTAAGCGGTTTTCTCGCATCTTATCCTCGATCGGAGCTACACCAACTTTCTTTCTGATTGCATCATTCTGAATCCGATCTTTACGTGTGTGTGTGTGTCCACACATCCACCTTAGCATTTTCATTTCTGCTACAGTCATTCTCTGCACATATCTATGGTTCACAGGCCAACATTCAGATCCATAGAAAAAAGCAGGTCCCGCGACTGCTTTGTAAAACTTTCATTTAATTTTTAAAGGAATTTTCTTATCATAGAGAACAGCAGAGGCTCCTCTCCACTTTAGCCAGACTGCATTTATAAAAGTCATCCGAGCAAAATCAATAAGAGAGCCAAGAACCTCACACAACACATTGGCAAGAACCTTCAAAACTATGAGATAGTGCTATACAAAGCAATAGTGCAAGGGTCCCCTACACTCCACACCAAGTCCTCTTAGGCAGAAGAAATTGAAAGGATCGGTTAAGTTTCTCAAATCCGCGGTATGTCTAAAGCAACTCCTTCGTCGTGTCCAAAGTCTCTTGACCTACATGTCCCAAAAATCCTGGTTGATTATTTGTGATGTAATCGACAAGTTCGATATATTAAATCATGCTTATATGGATCTTTATTTGTTTATATCATTGGGTCTATATCTGATTCAACAGCTAATACTTCCTACCTACAGGAGACAAACAAGCAGCCAAACTGTGCAGATCGTGATTCTCGTTGTTTCTTTCTTTTCCATACATTAAGTAACACCTCTTTATACTGGAGATCTTAAAGACAAGACCACATATGAAGTGGGTTCAGAGCGTTCAGTAACCAGATTCAACAAACCAACAACTTCGCTACTGGTGATGCTTGTCCACGTTTAATTTTTCCAAAGAAAAGGCGTGCCTGGAGAGTTAAGTGGGGATGCCCCATATTACCATGCCTTGATTCTTTCCAGCCCTAGATTACATGTAGCATGCCCGTGACTACCCAGCTAGAACCCTTTTCTTACCAAAAGTGTCCAAACGAATCTATAGCATGGGCTCGTTACATGAGTCCCAACTGTTTAAGAAACCACCTTGACCTAACCGGTGGATATCTTTGCAAAAAATGGGTTAACCTCGTTACAAGATTATATTGACCAAACCCTACAAAAACACGACACTTCCCACATCTATCTATTTCATACTCGGAGGAAGTATATTGGTTTCTTTTAAATTAATGCACCAACACATCAACATCAAAAAGCTCAGAATCCCATACAAAGATGTTAACATATACGTTAAAAGTGGCCCCTTTGGATATTTAATGCACCTTAAAATTTACAGCCGACGCAAGGTCGGATATATTGACATTTCCCTTTGGATATTTACGAAGATTTAGCACAGAATAAGTACCTTCGTCGAGGGAGATGAAATCTGTGGGCTGTACGCGGCTGTAATCGAAGAGGGGCTCGAGCTCCTCGACGGGGCCGTCCTGGATAAAGAATCAGGAGAATTGATGCAGAAATCGAATTAGAAGAAGGCGATCTTGGAGGAGAAGGTCGAGATTCACCATGTCGATGCCCGATCGATCGAAATTGGGGGAGGTGGAGGTGCTTCTAGGGTTTTGGACGGGCGCCCTTCTGGTTCCTATGAAGAGCTTATCTTTCTCCGTTCCCGCGGAAGGCGAGATTTTTGAGTTTTGAGTTTTTGATGGCATACAAGACAATAAAAAATGATGACGTCCCGTGACTAATTTGCTCAAGAAAATATATTAGATAGTGATTATTGCACTTGTACCCTTTTTAGTTTTTATAGTAACATATGTGCCCCTATTCACGTGCAAATATACTTGAGTCCTAGACTCTATATTGTCCTCCTTCCGGAACGTCCCTGATCAGATGACGAACCACTTACGATAAGTTGGTAATTACGTCGAATTGTTGTAGCACATGATTCAAAATGATTAATCAAAAACCACAAAATTAATTCAATTAAGTGTAGTGAACTTTTATATTTTGCTCGGCAAGTGTACTCTCGAGAAGGCGATGAAAATTTTAGTTGTGAACTAAATCAGACTAATTTTTTTTCCAATTAATGCGCTAGAATATTAATCATGTATGGTACATAATGAGATGAGAACGTGAAGAATTACGGAATTACGTGCAATGAAATGCTCCAAATGTAATGTACAAGTATGTGATGTTTTGATATGCGATGTCCTTTGAGAAATTTTTAGATATTTTATATTTTTTAGCTTTGCAAATTTATTGATCTTGAATGTGTAAAAGAAAATAAATACTTATACTATTAAGTAATAAGGAAAAAGACTATACTTTTTAGGGTAATACACAAATAGTTTTGTGTTTTTCTAGTTTTTAGAATTTTGGATATTTATAAATATGGAAATAAAATAAAATAAAATATTGAAAAATATTTTGTAGGAAAATTGAACACTTTTGTAAAATAGGTCTATATGTAAATTTGGGTCATAAATTTTAAAATTATATTTTTTCCAAATATTAATGATTGATGAATCTAAAACACCTTTTTGTAATTTTTCAAAGAATAATTAATTAAATATAATGCATGCATTTTTTGTGTTTTCAGTTTTTTAAGGATAAAATGCAGCATTTTAAAAAATTCAAATATGAGATGTGTTCTGTAATGAGAGAAAACTATTGCACTTTTTTGAAAATGTTGGAATTAACATGAGTAAAATAAAATCAATAATGGAAAAGTTATGATTTCTTGTATTTCAAAATTTAACCTTAGCAAACCACTTTAATAACAACAATAAAGCCTTTTTCCCACATTAAGTGGGGTCACTATAATAGCGATGTAGTGGCCCTTACCAACTTCTCATTGCATTCGAGCAATGCAAGGCGTTGTTAGTAGGGAATGCCCAAACAAAATCCAAATGTTTGCTTAAATCCATGTTGAAATATCTGATTGTCTTGAGGAAATTCCTAAATAGTGTTCTCAATTGAAAACACTATATATGAATTTGTCTCTGACTAATTTACGATGGTTGTCGGCTACCTAACACAACTCTCCTCGTTTACCCAGACTTGGACCAACCGTATATGAGTTGTAGAGTTTTAAGTGATCAACATTTAAAGAAGTGTCTAGTATTATTCTTATTCTTAAGAAATATTGCAATATATATTTTAGAAAAATCGTAAAAAGAATGTAGAGAATAATTTCTACAAAGCACATATTGAAATAAATCTCAAAAATACCTATGCCAAAAGTTTCCTTTCATTAAAATCTTTAGAAAAGTATTTTTTCACGAGTTTCCACGCTATAAATGAATTTTAAATGATTAAACATCAGAACCAATATATTGCTTCAAAAATCATAAATAATTCAGCATGTATCTAGTAAAGTTCCATAACATATCAATGAAAATATTTAGCAGAGCTACACAATAATATAATGATCACAAAATGCCCTTTCAATTTTGATGATGATAATAATAATATAAATAAATAAACTCAAAAATGACCGATAAATGCTTATTTAGATTATTGTATTTTTGACCAAACGCCCTTTCAGATTATCCAAAGGTGGGTCTCTTTAGTAGATTTAGAAGTTAGAGGATATATCCGCAAAATGCCCAAGTCAAAAGCTGTGAAGCATGTGGACGGGTGCATGATCAGCAACAGATGGTGCTTTAGCTCCCTTTGATCCCATGGCTCCAGAGAAGCCTTGTGTCTCTCTTAAAAACTCTTCACGGGTATTGAAGATGCAGCTTATTTGAGTTTGAGAGATCGCGACACCACTAGACGGGGGTGAATAGTGGTTTGAGGCAGTTATGAAAACCTTCGCAGAATAATCAGCAAGCACAGAAAAAATATTCAAGCAGACTAATCAACATATTTGCATAGTAATTTTATTTTATGCGGAAACCCACCTAGGTAAATACCACGACTTGAGTTTTCCTGACTCAAGATTTCCCGACTAGCTGAGCTAATCAATTGCTTCGCTAAAGTTTGGGATATTTACGTGGATGTCTCAACCGTTTTACAAAGCTAATGCTTCACAATCTTGGATCAAATACTAAGATCAACACTACATGTCAACGTTGTAGCACACACATAATAATATGTGAGCTCTTGTCTTTCTTTGTGCTTCCTTGGACGTCTCAAATCCAAGAGCTCCTCTGCACACATATGATCAAACACCTAAAGTTCTACATAAAGGTGTTGACTGGAAAATATGATATATAACAATTATAATATCCAGAAGGCTATCTCTGCATATATTAGGAATAATTCTCTGATTAATAGTAGATGATATCTCGAGATAAAGATAGCAGTAATGATGGCACTAATAATCTTCAAATAATACCACGAGCAATATCAAACTATACAATAAAAACATCACAAATATCATGGGCGAACAAGTAATATCAAACAATGTAATAAATATCATCGTGCTGAGACGAGGCTGCCAAAAAAACTCTGACTGGTGCAGAAGAACTTGAAGAGTGGCTAGAAGATCGAAGACTATTGATCTAAACATCTTCTTTTCACAGCTTCTCAACCAACAATATTCTAAAATATCGAACGAGTCGAAGAACATGAGAAAGAATATTAAGAAAATCATTCAAAAAGAGTTTCTTGCTTTTCTAATGAAAGTAAAAGTGATTACTCGAATGGTGTGTGTTCCAACAACGGGTATGGGGTCCTTTTATATAGGAGCTCAAGAAAAGTGATCATTGAAATACAAATATGGTATGAAATCAAATGAGATTTCCTAATATGATCGATCAGGGTAACCAGTATGATTGACAAACGGTAAATGATTGATCAATTAAGTAGTGATCGATCAATTGATGATCATTTAAATGATATTTGGAACATGATCGATAATTTTCAAATGACATGATCGATAAGGAGTGATTCGATCAATGAAACTAAATGATCAACAAGGTATGATCAATCAATATGAAAATATAATATATAAGTTCATCAAAAATTTGATATTCTAGAAAAGGAAATTTTGGTTGAAGCTTGCTGAAGTTACAACTTTTGCAACCCTAATACAGAAGAACTATTACAAGTCTTTTGAATAGAGAAACAACAAGTCTAAGCATCTGCATCTGCTTTAGATCCACAATGCAGTCCTGCAATCACAGAGAATATGCGAGAGATTACAATTGTTTGTGTGTATGTATGTCATCTTTGAAATCTCGGAGGACCAAAAAACTAACAACTTAGATTGATTTGATTCCCAATTGTCAACTGCCCACGATTAGACTGCTGGATCTTGGGCTTATATCTGCAGTTAAGGTGTGAGCCCTCGATTGATGATAGTTGCTTGTTTGTGGACTCCCTCCTTCTCCAACCTTATGCAATGGCTTGTTCAGAGGTGCCTAGTTTGCTTCTTCCTATATGATGATTGAGAACTTATGCTTCAATAATGGTTTAATGCTCAGGATGGACATGATGGTAGTTCGTCGGGACCCAACAAATGAATGATGATTATGCTCGAACCTAAAGGGATCAACTAACAGGTATTGAGCGCAAATAAAAGGGGAGATGGGACATAGCTCCTCGGCGTGTTACGAGAGATGATTATAGCTCTAACCAACAGTTTAATTGGACGTGATAGTGGTTCTGGAGTGGGGAAGTGTATGCCAAAAAGTTTAAGAAGATGAGATGCTCGGAGCAGTGTTGAGTTCAAATGAATCAAAATAGGAAGTGGAATAAAGGTCGATAGAAAAAATTGAGAAAATAAAAGAAAGAAGAAAAAAAGAATAGATCAGAGAAAAGGAAGAGGAAGGAGATGGGGAAATTGAAAAGGGGGTAGAGATGGTTTACCTGAATGATTCTCCTTGGTGTTTTGCTAGTCAGTCGAACAGTAAAAGGCCCTCTTGGTCATGTGGATGAATTCACTTGTGGAAGAAGTGTGATAGCCCTGATCATTGCTCGAAACATCCAACGAAGGCATAGGCTGGGCAGTTGGGTTGTAGGCACCAGAGCGGAGACTTGTCGGGTCACACTGGACAGAGAGAGGGCATGTTGTTGGAGCCCTAATTGTTCTCACTGAAGAATGGTGGCTCTTGTCGTCTCTCTTACTCACTCATTCTCTAGAAGATTAGAAAATGATAGGATATGATTGTCAAGGGGACGACTTTATGGATAAAGAGGGCGATTGGGTTGGTTGGTTTGTCGCTAGGGACAAGATAATGGAAGAGACGAGATGATAGAGCGGTTAGTTCACAAGTGGTTGACTATCATAGGTGATAATGAAGGGGATTGGCATTGGTTGTTGGTAATGGAGTCTGATAGGGCTATGATGACGGTTTGACGGAGGGGAGTCATGGGCATTTAGTCATCAGAGATGGATAAAGATTTGGTTTGTCATCAAAGGGATAAGGGAATAAGGTAGTCTGGTGTTACTTTGTGGGGACGATGGATGATGAAGAAGAGTAGACGTGGGTTTGTTTGGTTTATCATGAGAGATGGTGGGGCATGGGTGAAGTTGAGCAGTTAACATGTTAGGTTGATTTGGCATATGTAAGTTGGTGGTTAGAGGTGTTGGGACAAAGTCAAATGGTGGGTGATGTGGATGCTAATTAAAATGGAAAGGGGGTGAATGGAATGATGTCAACTGGTGTGGTTGACTTAGACTTTGCCAAAATCAATTAAAACGCAAAAAAATAAAAATTAAAATAAGGAACTCAAGTGCAAAAATGACCAACATAAGAATCGTATTTTCATTGGAATACAAAATCAAACGGACTCATTATTGCATACATGAACTTTCAGGATACTTTATACGTATAAAATATCAAATTTGGGGTTTTGTATTTTCATTTGATTTCTTTTAATGATATATGCATAGAAATTAAATAAAATAACAATTAAATATTTAGGTATTAATTATTTATATTTTTATTTTTGATAATTAAGAAAAATTTAAATAAGATATATGTGGACTTTATTTATAGTTGTACATTTAAATAAATATATATAGACTCACTTTTGCTTCTTTTTATGTTTTTTATAAATTTTTAGGATTTTTAATTTTAAGGAATTAATCAAAACATAAAATAAAGAAAAAATAAAAAGGAGTAAAAAGGGTCAAATATGTACATAAAATATTATTCTCGAATTAATATAATTATTTAATATATAATTAGGTCTCAAAATCAATGTTTCATAAAATGAATTCTGATTTCTTTGAATTTGGTCTTATTTTTTTGATAATTTGATGTGCATAAATTCAAAGGTGAGTAAAGTCTTACAGGTGTCACATGAGGGAGATATTCAGCCTTTTGATTTTCAAACTTCTTAAATAGGATTTGAGTTTATTTATAATATTTACAAGTTAGTATTTTTACATTTTTCAAATATTAAGGGTAGTATTATGTGCACAATGGAGCTGGTTTCACATCGCTTGGAGTTAACATGTGTTTATTAAAAATGTGAGAAGATTATATAATATGTAAAAAATAATTATTTTTGTGATTTATATATGCTAATGTGTGCTTCTTATTTTTATATGCATGAATGTTAAGAATGCAATATAAACACAATGATGCATGTATTTGCTAAAGGATAGAATTCTATTTTTAGCTCTTAGTTAGATGAAACATGGTTTCATCATCATCCTACCCTACCTCAAGCCTTCTACTCCCCCTACCCCTGCCTCCACTCCTTCCACCCCCTTATACGGCATCTCGAGGCTCGTCTTCAAGGCATTGGCTTCTTCATACTTTGCACCATTTACATTGTTCATTTCCACAAGCTACATGAGAGATCTTGGGATCCATGTAATTCCCACATGTGATTGAGCTTCTTATGTCTTGATCTAGAAGGAATTAATACGCAATTATAAAGTTCTTGTCGATAAGTTATGCTAAATGGAGCCCAAGTATGCTAAATACTACATGGAGGTACTTGTGGGACAACTAGGTTATATGTCCACGTTTGTCTCTACAATGATGATGTCATCGATAAAGTTATGAGGCGAACTAACAACTTAACAAATCGATATTTCATTTTGCAATGGTTCTTGCATTGGCGGACTGAGCCTTGCAGGCATCGCAGCTACACCCAGTCTAAGTGGCCTCTCATATGCTGATTGGATCATGTGGCCTCCTCTGGAAAGTGGCTCCAATAAGAATGAAAGAGAAGAGGGAGTTGTAGGGAATGCGAGAATCAAAAGAGGACATGCATGTGGGACCCCGCCCCGAGCGTCGAACCCGTGAGTCAGCGAAACTATAGGAGTGCTCGTTTTATGTTGTATTTATGCTTGTTTATTGTTACTGTGATATATTTTTTATTAGTCTCTTACATGGTGCCGGTGACAACATTGATGAGGGAGGTATTATTGAATAGGTTGAGATCGAGTTTGTGGAGCTCATGAAAGACCGGGCAAAAGGGAAGGGCACGAGGTCAAAAATGTAGGGATGTAATGTACTAGATTATTTCTAATCGATCATAAGTTTGGAAAGTACATTGTAAAATTTATACACAGATGGTCATACTGATGGAAGGGCGCAACTGTGAACAGTTGAAGAATATAATAATAAAGCTGTAATTGTAAAAAAAAGTAGAAACCTATGTGTACTATAAACTTGAAGTGACACATGTATAAAAATACCTCGTAGATAACATGCCATTTACAAATCATTAGTATGTAGTTTTGTGCAAGAAAATATGTGCAAAATAGTTAAAAGGGATAATACTTTTTCTTGTATTGAAAGGGAATCCCTGGGGCTCTTTATATAGGTAGAGAGGCCTAGGGTTACAATGCAATTGTCATGTGAGATGACTAATCTACCCCTAGGGTTTGTGGGTAGAGTGCTATACAACATGACTAATCTACCCCTAGGGTTTGTGGGTAGAGTGCTTCTCAACACTCTCCTTCAAGCTGGAGCATATATATCAATCATGCTCAGCTTGTTACAACATTTTTCAAACTGTATGCATGCAAGCGGCTTGGTGAATATATCCGTCGTTTGATCCGAGGAAGGTACGCTCTGAGTACGAAGTAGCCCTTTCTGTATCAAATTTCTAGTATAGTGGCAGTCAATTTCCACATGTTTGGTGCGTTCGTAGAACATAGGATTGTTGGCTATGTGCATTGATGCTTGGTTGTCGCATCTAAGTTCCATGCTCTTTCCAGGAGTGATATGAAGTTCGGTAAGTATAGACCGGACCCATACAAGTTCTGTTGCAGCTTGAGCCATGGCTCGGTATTCACTTTTAGCACTCGAGCGAGAGGCCACAACTTATTTCTTGCTTCTCCATGTGATTAAATTTCCTGCAAGATAAGTGCAGAACCCTGCAGTAGACTTTCTATCGATCAGGCTTCCTTCATAGCCTGCGTCTGAATACGCCATGAGATCAAAGTTATTGCATTTGGTGAATAGTAGTCCTCTTCCTGGAGATGATTTGATGTACCTTAAGACCATCATGCATGCATCATAGTGGGCTGAGATAGGTGAGTTCATGAACTGGCTAAGTTTTCCGAAAGCAAGAGAGATATCTGGTCGGGTGATGGTAAGATATAGTAGCTTGCCCACTAGATGTCTGTATCGACCACTATCCTCAACATCGCATGCCTCCTAGATGCGTCCCTTAGGATCCATGGGTATCTGAGCTGGCTTAGATCCTAGCATCCATGTTTCTTGAAGGAGGTCAGTAGCGTACTTTCATTGAGACATAACAATTCCTCTCTTGGATCTTGCTATTTCAATCCCCAGGAAATATCTTAGTGGTCCCAAGTCCTTGATCACAAATTGTTCTGACAGATGTTTCTTCACTTCTATAATACCACCGTGGTCATCTCATGTGAGGATAATGTCATCTACATATACCGGCATAGCTACAGTTCCTTTTCCATTCTTCCGTATGAATAAAGAATGATATGCTGAAGATCGCATGAGGCCAAGATTCTCTAATGTTTCTGATAATTTTTGAAACCGTGCGCGAGGACTCTGTTCGAGACCATATATGGCCTTGCGTAGCAAACAAACTTTCTGACACTCCCCTTGAATCTCGAACCCAGGTTGTTGTTGCATATACACAATTTCTTGGAGGTCTCCATAAAGGAATGCATTTGCCACATCTAGTTGATGCAGGGACCAATCAAGCTGTACTGCTACTGCCACGAGAATTCTTATGGTGGATAAACGAGCAACTGGAGAGAAGGTATCAAAGAAGTCAACCCCATAAGTTTGCGTAAACCCTTTTGCCACAAGTCGGGCTTTGTAGCAAGAAATAGATCCATCTGGATTGTACTTCACGGTGAAGACCCATTTGGAGCCAACAATTTTATTATCGCCTAGTGGATCTACAAGTGTCCAGGTATTCCGAGAGATCAAGGCAGACATCTCTTCTTCAATTGCTAGGCGCCATTTCGAGTCCTGAATGGCCTCTATATGATTACGAGGAATAATGGTACCGGGATGGATTGGGCGAACTGTCTGTATGTAGGGCTGAGTTTGGAAGAGGTTACAACAGCATAGATTGGATGCTTCATACTGTACCGCGATGGACATTGCCTGGTCCCCTTCCGAAGAGCGATAGGTATGTCACTTAGATCTTCCCCTGGGTTGGCGGAGATACCTGTATCTGCATCTGTATCTTCAGTTTGTAATAACTCAGTCGAGGGACATACCTGAGGAAATGGTGCGTGCGCAGAAGGGTTGTAATCAACCTGAGGAAGGGGAATAGGAAGAGGGGAAGTGGTAACAGGGGGAGGTGATACATGAGTGCCAGATTGGGGGTAATAAGGGAGAGATTCAAAGAAAGTAACATTGGGACTTATGTAGTGTCTCTTAGCACGTGGGTCATAGCACCTATAACCTTTTTGATTTCGAGCATATCCTAGAAAAATACATTTGACTGCTCTGGCAGATATTTTATCCCTACCAGGATCAAGAAGATGAACGAAGGCGATGCAATCAAAGACTTTTGGAGGGACATGAAATATAGCTTTTCCTGGGAAAAGAACCTCAATAGGTATTTGCTCGTCAATAGGAGTAGAAGGCATGCGGTTAATAAGATATGTGGTAATTAGTACCACATCACCCCAATATGTAGATGGCACATGATAGTTAATGAGTATTGTGCGAGCAATATCAAGAATATGTCTATGTTTACGCTCTGCCACTCCATTCTGCTGGGATGTGTGAGGACATGTGGTTTGATGCAAAATGCCTTGAGACACTAAGAATGATTGCATGTCATGCGAGACCAACTCCTTAGCATTGTCAGATCTAAGGGTTTTTATAGTGGTACTGAACTGATTCTTTATTTCATGTATGAAATGAACAATGATTTGAAAGACGTCAGACTTATTTTTCATTAATAAAGACCAAGATACGCGAGAAAAATCGTATACAATAACCAAATAATATCTATTCCCTAGTCGATCAGGATAACGACTGGATCTCCATATGTCAAGATGAACAAGTTCAAATAGACTACTAGAATGAACGGTACCCGACGAAGGAAAGGAACTCCGGTAATGTTTCCCCAGTTGGCAGGCCTCACACACTAGGTTGACAGTGGGAGGGAGTTGGGGAAGAACTCGTCGAAACTTGTGAACAGAAGGATGACCCAGACGTTGGTGCCAAAGAGCACTAGAGGATGCAGAGAAGGTGGTCCCAGAGTAAGCTGTAGTGCCAAAGGACTGGACAAGGTAATATACTCCCCCTTCTTCACGGCCCGCACCAATTGTCCACCCAGATAATATGTCCCGAAATACACAAGATATGGCGTCAAATATTGCTCGATAGTTGAGTTCTTTACAAATCTGGCTAACTGAAAGGAGACTGATGGGAAAATCCGGAACAAATAAAACATTGTTGAGTCTGATATTAGGAGTTAGATGGACATCACCTTTTCCTTTTATTGGGGAAAATCATCCATCAGCAACATGTACAGTCCGTCCAGGAGGGACATTACGCAACTGTTGTATGAGAGTTCGTTCGTCGCACAGATGAGTGGAAGCGCCTGTATCAATTAACCATTCTGATTTTGTAATTCTATTGGTAGACGCGATAAAGATACCCGATCGTGCCATTGCTGCAGTGTCTGTAGTATTGTCCTAATATGAGGTAGAGGGCTCGTTCGAATGTAACCTGTTGAGATGCTGCATCAGATCATCGAAGTCCCGTATGGGGACCTCCACTGGAGGACTATCTCCTTCATTGGCCATTCGAGCACTAGGAGTAGGGTACCCCTGCTTGCTGTAGCATACAGCTTCTGTATGACCAAATTTATGACAGTAAGAGCACTGGATTGTGCTACGACCTTGTCCCGGGGTGAAGCGTCCTCGACCACAGCTCCTGAAGGAGCCACGACTTCCTCGTCTAGATGGGGTAGCGAGAGCAGAAATTTGCCCCTGATCAGTGCCTTTAGCACTTGTACGAGGAATAACAAGACGACTCAAGGTACTGTAGGCTTCTTCAATGGTGGGGAGAGTGGTTGCTGTGATCATTTGATCACGAGCAACCGAGTAGCCAGAATCGAGTCCAGCAAGAGATACAAGAACTGCCATCTGCTGGCGATGTTTCTGAATCAGACATGTGCAGCCTGGAATACAAGCATTATATCGCTCGAAAAGAGATTTTAAGAGAGAGAAATACTCAGGTAGGGAGCGTCCGACTTGCTTCATGTTGAGCATGTCAAAATACATCTGATACATCCTGGTTGAATTTCTATCCTAACTATATGTGGCTTGAAGAAAGGTCCACATATCGTGGGCAGTGTTGTAATAAACGAGTTCATCAGCAATCCGGTCAATAACACTGACCATAATCCAAGAACTGACCATGCCATTGTCTTTGTCCCATGTTGTATTTTTGCTTGTCTTCTCAGCATGTTCTGACTCCAAGAGAATGTGTTCCTTGTCGTATCCTCGTACGATCATGAGGAACATGCGGGATCACTTGGGGTAGTTGGTGTCGTCCAATTTAAGAATCGACCCAAATGAGGGGAGTCGGGTGCTCCCTCCATCATATCCTGGTGATGTCATATCTGATTGTGACATGACGTCAGAGGAAATCAGACCTGCTATATTGAAAATAAGATAGGAAATATCAACTTCTTCCTATATCATGTCGGGCGGAGGTTGAAGAACAACATCAGTGAGTGTCGGGGGAGGTGCTGGAGAAGACGGGAGCCGCAAGGAGACTTTGCTGGAGATGATGCCGAAGATCAGGTGAAGACTGGAACCCACAAGAACTGCAGGTTACGTGGTGGATATGCGATGGGGGGGGGGTGCAGGGGTTTCGAAGCGGTGGATCGACGGCGGGTGGGTGGTGTGAAGACCCCGAATACCGAACATGGATTAAAATGCAAATCTTGGTTGAGTTTGGACTTAATTGCAAAATCTGTACTTGTCCAATGACCAAAAAATTAGAATAAGGAGTCCATTGCATAGGGCTCGTCGATAACTTTCCAACGAGTCTAAGAACGCTAAAATCCAACTTCGGGAGTTCGAGTTATGACCATTTTAGAGAGAGGGGGTCCAGACCATATACGGATCCGAATCCGAGTCCCAACCCATATACCAGCCCTCCCCCTTCATGAAACTCGCTCAAAACGTCCAAATCCTCCTTCCTTCGACCTCCAGCAGTTCCCTCCTCCATTCCTCTTCCCTCTCCTTCACCAAGGGCCTCCGGAGCACCTTGGATCGGCGATCCGAAGTCGTGCCCGTGTAGAGAATGTACGGTGTCCCCTCCTTTTGCTGTGGCCTCCACATGATTTTGACCTATATATATATATATTTGCTCGATTAGAGTCATTTGTTCAACTTGATACTGCTGAAGGTTTCGAGATATCTGGAAGTTGAGTTTTTATTAACCTGTATGTTTAAGTTACATATGGTTTGTGATAATGGTTGATGTTGGTTTTGATCTCATATCTAGAACAGGGGTACTGTTTTCCTTTTTGAATCTGTGCCAAATAATTCCGATCTGAATATTTAACGGTTGTGACTTTCTGGAATAGAAAATCTGAGCTCTTATTGGTGACTACCATAAACATATGCAGAGACAATAGTTGATGTGGGTTGGTTTATGTCCTTTGCAGGATATGAGTAGGGATTTAGTCTTGAAATTATATATGCAGTCTATGTAAGATCAAAAGAGTTTAAAACGTTTGTGGGCCTTCCTATGGAAACAGAATGTTATAAATCAAGATTATATGAGATATCATCTGAGTTACGGGTGTGCTTAAACTATTCTGTATTGATTTGCTTATCTTATCTGTAAGATACGAGAAAGGGGTTTATTTGGAATCTATGGTCAAGTGAGACTTTGTCAATTACAACATCCATCACCATGCATATTTTGTAGAACACCTGTTAATCATCTGTCTGTTTCGTTGGATGAGTGATCAACCTCTTGGGAAGGGGCCACAACAATATTAAGATGGAGGGCAGAGGTTACAACAGTTGATTCATCAAAAGCCAATTCCATATCACGTGACCCTTGCATTTGGTACCTCTGAAAGAATATCCCTGAATGTTAGACTTGTTGTAGTCCACATGCATCAGTTGAGATGTCATCATAAATAAAACTATACATTGACAAGTCCTGTAGATAGACCCACCACCAATTTTGAATGGACGCCCAACTGATGCATGCATGCGGGAGTTCTATTTCAAAAAATAACCCAGCTTTTTGAGTGCTCGCGAGCCAACCTATGCTCTTGTTGGTTAGAAAGGTGTTTGGATCGATGGTACACAAAATCAAGGAATATTGCTCCTGAAAAAAAAGAATGCCATCTATTGGAATGTTTTAAAATCTTCCGTCATAAATGATAGGCCTGAAAATTAGTGGAGATTTCCCATCATCATCATCATCCATTTTTGAGATAAAGTAAAGCTCACACAGATGGTATTTGCTATCTTTTATATAATATTTGATTTTTATGGGACTTCTTATGGGCATATCCACTGTAAGTAATATATTAGTCTATTGGTTATTTGTAAACCTAATCTGGTACATATTATCAGCGTATAATGGCATATACTATTTCTGGAAGCTCAAAATCCTTTTATCTTGCTTGTCTAAGCAACCTCTGAATGAAAGACACGTTAATGGCATTAAAGATGTTGTCTACTGTTATAATTGATTTTACGTGATTACGAGAAGGGACATTTTTCGATCATATTGTAATTAGAGTAGATGCTGCCAAGGGAGGGGCCTGCACCCTTGGGGACTCAGGTAGAAGCCTAGATGACCGCGATCCCAACTACTATTGTAGTTGTAACGGTTGGAGAACATGTTGCTTGGCACACCGAGGTGCTAATCTGACGGTGTTGGCCTCGGCACTTGCATGCTTTAGCCCGGTGCTCGAGTGCGGGCCAAGTAGTCATGGTTGGTCGGCTAGTGTTTCGCTTGTTCACTTAAAGGTAACACTCGTGTACGGGCCAGTGTAGGCCACATGGGTCGGTATTCCGAGTGGGAGCACTAAGAGGGGAGTTCCGAGAAATGTGGTTAATGAAGTTGGGAATGGGATATCAGTCTCCTGTGCATAAGGAGGATTGGGTTGTCGTGATGAATTCCGAGTTGGAAACTTAGTTAGGATGCATCATTATCCACGAAGCTTGGTTACTCATATCCATATCAAAAAAAAGAGAAAGAAATGTAATTCTGGTGAGATCAGTTATCCAGTTCTTTTCTATTTTGCACACATTTAATTTATATATTGCTTGTTATTGTATAGTTGTTTAAATCATATTGAGCAAATTTGCTCATAACGTACCTACGCGTGGATCCGCAGGTTCACAGCAGTGACTAGTTGGAGGCACCATCCTTTTGTGCAGCCTCATGACACTTTTTGCAGTACAGTTGTTGGTAGTAGTTTTACTATCCTTCTTCACTTGTAGTATTTTGTTGAGAGACATGACATATAATGTATAATTATGGATGCCTATTTTTTCTTACATGTATATTTTTTTGTGGACATGGAAATGAACAATGGAATGCAATAGAATTGATGAATGCAATGAAAAATTTTAAATTTCCAATGTTTTGTGATATTTTCTCCTGCTTTTGTGAATGTCAAGTATTCGAATGTGGAAATGTGTATGCGTGGAAATGGATTTGCCGAGTACCCGGATCCTAGGAGCGTCACAGATTGGTATCAGAGCAGCGGTACTCCATTCCATTCCACGCATATCATTCCTTATTGGTGTTCGAATACTGGATAGTGTGAAGGTCTTCTGACCCAACACGAGTCCACAGGAGAACAACATGATTGCATCCATGTCCACATGTCTCACATAATGTCTCTCTTAAGAAATAAGTATTAATACCTTAGTCCTTTTTGCAGAACCATACCGCCTCGCGTGTATCCCGATGTGGTGCAACAATTGGCTCTCCTTGTACCGGCAGTACATGAGATCCAACAACGTCAAGAGGCGATGGAGCAGCGGCTCCAGCGGCAGGATGACCCCTCCTACCGTCCCTTTCACGACGGGGAGGAGAGTGTCAGCTTGTCGTTTTCCTTGGAGCCTGAGCAGTCAGAGGATGCAGATGCTTTGCAGAAGCATCAGAGCACGTACGCCGCATACCAGCGGGCGGCGGTACCACAGTTCCTTGTTACCACCACCCCTGACGACGCTGAGCTATGGATGCCACAGATTTCCAAAGTTTTGAAGATGATACATGCACCCGAGGACACGTGGGTGTCATTTGCAGAGTACTCATTGGCTGGATATGCAGAGTGGTGGTGGAATGCCACCAAGAAGCATTTGACGGGACCCATTACGTGGGAGACCTTCTTTGACGAGCTCCATGCAGAGTTCTACACAAACCATTGGGTGGAAGATCAGAGGAGGCAGTTTGCTGAGTTGAGGCAGGGGTCGATGACGACCCAAGAGTATCTGATCCGATACACAGAGCTCTCTCGCCATTCCCCCGCTACAACAGCCTACCCCCAGGAGAACTTGCAAAAGTTCATCCGAGGAATGCGCAAGGAGGTACATGAGCGGCTCTCTACCCTGGACCTCACCTCCATCAAGGAGGTTACTGCGAAGGCGAAAAAGTGGGAAGCTACACAACATCGATTACATGGGGGTCAATCACAGTTACCTCCACTTCAGCCTAGCAGAGTTGTGCGTCAGAACTTCTCTCAGTTCCGTAGAGAATGCCGCCACCATCCGATAGTGGCGGCACCATCCACTAGCAGGTTTACACCATCCCCTACCTTGGGGCAGGCCTTGGCAGGATGCAATTCAGTTTCTTCTTGCCCCCCTACACAGGCATCGAGTCGTAGGTTTGGAACTGATAGTTTTGCTTCTGGTGGGAGCCTGTCACATGCATACAGTCGTACTTGCTACCTTTGTAGATAGTCGGGCCACTTCAAGGAGGCCGTGACTTCCAGCGAGGCCCACAACAGCTCAGGAGCGCAACAACAATAGAGTGGAAGACCAACTGGGTCTTCTGGCCAGTTTCAGAGATCAGGATCCCGCAAAGGAGGCCGTGACTTCCAGCGAGGCCCACAGCAGACAGTCAGTGCTCGGGATCCAGTGCACCACAATGAGGACAACTGAATGTAGTGACACAAGAGCAGGCTTACGCTTCTGGATCGGTCGTCAAAGGTACGATTTCAGCTCATGGGACATCCTTACATGTACTGTTTGATTCAGGGGCTTGATGAATCCACATGTCATCATCTTTATTCTATCATTTTGGCATCAAAAACCCTAGCAAAGGCCTGTAAATAGTTTTAAAGAGAGCATCTTAGCATTCATGCATGTGCATCCCATTAATGTGTAAAATACTGTAATTAAAGCTAAAGATATAGAATAAATAAAAGAAAAGAAAAAGGATAAAATATTGTAAATATTTTATGACCCAAAACCCTGAGACCTAGCCATCTTGATGAATAGGTCCATCAGGAATAAAGTAGGGGGAGATAAGGGCCAAATACCTATATTTATTAATTCATTATTTATTCATTTTGGGACCTATTTTTAGTTCCACTTTTAATACATCAGATAAATAAACTCGGTACATGAAAGTTGTAGATAAATTAATAAAGAAAAATACAAAATTGATTTCACTGAAAAATAATACACAGATAAAAAGTTATGGTCTGAATAAAATTCCAGAATCCCAACTTCCCAGACCCGTATCTCACAACTGAAAACTCCAAATGCAGCAAACTCACCTTTAATTATATATAGAATAAAATAAGCTATTTAATGGCGGTGGATTCGCATTTGGCGGAGCTACGGTTTGAAAGTTGAGTTTTGGACCCTCATTGTACAGTTGTACTGAGTAAAATATTCACTTTATTATTTATTCATTATTTTTTTGCATTTTTGTATTTTTATAATTTTGTAAATATTATGTATAATAATTATGTAAATTAAAACAGGAATAAAAACCCAAACAAAACTCAAAATAAAAATATGTATATCAAATACACATGTATTATACCTGTACCCATACCTATACAACACACTCTTATATTTTATTAAATATACTAAACAATTCAAAAAAATGAAATAAAAATATATTTACATGTATAAAAGTATTTTATAATTTTATAAAATCAGAAACAAAAATAATAAAATTAAAATACACAGAATAAAAATAAAAGACTAAAATATATATGTATTATACCTATAAAGGGCATAAAAAGGAAACTCATAAAAATATACCTCATAAAATTAATTAAAAATCATAATAAAATACTACATAAAATAATAAATATTTTTTATTTTATAACCTTAATTTAATAAAATCATTTTCGATTTTTAATCTATTTTCTAAATCTTTTTCAGGACCTTTTTCCTGGTTGGTCCACGTGGACCAACCAGGGGCCAGTCACAGTTGACCTCGGTCAACTGTCTTCCCTAGGCCCTGTAGCTGCTGTCAGACCTTGGTTTGACCCCCATTTTGTCGATTTTTCTAGCCTCCATCTTGCACTTTTTGAGATCGAGTCCTTCATGACTTTTGTCTCTCGATTCATGGTCTATCACACCCTTACGTTTTTTGGGGGACAGAGCCATCGATTCACCAGATCTGGCTCGATCTTTGGAGCACCTTGGTCATGGGGTCAAACCAAATATATGGCACCCTCCACTTTCCATTCGAATTCGAGTCCCTTCGGTCCACCCCTCTCCGCCTCTCTTGTGCTCTGAAGCTTCCTGGAGGTGACAGCTCCACCGCGAGCTCATCAGCCAAGGCGTACGAGGTCGAAGGCGTCTCCACCACCTCCTGCAACTCCGGCAGTCGAGGTTCTTTTCTTCCTCTGGCTCCGGCCATTGAGGGCCTCCTCCTTTCTATTTTTCATTCGTAATTTACTCCTGTTAGCTCTAGGAACGAAAACCCTCAAAAATACCTAAGGATTGTCGCCTGAATCGACTAATCCATCAACTTGACCGGAGCGCACCTTCGGCCATTCACCGCCAAGTCTCGTTACGCATCGCCACCACCATCTTGAGGTTCAGGCATTTTGCCCTGGACCTCCTAACTCGTTTTGCAGGTCTCAGCACTCTGATTCGCACCTGGAAGCTATTTTGGAGCTTCGCCGGAGTTCGCGAAGCCCCCCAGCTCCGTCGGCCGCCAGCGAGCGCCTCGACCGTCGCCGAGGTCTCTTGAAGCCTCTAGGAGGAAGAGGAGACCCCCCCCCCCCCGGAGTCTCCACGTCCATTTTGAAGCTCCATCGTCGCCGGAGGACGGAGATCTTGGACGGCGAAGCTCGCCCTCGCCGACGTTCTTCGCTGTTCTTGGTCCTAGCCTCGCAACCGTCGGATCGTGGAGGTCTCCCAGATTGCACAGCGTCCGTTCGATCTTCCAGCCCCTTGACCGTCCGATCTTGCGAGGAGATTTGATCTCGGTCGTGCATCGTCGAAGCGTCATCGACCGTTGGATTCACGCCACGTGTTTAAGTGAAGATCCGCAGCCGTTGGATCCGCGCGCCCGGGGTATTTTGCTCTTTTAACCCCACGCATTTTGTATTTATTATTTAGTCCTTAAACTTTCGTCTTTAGCGTAAAAACTTTGTAATATTTGCATGTAAACCCCTCATCTTTATTTTATTTGCATTCAGGTCCTGCGCCACGTCACCTCACGTGTCTGTGCGCGTGAGGGGGTGGGCATTTTGCAAGGACCCCCCTGGGTTTGGTTATTTCACTTTAGTCCCAAAATTTTGTTGAACAATGTAAAACTTTGGGATATTTTGCATATGTACTCAGGACGTTTTTGAATATTGCAACTAGGTCCCTGCCAGGCACGTGTATAGCACGTGTGGGGTGTGGGTAAATTGTATCGATACCCTTCCGGGGTTTGTATCTGTTATTTAGTCCATTAAATACAAGTTTAAGAAGGATATTTTGTGGAAATTTTGCATGCTTACCCCTGGTTGTTTCTTTATTTGCATTTATACCCCTACTAGGCCTAATTAACTTTGTGCGCTTGTTTTATTTGTTTCAAACATCATTTTGCCTCGAAAAATTCCACAAAAATTCGCAGAAGCTCCTGTTAACTTGTATTTGCACGTCATATTTTTGCATTGCATTTTTATTGCATTTTAATATTTATTAAAAATCAAAAAACTTGCTTTTTTGTCTACTGTCTAGCTTAGAAAATACCAAAAAAATAAAAATACTTTAAAAAATTTCAAAAAAAATCCGTACTGTCTATTTTATCATATTCTACTGTCAATCCAAAAAATCATTAAAAATATCAAAAGAAAAACCTTAAAAATTCGAAAATACTTAAAACTTCAAAAAATTCTAAAAAAATTCTAGAAAAGTCCAAAAATTGCAAACTCAGTTCCTGTTTCTTCCTTATTTTATTTTCTTTGTTTTAAAACCAATTTGGAAAATTTTAAAATCATTTGATCTTTTTCTTTCCCATTTTAACCCCAGCCAGTAACTAATTCACTGTTTTGCTTTATTTCAGTGTTTAAAAATATCAAAAATATTTTAAAAAATACCCAAAAATCACAAAAATAATAGAAAATTATAAAAATACCAAAAAGATTTTATTTCTGAATTTTTGGCTATTTTTGCATATTTTTATAAATATTTTATCACTCCTTGTATTACATTGATTTTATATTCCAATATTGAAAAAAAATATAAAATATAAAATTATCAAAATCAGAGAATTAAAATCAAAAATCAAAAATTAAAATTAAATAAAAAAATTAAAAAAATTAAAAACCCACAAAAATATTTGCTTGCATAGTGTAGACATCACTTCACTTTCACTCACACACACACACACACACTTGTGCATCTCACCTGTTTGCTCGCTGTGTTCGAACTCTCTGCATACTTGCTTGCTATACACCTTTTGTGTAGAGTTAAAAATAAATTTTAACTCCACATCTATTTCTAATTGGTTGATCTATAGTGTGGGTTAATTGTTGATTAATTACGGTTTATTGTGGGTCGCCACAGCGACGTAGTACTCCCGCCTTGTGCGGACTATTTAGACCCTCGATAAATCGTGATTATCAAATGGCGCCGTTGCCGGAGAGCAACAACGAGTAGCTCATATTTGCTTGATTGTGTGCTGTCTTCATTATTGCTTTTACTTTTATCTCTCTTATTTTTGATATATTCTGTTGAGCTTTCTGACCACTCTTTTGTCTTCTTGCGAGGGACCGCGGAGCGAGGCGGATCGCCTTGGGGATCCGAAGCAACCACGTGAGGCGGAGCCGGCTTTTCTTAAGCTAAGCCGGCAGGAGAGAGCAGGAGGAGTGAGAGAGTGCTTAGATTAGTTGCATTTTTATTTTGTGTGTGAGAGAGATTTATTAATTTGTAATAATACATGGGCTTGAACACTCAGACTATCGGGCCTAATTTCCGGGTTTTTGTTCACCCGGGGGCTCACCGTGGTTTTTATCGTGTTTTTCCGACTGTCATTTTCCGGTTTTGTTTTCATTTTCATTTCTTTTGTGGATTGAGCCCTTAGTTGTAGGCCTTGCTTGTTCGATTAAATTAGGTCCAAACACACTAAAAACCATTGCATGCACCCATAGCTCGTAGTTGGACTTAGTTTAATTAAATAGTCAATTCACTTCTCTTTGATCCGCCGCGCCGCGAGCTCATCCCGCCAAGCGCTTCTCCTAAACTCAATGTGTTGAGAGAAGGAGGGGTGAGCCTAAACCGGACCTTAGGATTGGAGATTGGTGGATTGACTTGTGGTTCTTAACGCTAGAAGTTGCCTACCTTAGGACGATTTCCGCATTGCATACCGGCATGTAGATTAGGTTTATAAATTTCTGCTTTGCATCCCGCATGGAGAGAGCTGGGATTCGTTGTAAGTCTTCTTACTTTGCATCCATCATTTAGGCACAAAGGTGAGATTTCCACCTTGGTGTTGACTTGCATTGGCTTTTCTGACTCTATTCTCCCTCTGTTTTTGGATAAAGTAGGATCAAAGCGATAACACCAAAAAAATTAAAAAAGGGACTGCTAAGAAAACCTTGACCAAAAATAAAATTGGTAATTGAATTCCTTGATTGGGGAGAGTAACACCCTCACTTGTATTCAAGTTGCATGGGAAGGTCTCCTTCCAAGTGAGCAGAGTGCTTCGTAAGGACTAGAGCCCAAATCCCAGCTTGTGGCTGCCTTGTGTATCGCTTGGATTTCCGAAGTATTGGCGCTACTATCGTACGTAGGCGAGTAGGCCTCAGTCGCCATTGGTGACTCACTATTGTGTGAGCACCGACCTTGTCCGAAGTACTGAGCATAGGCCACGCCTTCACAGGTGTGTCTGTCTCACCGTCTGCGTCCGAGTAGGATCTTGCACGCTCACGGGTGATTCCGTTGCGAGCGAGATCCGAAGTATCGGTTTCGCCTATAGACTTCCTCTCTTATTCTTTGGATGAGTAGGGATCCAGGAAGGGTTACAAGGACCTTAAAAAGTGCAAGCTACAGGTTACACAGGAGGAGGACAAGTACGGGAATACTTTTCCGGCAGTACTCTCTCTCCTTTAGGCGTAGCGCTCTAAGGACTCGTGAAAAGATTAATTCCTGAATTCAAGCTAAAACCGACAGGATAAAAGCCGAACCTTCACGGCTTCATGTGTTGAGTTGGTGAACTCACCCCTACTTTGTGTTTGATTGCTAGTTCTATTTAGGTCAAGATCAAAAACACAGCACAATTGTGCGCAATTTTGCTTCTACCTTATTCCTTCTTCTTCTGCATTCACCCTACTCTTCCCAATAATCAAGATGATGGGACGGAGGTCTCTTAGGCCGACCTTGTCGGCACCGCTATCCAACACTCCTCCCCATTCATCTAGGATAACCTCGGAGAGTCCGCTCTCCGAGCCTGAGTTCACATCCACCCTGTTCCCCCTCGACCACCCTTCTCATTCTCCTTCTCTCAGTTCAATAGTTTCAGAAGTCAGTGCATCACAGAGTTCAGAGCATTCGACAACACCTGAGATGGCCTCTTTTGCTTTTTCAGAGAATCCCGAGATGGTAGACAGAGGAGAGCACCCAGATGACCATGATCACCCTCCGTTCTTATTTGATCAAGCGACCATCAACAATTCCTTGCTAGCTTCCCTGGAGACCATGTAGAGGCAGATCCGTGATCAGGGAACTTTCATGGGTGATCTCATGAGAGAAATTGCACAGATGAGAGAAAACCGACCTGGGGGCGGTGGCGGTGGTGGAGGAGGAGGACCTGATGCAGGAGGAGGTGATCCCGACGCTGAGAGGCTGCCGCAGACCATCATGCGAGAATTGCATAACCCAGCGGTGTCCCTTACACATCGGTGGATCAGACTCCCGCCTATCCATGGAGATTTCGAGCTTCGGCCCCACACCATTCAGTTTCTACCCAAATTCCATGGGTTGCCGACCGAAGAGCCACACCTCCACCTCCAAGAGTTCGAAATGATCTGCAGTACCATCCATGACAGGCTGATGACCGAGGACACGATCAAGATGATCGCCTTTCCATTCTCCTTGGTTGACAGAGCCGCATATTGACTCAAACACTTGGGGCGATTCATCGACACTTGGGCAGATCTCCAGACCGCGTATCTGAAGAAATACTAACCTCTCGGCCGGACAAATGCAGCTAGAGCGATGATCAGCAACTTTGTCATGATCCCGAACGAACAATTCCATGAAGCCTAGGATCGATTCAGAGAGCTCATTGACCGGTGTCCACATCATGATATCTCCAAGCCCAACCTGGTTCAGAGTTTCTTCTGTGGGCTGACACCGGAGTTGCAGGGGCTTGTCAACGCCTCTTGCGGTGGGTCGTACTTTTCCAAAGGTGAAGACGACGTTTGGGCCATCTACGAGGGTATGGCATAAAATTCAACTGTGATGGCCCAAGCCCGTGTTTACACACAGCAGAAGCCCCCGTAAGGAGCGGGATCATTCTAGAGGATCGCCTGCATCGATGCCGGTCCTAACACTTCGTCGGCAGCCGCAACCCAAGCTGAATCAGCCACAGCCGACATGGGAATCATCAGTGAGAAATTGGACCGTCTCGAGATCCTCGAGAAGAAACAGATGCAAGGCATGGCCCAGATGGACCAGATTGCCAAGACCATGAGTGACCTGAAGACACAGATCCTTTGCGTACAGGAGGCACAAACTCATTCCCAGCAGCCTCCCAGGTCACGGGCTGACCCCAGCAGTAGCAGCTCCAACCAACCTTCTGCCTCGTACCGCCAGGTTAACCACATCCAGGCAGAGCTTGTTCCACTGCTACAGTACTACCCAGCCCAGCCGCCATCTCCGGGCACTCAGATGGTGGTGTATCAGCCAGAGTAGCCACTGGCAGTTCTTCCTCCACCCTCGTTCGAGCAAGACCCATTGATGGAAGTCAATGGGGTATGGTACGACCGGTACCCTCAGCCCGGGATTCGTCGCGATCACCCCGGATTCCGTTGGGGCAACGATGGCTCCTCATCTCAGCAGCAGAATCCCGCTCAAGGACAGCAGAGCAGCCAGCAGCCACAGCAACACCAGCAGCCCCAGTATGCCCAGCAGCAACAGTACCAGCAAGGTCCTCGTCCCGCCTATCAGGGACAACAATGGAGGCAGCGTCAACAGCCTCATCAATCTTACCCCCATCACCCCCAGTACCAGCAGCAGCAACAACAACCTCAGTTCCATCAGGGACACCCATCCGGTTCTCAGGCCCCCGCTTTTGAGAACCCAGCTTTAGATGATCTTGCCCGCTTGCTCTCCGAACAGCGAGCATCCTTCAGGCAAGAAATGGATGAATTTTGGCAGGAGATGAGGGAAATCATCAAAGGCAAGGCCGCCATACCCGCTCAGATTGAACCTAACCCGAACATTCTGAAAAAGAAGTCTGAGCAGGTAGAGTTCACAGAGGATACCTCTCCTAGTGACTATTTGAGTGATATGTCTATTTCTTTGTATGATGCTGATTTTGTGACTACTAGGAGCGGTAGGATGCCAGCCGGCGGCGCCTCTTCTGAGCGACAACCAGCAGCTGAACCAGGAGCACCAGAGGAGCAGAGTAGCGGTGTTGATGCCGCTAATGATGATGTTGAAGATGGTGGTGCTGAGGCCACCAATGATGGAGTTCCAGACGACGGTACTGAGGCCGTCGTGAGACCAGATGCAGACGGTGGTGCTGATGCCACCATTTTGGATGCCGAGCCAGAGCGCGGTGCTGATGCCGCAGAGTCAGGTGCCAGTGGTGGTGCTGAGGCCACCACATCTACTTTTGTTGAGCTTCCCTCTGTGATGTTACCACCTTTTGTATCTATGGACCGTGGTAACAAAAAGAAAAACAAAAATATGAATAAAGGAAAGGTTTCTGTTCATATTGCGGGTCCATGTGTGTTGAATGATGATGATTGTATGGATTCTCCTCCTTCACAGGCACAGGGACCTACTCCTAGTCCTCCATCTGAGGAGGCCCCTACCATCCCCTTCCCTGAGGCACTCCGCCGGGCGAAGGGGAATAAAAGAGAAAATCCCAAAAAAGAGCAACATGTAGAGTTCAGCAATCAGATGATTGACAGATTCCACATTCAGCTGACTCTACGGGAAGCATTTGAGCATATCCCCTTCTTCAAAAAGAACTTGAAAGAGACAACTACTGTCCGAAGGAAGAAGAGGAACAGAGATCAAATCCATATGCTCACCCATGACACTTGCTGCGCCATTCAGAACACATTGCCAGCCAAGAGACCTGATACAGGAGCTTCCTATGTCAGATGCGAGATTTAGGAGCAGCGGTTCGATCGTACTCTATTAGACAACGGGTCTTCGATCAACCTCCTTCCGGCAACCTTACTCAATCGATTTGAGTTTGGTCCTCTTCTTCGGAGCAGGACGGTCCTTCAGTTTGTTGACAGGTCGATTAAGAGGCCGAAGGGGTTGTTGAAGGACGTGGTCGTTACCATTCAAGGCCTGAAATTCCCCATGGACTTTGTTGTACTGGACATGGAGATCCCTGAATCGGTAACCGATGCCCCCATCATACTTGGACGCCCATTCTTGGCCACTGCCAAGGCGGTATCCGACCATGATAGTGGGACGGTGTGTTTTCACGTAGAGGGTGAGAGCATACAAATAGAAACGATTGACAAGACCAGAGCCAGATAATTGGCATGCTCAGAACAATCCAGCGAAGCCGAGCAGATGACAGAGGACGAGCTAGACATCCACCAGGAGTGCGATTTTGTGATGACAGATGATGAATCCAACTGGAAAGATCCTGTCGCACCGACCCTCGCCTTGCCTACAGATTCCCTATATCTCAAGCTCATGGCAGTCGAGAGCCGGGAGAGCACACCCCTGGAGGAGGATACACCTGAGGCTGACAGTGTTGGGATGAGTGGTGCCGATGATTTTCATTCTTGCTCATCTTCTTCTGATCCCTCAGATTCAGACATAGACTGGGATGATTTTGATGACTATTTACCTTGTTTGATTCCTTCTGAGCCAACAACCATGACAGAGTGCGAGCCAGTGCAGTTTATTGATGAATCAGCAGGCCGCCCTTCGTTAGAGATTAATGCAGAGCGAGAGTTCTCCCATGCAGACCTGGTCGCCTTCACACAGACATATTAGAAGCCAGATCTGCCACCTCCCAGTTGTCTAGAATTGAAGCCTCTGCCGCTGTCATTGAAGTATAGATTCCTTGCGGGTGAGCCCGATATGCACCCAGTCATTATCTCAGCAGGTTTGACTGGAGAGCATGAATCTCGTCTGATGGAGGTTCTTGAAAGAAACCGCAAGGCAATAGGTTGGAGTATAGTTGATCTCCAGGGGATTAGTCCGGCTTTGTGCTCCCACCACATTTATCTTGAGTATGACGCTAGGCCGTCGCGTGAGTTCCAGCGACGGCTGAACCTGAATCTTCGAGATGTGGTCATGAAAGAAATATCAAAGTGGTGGAGCGTCGATTTTATCTACCCCATCTCCGACTCTAAATGGGTTAGTCCGTTACATGTGGTACCCAAGAAGACGGGTATCACTACAATTGTCAATGAGTCTGGAGAGGAGATCGCTACCCGAGTACCCACTTCTTGGAGGGCTGTGTGTACTAAAGACGATTGAATGAGGCCACTGATAAATCTCGTATTCATCATGCTAAAAGCCACTTATTAAAATCCCTGCTTAAACAAACCAATAAAAATACCCTCTAATTCTTTATTTTTATCATGCGCCATATTGTGTTTAAATTACCATTAATTTATTGTTTTTAATTTCCCTTATTTTTCTTGTAATTATTTTTTCACTCAAAAACCCCTAAAAATTAGATAGAATAGTTGTCCATAAATCACTGACCCTTAAAAAGATAAAAAAATACAAAAAGATCTCAAAACCACAAATTTGGTGTTTTTATCCCCTTAAAAATACCCCCCAAAATAGCTTTTGTACAGATGACCTCTTTTGGCTTTTTAACCAACATGAAAGTTGTAGATCTCATCGAGACGAGCAACTTTTATGTTTTGACTTTTTCCAAATTCGGCCTCTAACTATTTCTTTTCTAATTTTCTTTATAATTATTATTTGAATTATTCTGATTGGGCCACGTGGCGCTCTCTGGAGCCGCCACACGACCCGCTTCTTCTCACACCACCTGGCGCCCAATCTGGGCCGTTGGATCCCCTTCCCCCTGCCTGCATCTGAGCCGTCCACCCCGCTCCACTTCTCAGCCCTTGGATCCATCTTCCAGATCTAATCTCGGCCGCTACTTCACGCCTTAACCTAAGCCCTCCGATCCTGCTACCATCCAACACACCTCAACCTGCCACGTCTCCCCTCACCACAACCCTCGGATCCTACAACCATCTAACGCCCATCAACTTGCCATGTCACCTATCTATCCCTCACCGTGGATCTCTCCCATCGACCGATCCTAACCACTCACACCCGCCTCTCTCCTAGCCACACGATCAGATCCCGATGATCTGATCGTGGCCCTCTGTACGCGTTCCACTCCCTGTCGTTGGATCGCGAGTTCCAACGGCCATCACTCATCGTCTTCCTCCAGCCGGGTCTCCCTCCAGACGTTACGACACGCGAGCCTATCGTCCCCTTCCATTTCTAGCCAACGCTCCAGCCATCACCTCCTCGACGTAACGCCACCTACCCAACCACAGTTCCTCTGCCATTCTCGCGTGACCTACCTCGCTCACTACCATTAACACCATCGCCATTATTCCCCACTCGAAAACGCCTCGTCGACACTGTAACCCCCGACCACCTCCGCCTATTTAAGCCGATCTTCGTCACCAATCAACCCATCCACCAATCACGGGGCTTCGGCCTAACCCTTGGCCCTCCGGTGACAGCGGAGCGGCCCGTGTCGAGGCGTCGATGGCCGGAGCACCCCGGTGTGACCCGTGGCCTCTGGCCACGTAGCGGTTGTTATCGTACACCGCCGAGCCTCCTTGGAAAGATCGACCAGGTCGAGGCGACGACCTCGAGCTCCTCGGAGCTCAGCCCAGATCACCACCTCCGCCCCATTTCTACCTTGCTCCGGCAAGGAGCCTTACCCCTCTACGTCTCCTAATTATCACATCACCACCCCCATCGTTCACCCCCATCCGACAAGTCCTCCACCTTCGCAATATCATCAGCATCTTCGCCCCATCTCCTCCTTCCTCCAGAACCCCCTCGTGCCTCGACCCCACCACTCCTCCGCCTTCACGGCGGAGGACTCCACCGAGCCACCACCTTCTCCACCTCCGACGGCTCCCACCCCACTTCACGCACTCCGCACAACACTAATACACGCTTCGGCTATAACTGACCAATGCAGATATCTTCAATAGCCGGACTTCCTGTCGGAGCACCTTCAAGATCCTCTCCTCCGACGACCGTGCCTCGCCGAGCAGCTCCAGGTAGCATCGGAGCGCCGCCTCAGCTCCAGGACCCTCGCCTTGCCTCCAGTGAGCTTCCTCGACCATCATTCGACCTTGGGAGGCGAGGCGGAGCCAGCTGCAGGTCGCCGGATCCTCGCCTCCTCCGGTGACCTGCGGAGGAGCGCGAGAAGCAGGCACCGTCCGATCACCAGGATCGGACGGTTACGATGAAGACACGTGGCGGACCCGAGCCTCATCCCAGACCTACAGGCTCGGGTCCTCCGATCCTCTAGCCGGACCTCCAGCAGCTGCCACGTGGTCCCGAAGCTGAGGGTCCTCCCGAGCCTGGCCCCTCGCGTGCGTAGCACGTGAGGTGCTGGGCAAATTGCAAGAACGACCCCAAAAGAATTGATATTTGCACTTTGGTCCCCAGGCACGTGCCCCCACGTGCGTGTCTGGGTAAATTACAGGGAGGCCCTCCAGGTTTTGAAGAATTGCAATTATGCCCCTGCACGCAATGGAAAAATTACAACTGGGCCCAGGCGGTTTTCTTTATTTGCATTTAGGTCCCTTCAGGGACCTAAATGTAATAATTATCCTTTTATTTCCTCGCATTTTTATTATAATTATGCCCTTGCACTGTTTTTAGCATAACTTGAGCATCGTAGGTCCAAATTGCATGATTTTAGTGTCGTTTTGATCCTTATTTTGTCCTCTACATTTTAGCATGCTTACTTGTTCCATTTGACACTGTTTTAATTTAAGTGATTTTTTATGTGAAAAATGGGACCATGCTCTACTTGTCTTGATTGATTTGATGACCGATTTTTAATGATGTGTTCAAATTGGCTCTAATTTCATTCTATATTACGTTGCTCTCATTTTAGGGTATAATTGTAGGTATTTCTGACATTTTATTCATTATGAATATTCTCTTGCATTATGTGTCCATGCATCATTTTAACTTGCATAAAAACAAAATAAAAAATGCATGCATCATGGCATTGCCTTGTAAATAGCATAGTGCATCATAATTTGCATATGGACCTGAAACTGAAATTAATTGACATTATGCCTTCATGAATCGAAATTCAATACACACTTTAGGCTGCCGTATCCCTGTGTTCGACCTTGGTACACTTGCCAAGTATAAATATTCCACAGCATTAAAAGTCTGTGGTTTTTGCTGAACCAAATTCGCCTCCTGTACTACGACATAATTCCACACTATTAAAGAGGCGAATTTTGCATTCATCAAATGGCGCCGTTGCCGGGGATACGGCTTTGCTTAATTTTTGAATTTTGATTTTTTCAATAATTTCTAGGTCCTCATTTCATGCATCATTTCTTTGCATATTATTTGCTGATTTAATTTCTCTGAGTTTCTAACTTTTCTCTTTTGTGGCAGGGCCCATGAAAATCGGGGACGCCTGATCGTCATGGAGGCACGAAGTCGGGAGCTTCAGCTGAAGAGGCTGCAAAAGAAGCCGTGAAGAATTCTAAGTTTTTTTTATCAGTCAAATTTGCATTGCATGTTGTAAAAAAAACATTGCATCTGCATATTTGTTTTCAGTCTTGCATATTGTACCAAAAAAAATTCCCCCCCACACAAACCTACATTGCATATGCACATACTCACCCCCACCCTCCCCTTGTATCTCTCTCTCTCTCTCTATCTCTCTCTCTCTCTCTGTATCTATTTTTCACGAACCCCCTCCCCCTCACCCTTGTACCATAGAACCCCCCTAACGCATACCTTACTTAGGCTATTTGTAGCCTAAGTATAGGGGGGACCTGCCTAGTCATCCCTCCCTCGTTCTGTCTTCTTGTGCTTAGGCCGATTTTGGCCTAAGTATAGGGGGACCCTCCTCCTCAGTTCCGCTATATCACCCTGTACTTGAACCGAGCCGTGGCTTCATGGCACTTGTGCTATGAGGGCATAGCAAATTTTAAGTATGGGGGGTATACCGTATATTATTATATATTACTTTAGCCTTAGTTCGCGTTTTTAAAGCTTTTTAAAATTTTATTTTTTGGGCTGGGTTCTGGTAACCTTGGGAACTGAGTAAAGACTTGTAAAAAATTAAAAATTGAGGGATTAATTTTTGTAAATATTCCTGTATTAAAAAAAATTGTTTTAAAAATCTTTCTTGGAGGTTGACTCTGACTACTAGGTTTAGTAGACATTTTCAGTGAGGGAACCTCGGTCTCCCTTAGCAGAGTGGGTGGTTTAGAGGACATCGCATACGGCCCCGTCCTCAAGTAACACGGGCCTCGGCCCGTACTTACACCCATACAGGCTGAAAGTGTATACTTTTATTTGAGCCTGGGCTAGTCATTGTCTCTTCGAGGAATTAAAAAAAATTGAAAAAACTCATAAAAATTTGCAAAAGATAAAAATCACACAAAAATTCACTAACCCAAGGAGTTGGTGTATTCCTGACACATTCACACTCACGCAAGGCTTGAGGATTTTGAGGACACTGGATCTCTGGAATCTTGAGAGTCTGAGTTAACATGCCTTAGTCATTAGGGTTTTCATGACTTAAATATCCACACTCCTCTGGTTTGAAAGATTTGAGTGCTATATTGCACTCTTCATCTCTACCTTTAAGAAAATATGATCAGCACAGTCACTTCCACAACTGCATGATTGATGAGCTGAGATGAGATATCACTTGAGGAACTAGGACCAGAGAAATGAGTTTAGACCCGATCTAATGATATTCAAGGATGGGATAAAGTTAATGAAGGCTTCAGAAAACCTGAGTGTCAGCAAAACCCTAGCCAGTATGTGAACAAGATTCATATGCTATCTCTTGGATATTTACCTAAAAGTGCCAGGGTGTGATGAAATTTAAAGGAACTTGTTGATCAGTGTGCGCCAATCTCTTGGTAAAAGCAGTGGAGCTAGCCAACAAAAGAAATGAAATGTCAAAGAAAAGCTCTAAATCCATAGTCAATTTCCAAATGAGCTTCCACCAATGGCGAGCGCTCCCAAACATTTTCAAAGTGTCCACTTGGACCAAGCGCTAATTAGGACCACGGAGTCGGGCTGACACCACAAAAAGGGCCCTGCATCGTAAGCGATACAAGTCTAGGTGTCGAAAGTATCTTAGATACTCAGAAAAGACACACCCCGGTGTATTCCCAGAAAAACAAGTGCAGGAGACTCCAACTCTCTTGACGGACACATTGATCAACAAAATAATAATAATATACATGTATTGAGTAAAAGGCACTCGAGAGGCCCCTTTGTTCCAATGTGAGGGTGAGAAAATTAGACACAATCCCAGTACCTCCATCATGTGGCTGTCCATCAACATTTCAAAGTCTGACAAACTAATGAGACGGTGGACTGAAGGAAGAACATACTTATTCCCTAGTATTGAGGATTAGGTCTAGAGGAAGATCTTTGGGATTGGAACTTTGGGTGATGCATCGACTCGGCTCTCATGAAATGCAGTACACTAAATGTCATATCCTTATATTATATGTACAAAAAGAGAGTCTGATAATCAGAGAAGTTGGATTCCTTCTGACTAAGGCTTGGATAAACCCAGAATTTTAGGATCACTTAGGTCAAGGGTCTTCGAAAGATCAAGCCTTGAATTTTTCACACGCACTGTCAGGAATTAAGCCGACTCCTTCATTCTTTAGATACTCGAGGACGAGCATGGTTTAAGTACAGGGGTATGATGAATCTCGTATTCATCATGCTAAAAGCCACCTTTTAAAATCCCTGCTTAAACAAACCAATAAAAATACCCTCTAATTCTTTGTTTTTATCATGTGCCATATTGTGTTTAAATTACCATTAATTTATTGTTTTTAATTTCCCTTATTTTTCTTGTAATTATTTTTTCACTCAAAAACCCCAAAAAATTAGATAGAATAGTTGTCCATAAATCACTGACCCTTAAAAAGATAAAAAAATACAAAAAGATCTCAAAACCGCAAATTTGGTGTTTTTATCCCCTTAAAAATACCCCCTAAAAATAACTTTTGTACATATGACCTCTTTGGCTTTTTGACCAACATGAAAGTTGTAGATCTCATCGAGACGAGCACTTTCATGCTTTGACTTTTTCCAAATTCGGCCTCTAACTATTTCTATTCTAATTTTCTTTATAATTATTATTTGAATTATTCTGATTGGGCCACGTGGCGCTCTCTGGAGCCGTCACGCGGCCCGCTTCTTCTCACACCACCTGGCGCCCAATCTGGGCCGTTGGATCCCCTTCCCCCTGCCTGCATCTGAGCCGTCCACCCCGCTCCACTTCTCAGCCCTTGGATCCATCTTCCAGATCTAATCTCGGCCGCTACTTCGTGCCTTAACCTAAGCCCTCCGATCCTGCTACCATCCAACGCCCCTCAACCTGCCACGTCTCCCCTCACCACAACCCTCGGATCCTACAACCATCTAACGCCCATCAACTTGCCACGTCGCCTATCTATCCCTCACCGTGGATCTCTCCCATCGACCGATCCTAACCACTCACACCCGCCTCTCTCCTAGCCACACGATCAGATCCCGATGATCTGATCGTGGCCCTCCGTATGCGTTCCACTCCCTGCCGTTGGATCGCAAGATCCAACGGCCATCACTCATCGTCTTCCTCCAGCCGGGTCTCCCTCCAGACGTTCGCGAGCCTATCGTCCCCTTCCATTTCTAGCCAATGCTCCAGCCATCACCTCCTCGACGTAACGCCACCTACCCAACCACAGTTCCTCCGCCATTCTCGCGTGACCTACCTCGCTCACTACCATTAACTCCATCGCCATTATTCCCCACTCGAAAATGCCTCGCCGACAATGTAACCCCCGGCCACCTCCGCCTATTTAAGCCGATCTCCGTCACCAATCAACCCATCCACCAATCACGGGGCTTCGGCCTAACCCTTGGCCCTCCGGTGATAGCGGAGCGGCCCGTGTCGAGGCGTCGACGGCCGGAGCACCCCGGTGTGATCCGTGGCCTCTGGCCACGTAGCGGTTGTTATCGTACACCGCCGAGCCTCCTTGGAAAGATCGACCAGGTCGAGGCGACGACCTCGAGCTCCTTGGAGCTCAGCCCAGATCACTACCTCCGCCCCATTTTCTACCTTGCTCCGACAAGGAGCCTTACCCCTCTACGTCTCCTAATTATCACATCACCACCCCCATCGTTCACCCCATCCGACAAGTCCTCCACCTTCGCAATATCATCAGCATCTTCGCCCCATCTCCTCCTTCCTCCAGAACCCCCTCGTGCCTCGACCCCACTCCTCCGCCTTCACGGCGGAGGACTCCACTGAGCCACCACCTTCTCCACCTTCGACGGCTCCCACCCCACTTCACGCACTCCGCACAGCACTAATACACGCTTCGGCTATAACTGACCAATGCAGATATCTTCAATAGCCGGACTTCCTGTCGGAGCACCTTCAAGATCCTCTCCTCCGACGACCGTGCCTCGCCGAGCAGCTCCAGGTAGCATCGGAGCGCCGCCTCAGCTCCAGGACCCTTGCTTGCCTCCAGTGAGCTTCCTCGACCATCATTCGACCTTGGGAGGCGAGGCGGAGCCAGCTGCAGGTCGTCGGATCCCCGCCTCCTCCGGTGACCTGCGGAGGAGCACGAGAAGCAGGCACCATCCGATCACCAGGATCGGACGGTTACGATGAAGATACGTGGCGGACCCGAGCCTCATCCCAGACCTACAGGCTCGGGTCCTCCGACCCTCTAACCGGAACTCCAGCAGTTGCCACGTGGTCCCGAAGCTGAGGGTCCTCCCGAGCCTGGCCCCTCACGTGCGTAGCACGGGAGGTGCTGGGCAAATTGCAAGAACGACCCTAAAAGAATTGATATTTGCACTTTGGTCCCCAGGCACATGCCTCCACGTGCGTGCTTGGGTAAATTACAGGGAGGCCCTCCAGGTTTTGAAGAATTGCAATTATGCCCCTACGCGCAATGGAAAAATTACAACTAGGCCCAGGCGGCTTTCTTTATTTGCATTTAGGTCCCTCCAGGGACCTAAATGTAATAAGTATCCTTTTATTTCCTCGCATTTTTATTACAATTATGCCCTTGCACTGTTTTTAGCATAACTTGAGCATCGTAGGTCCAAATTGCATGATTTTAGTGTCGTTTTGATCCTTATTTTGTCCTCTACATTTTAGCATGCTTACTTGTTCCACTTGACACTGTTTTAATTTAAGTGATTTTTTATGTGAAAAATGGGACCATGCTCTACTTGTCTTGATTGATTTGATGACCGATTTTTAATGATGTGTTCAAATTGGCTCTAATTTCATTCTATATTACGTTGCTCTCATTTTAGGGTATAATTGTAGGTATTTCTGACATTTTATTCATTGTGAATATTCTCTTGCATTATATGTCCATGCATCATTTTAACTTGCATAAAAACAAAATAAAAAATGCATGCATCATGACATTGCCTTGTAAATAGCATAGTGCATCATAATTTGCATATGGACCTGAAACTGAAATTAATTGACATTATGCCTTCATGAATCGAAATTCAATACACACTTTAGGCTGCCGTATCCCTGTGTTCGACCTTGGTACACTTGCCAAGTATAAATATTCCACAGCATTCAAAGTCTGTGGTTTTTGCTGAAACGAATTTGCCTCCTGTACTACGACATAATTCCACACTATTAAAGAGGCGAATTTTGCATTCATCAGCCACCAAGAAGGATCATTTCCCGCTACCCTTCATTGATCATATTATCGAACGGCTAGCTGGGAAGAGTCATTATTGTTTTCTTGACCGGTACTCTGGATATAATCAAGTGGCCATTGCGCCCGAAGACCAGGAGAAAACGACATTCACCTGTCCGTTTGGGACGTATGCCTTCAGACGGATGCCCTTTGGTCTATGTAACGCTCCGGCGACATTCCAAAGGTGCATGTTGTCCATATTCTCGGACATGGTGGGTGATTGTTTAGAGGTCTTCATGGATGACTTCTCAGTCTATGGCGATGGGTTCGATGCTTGTCTTGACTGCCTAGACCGTGTGCTTCAGCGCTGCATAAAGGTCAATATTGTTTTATCTTGGGAGAAGAGTCACTTCACGGTGACTCAAGGGACGGTCCTTGGTCATATCGTCTCCAACAGGGCATGGAGGTCGATCCGGTCAAGGTGGATATCATCAGAAAACTCAATCCACCGTCCAATTTGCATCAGTTGCGGTCTTTTCTGGGGCATGTTGGTTTCTACCGACGGTTCATTCAGGACTTCAGTCGAATTGCCTGACCGCTTACTGACTTGCTGACAAAAGACACCGAGTTTATTGTCAATGATAAGTGTCTGGCATCTTTTGAGACTCTCAAAGGTATGGTTGTTTCAGCTCCTGTCCTTCAGCCACCCGATTGATCTCTCCCATTCGAGATCATGACGGATGCTTCAGATTTTGCCGTTGGGGCTGTGCTTGGACAGAGGAGGGATGGTTTACCGTTTGCCATTCACTACGCCAGCCAGACTTTGGATGCCGCTCAGCGGAATTACATTGTGACTGAGAAAGAGATGCTGGCCGTAGTCTTTGCTCTGGATAAGTATCGATCGTATATTCTCGGATCTAGAGTGACTATTTACACTGATCACACCGCCATCCAGTACTTAATGGCTAAGAAGGATGCCAAAGCATGCCTTACCAGATGGATCCTTCTGCTCCAGGATTTTGATATTGAGATTAAGGATAAGCCCGGAGTCAAAAATGTGGTGGCGGATCATCTCTCCAGATTGGAGAATCCTGAGGAATCTGAGCCCAGCGCACCTATCACAGAGACATTTCCGGATGAGGCGATCTTGGCTATCACCTCGCTCCCGTGGTACGCCGACATTGTGAACTATCTTGCAGCCAAGACGGTCCCACAAGGTTGGCCCAGGCAGAAACTCGAGACCTTCCTGGCGAAGGCCAAGTTTTACCATTGGGAGGATCCCGTCCTTTATCATGAAGGAGGGGACAACATCTGGAGGAGGTGCATTCCTCAAGAAGAGCATCATAGCGTCCTTACACACTACCACAAGCTTGAGGCAGGAGGACATCATTCTGGAAAAAGGACAGCACAGAAGGTGCTTCAATCCGGCCTATGGTGGCCTACTCTCTTCAAGGATTCTGATGAGTTCGTGAAGAGATGTACTGACTGTCAGAAAATGAGAACCCGCGGACAGAGAGACATGATGCCCATGCAACCCATTCACTTTTGTGAGGTTTTTGATGCATGGGGGATTGATTTCATGGGCCCATTTCCTAAGAGTCAGGGATTCGAGCAAATTTTGCTCGCTGTAGATTATGTCAGTCGATGGGTTGAGGCCATCCCCGCCCGAGCCGCAGATGCTAAAACCGTATGCAAATTTTTGAGGAAAATATCATTTCACGGTTCGGGGTACCTAGAGTCTTGATTTCAGATGGGGGGTCTCATTTCATCAATGACAAGGTTAGGGCCCTTGCATACGAGTTCGGCATTGGCCATCGGGTTGCCACACCGTATCACCCTCAGACTAATGGTCTTGCCGAAGTATCGAATCGGGAGATAAAAACAATCTTGCAAAAAGTTGTCCGCCCAGACCGAAAGGATTGGTCACAGCTTTTGGACTCGGTCTTGTGGGCCTATCAGACTTCTTTCAAGAATCCATTGGGGACATCTCCCTTTCGTCTCGTCTATGGCAAGCCGTGCCATCTGCCAGTGGAAATCAAGCACAAATCTTTTTGGGCAGTCACTGAGTTACTGTTAGATCCCGAGAGTATAGGAGACCAAAGAAGAGCAGAGTTGGCAGCCCTGGAGGAACTAAGAGATACAGCCTTTTCGAACAACTTACAATACAAAGAGAAAGTGAAGACATGGCATGATTCCCATATCAGCCATAAACAGTTTGAGCCAGATCAGAGAGTATGGTTGTTTGATTCCAGGCTGAAATTATTCCCAGGAAAATTACAGAGCAAGTGGAAAGGTCCATATGTGGTCAGGAAGGTACATGACAATGGCAGTATTGACATATCTGAACCATCATCTTCCTCTACCTTCCACGTCAATGGTCAACGCCTGAAGCTATATCTATATCATGATCCACCGACCATTGACGTTGCCCCCATTCTTCTGGTATGAGATGTGTTCTTTGACTCACATTATCTGCATCTCATACATGGTGATCAATTCCCTCTTCCGCTGTACAGATCCATCTGTTCATATCACTCTTTCATCTGTTGATCTATTTTCTTCTTTTCTTCTTTTCTGCTTTTCCTTTTCCATTTTCTTTATCTATCAAAAAGGTGCCACCCTTGTAGACAGTTTTCCATACTTAGGATGTACTTTGTCCTAAGTATAGGGGGTGTGCACCCCGAGTTTCTCTATTTTTCGATCCTCTCCATTGTCTCCTCTTCTTGTCTATACTTAGGGATATCTTACCCTAAGTATAGGGGGAGACAATCTGAGTACGATCTGTTCATTCCCACCCTTGACCCTCCCTGCTTTGTGTACAGTCTGTTATACTTAGGATTACTTGATCCTAAGTATAGGGGGGACGGTCAACTTCTCATTGGTTCGTTTATTTATTCTTTAGACTTGCCTATACTTAGTACGAATTATGTCTTCTCTTTTCTCTCCGATCTATGAGGACATAGCTCAAGCTAAGTATAGGGGGGTCGTATATACTGTGTATATAC
This sequence comes from Ottelia alismoides, assembly GCA_037367405.1. Lineage (NCBI taxonomy): Eukaryota > Viridiplantae > Streptophyta > Magnoliopsida > Alismatales > Hydrocharitaceae > Ottelia > Ottelia alismoides. The sequence goes on from JAZKJV010008597.1 coordinate 259,797, forward strand.
TTTAGCCATAACTCGTACTTTCGTATTTTCTTAATAATATGGCTAATTATTCTTTAAAATTCATTGAAAACCAACAATACAAAGGTGTTTTATTCCTCAAATTCTTTTTGTAATTACTGATTAATAAATCAGGTGAAAATGTTTTTTTGCAAAATGTTTGAAAAATAGTTTGAAAATCCTTGTGAAAATCTTTTGAAAACTATTTTGAAAATATTTTGTTACATGTTTTCAACCTTTGTAAAAATGTGTGGTTTGTAAAAATTTATTTTCTTTATGTGAAATAAAATGTTTGAAAAATGATTTGCAAATGGTTTGAAAAATGGTTGCAAAAATATTTTGAAAAATCTATCTATACTGTTTTGATAGCCTTTGCAAAATGATTTTCAAATGTGTGTACATGTTTTAAAATTTTGTAAAAACTATTTTGGACTATCGTTTTCAAAAATTGTGTGAAAAGCTTGTGTCAAATAAGTTTGAGGAATACGTACATCTCACTAAAATCCACTATGTGTATATACTTATAAAATGGATCACTTACCCTGTAAATTCTCAAAATCCACTTCTTGTAGATATAAGAAGCACTCCCGTGCACATATTTTAACCTAGTTTTAGCCAAACCTTTTTGTTTTCAAAAATCCCAAAAACATTTGCAAAAAATTAAAATCCAAAAAAAAACATTTGAAAAATCTTTTTGAAAAATACAAAAAATGCATATGCATCATCATCATCTTTTCAAAAATCCATAAAAAGTTCAAAATCTTTGAAAATTGCATCACAAAAATATTTCCTGCATAGCATTGCATAGCATGAGCATTTTTCGGATTAAGTTTGATAGTTGAACAAGTCGGAATAAAATCCGGAGATTGGAGCTTGATTGGACCTTAAAATCTACCTAATAACAGGAACCTTATAGGAACTGGGTTTGAGGTACTTCAGGTCTAGTTGACTTAATTCTTTGAGGATCACGAGACTTGGTTCAATGGATTCTTGACTGCCTAAGTAGAGTATTTCAGAGCACACGCATGACTCTTGTTGATAATGACCTAACTTGGACACCTGCACCCTTCACATGGCTTAACTCAGTTGGAGTGTTGAGGGGATTGGATTTGCCGGTATGAGACGCACACAAGTGGAAACACTTGTCCTCCTCTAGGGAGGGAAGTGCACCCCAACCCTTCCAGTGATTAGGAAGTCTAAAGACAGGAGAGTGTGGGTTGCAATAAAGATTCAAAAGAGGGATAGTCTACTGGCTCAAGAGGAAAAACTCCTTATGTAAATGCTGCTGTGAATAGTTTTCAAAAAAAGGCATGTACAAAAATAAGAAGCCTGTAAGTATGTACAAATGTTGTAAAGTCAATAAGCAAGCTTGAGTTCCAAAGTCATATCATGTGAGCCTGCAGCAGGATGACTTGACTACACTGGTCTTGCATCCCAGGATAGGTAGCTACACTGGCTACCGTCCGTTCTTCTCTTCACCCCCTCCTCTTGAGCTGGTTGCAACTTGAACTTAGAAGGGAATACCCCGCTCCTCGAGGATGGAGTTATTGGATTGGGGAATCATTGGGTTGTCGTACTGGAAAAGTCAGTCTCTTTGTCATTCTAGTTGAGGAGAGCCACCATCACTTACACTGTACGAGTCAGATTCATAGTCGTAAGAGTTTGCGTATGAGTTGAGATATTTCTGACCTGGCTATTGAGGAGACTTGGACAGAATTTTGGGATTCTCAAGGACTGTTGGATTTCAAATTCGGTTTTCACTAAGGTTCTGCCCGCACTAAAATTCCAAAGAAACGCCTTAAGCTCCAAACTTTGATTTTGTGAAGACAAGTTTGATAGTTAAACTAAATCCAAGTTCTTCTTTTTCTTTTCTTTTCTTTTTCCTTTTGCACTTATTGCATAAGTGTTTGCTAGGTACTAGCAAAGGTAAAGTGTAGGGGGATGATGAATCCACATGTCATCATCTTTATTCTATCATTTTGGCATCAAAAACCCTAGCAAAGGCCTGTAAATAGCCTTAAATAGAGCATTTTAGCATTCATGCATGTGCATCCCATAAGTATGTAAAATACTTTAATTAAAGCCAAAATTATAGAATAAATAAAAGAAAATAAAAAGGATAAAATATTGTAAATATTTTATGACCCAAAACCCCGAGACCTAGGCATCTTGATGAATAGGTCGATCAGGAATAAAGTAGGGGGAGATAAGGGCCAAATACCTATATTTATTAATTCATTCTTTATTCATTTTGGGATCTATTTTTGATTCCACTTTTTATACATCAAATAAATAAACTCGGTACATGAAAGTTGTAGATAAATTAATAAAGAAAAATACAAAATTGATTTCACTGAAAAATAGTACACAGATAAAAAGTTATGGTCTAAATAAAATTCCAGAATCCCAACTTCCCAGACCCGTATCTCACAACTGAAAACTCCAAATGCAGTAAACTCACCTTTAATTGTATATAGAATAAAATAAGCTATTTAATGGCGGTGGTTTCACATTTGGCGGAGCTACGGTTTGAAAGTTGAGTTTTGGACCCTCATTGTACAGTTGTACTGAGTAAAATATTCACTTTATTATTTATTCATTATTTTTTTGCATTTTTGTATTTTATAATTTTGTAAATATTATGTATAATAATTATGTATATTAAAACATGAATAAAAACCTAAACAAAACTCAAAATAAAAATATGTATATCAAATACACTGGTATTATACCTGTACCCATACCTATACAACACACTCTTATATTTTATTAAATATACTATACAATTCAGAAAAATGAAATAAAAATATATTTACATGTATAAAAGTATTTTATATTTTTATAAAATCAGAAACAAAAATAATAAAATTAAAATACACAGAATAAAAATAAAAGACTAAAATATATAGGTATTATACCTATAAAGGGCATAAAAAGGAAACTCATACAAATATACCTCATAAAATTAATTAAAAATCATAATAAAATACTACATAAAATAATAAATATTTTTTATTTTATAACTTTAATCTAATAAAATTATTTTCGATTTTTAATCTATTTTCTAAATCTTTTTCAGGACCTTTTTCCTGGTTGGTCCACGTGGACCAACCAGGGGGCAGTCACAGTTGACCTCGGTCAACTGTCTGCCCTAGGCCCTGTAGCTGCTGTCAGATCTTGGTTTGACCCCCATTTTGTCGATTTTTCTAGCCTCTATCTTGCACTTTTTGAGATCGAGTCCTTCGTGACTTTTGTCTCTCGATTCATGATCTATCACGCCCTTGCATTTTTTGGGGGACAGAGCCATCGATTCACCAGATCTGGCTCGATCTTTGGAGCACCTTGGTCATGGAGTCAAACCAAATATATGGCGCCCTCCACTTTCCATTCGAATTCGAGTCCCTTCGGTCCACCCCTCTCCGCATCTCTTGTGCTCTGAAGCTTCCTGGAGGTGACAGCTCCACCGCGAGCTCATCAGCCAAGGCGTACGAGGTCGAAGGCGTCTCCACCACCTCCTGCAACTCCGACAGTCGAGGTTCTTTTCTTCCTCTGGCTCCGGCCATTGAGGGCCTCCTCCTTTCTAATTTTCATTCGCAATTTACTCATGTTAGCTCTAGGAACGAAAACCCTCAAAAATACCTAAGGATTGTCGCCTGAATAGACTAATCCACCAACTTGGCCGGAGCGCACCTCCGGCCATTCACCGCCAAGTCTCGTTATGCATCGCCACCACCATCTTGAGGTCCAGGCAATTTGCCCTGGACCTCCTAACTCGTTTTGCAGGTCTCAGCACTCTGATTCGCACCTGGAAGCTATTTTGGAGCTTCGCCGGAGTTCGCGAAGCCCCCCAGCTCCGCCGACCGCCAACGAGCGCCTCGGCCGTCGCCGAGGTCTCTTGAAGCCTCCAGGAGGAAGAGGAGACCCCCCAGAGTCTCCACGTCCATTTTGAAGCTCCATCATCGCCGGAGGACGGAGATCTTGGAAGGCGAAGCTCGCCCTCGCCGGCGTTCTTCGCTGTTCTTGGTCCTAGCCTCGCAACCGTCGGATCGTGGAGGTCTCCCAGGTTGCACAGCGTCCGTTCAATCTTCCAGCGCCTTGACCGTCCGATCTTGCGAGGAGATCTGATCTCGGTCGTGCATCGTCGAAGCGTCATCGACCGTTGGATTCACGCCACGTGTTTAAGTGAAGATCCGCAGCCGTTGGATCCGCGCGCCAGGGGTATTTTGCTCTTTTAACCCTGCGCATTTTGTATTTATTATTTAGTCCTTAAACTTTCATCTTTAGCATAAAAACTTTGTAATATTTGCATGTAAACCCCTCGTCTTTATTTTATTTGCATTCAGGTCCTGCGCCACGTCACCTCACGTGCCTGTGCGCGTGAGGGGGTGGGCATTTTGCAAGGACCCCCCTGGGGTTTGGTTATTTCACTTTAGTCCCAAAATTTTGTTGAACAATGTAAAACTTTGGGATATTTTGCATATGTACCCGAGACGTTTTTGAATATTGCAACTAGGTCCCTGCCAGGCGCGTGTATAACACATGTGGGGTGCGGGTAAATTGTATCGATACCCTTCCGGGTTTTGTATCTATTATTAAGTCCATTAAATACAAGTTTAAGAAGGATATTTTGTGGAAATTGTGCATGCTTGCCCCTGGTTGTTTCTTTATTTGCATTTATACCCCTATCAGGCCTAATTAACTTTGTGTGCTTGTTTTATTTGTTTCAAACATCATTTTGCCTCGAAAAATTCCACAAAAATTCACAGAAGCTCCTATTAACATGTATTTGCACGTCATATTTTTGCATTGCATTTTTATTGCATTTTAATATTTATTAAAAATCAAAAAACTTGCTTTTTGCCTACTGTCTAGCTTAGAAAATACCAAAAAAATATCAAAATACCTTAAAAATTCCAAAAACATTCCCTACTGTCTATTTTATCATATTCTAGTGTCAGTCCAAAAATCATTAAAAATCTCTAAAAAAAACCTTAAAAATTCGAAAATACTTAAAAACTTCAAAAAGTTCTAAAAAATTATAGAAAAGTCCAAAAATTGCAAACTCAGTTCCTGTTTCTTCCTTATTTTATCCTCTTTGTTTTAAAACCAATTTGGGAAAATTTTGAGATCATTTGATATTTTTCTTTCCCATTTTACCCCCAGCCAGTAACTAATTCACTGTTTTGCTTTATTTCAGTGTTTAAAAATAGCAAAAATATTTTCAAAAATACCCAAAAATCACAAAAATAGTAGAAAATTATAAAAATACCAAAAAGATTTTATTTCTGAATTTTTGGTTATTTTTGCATATTTTTATAAATATTTTATCACCCATTGTATTACATTGTTTTTATATTCCAATATTTAAAAAAATATAAAATATAAAAATATAAAAATCAGAAAATTAAAAATCAAAATACAAAATTAAAAATTAAATAAAAAAAATTAAAAAAATTAAAAACCCACAAAAAATATTTGCTTGCATAGTGTAGACATCACTTCTCTTTCACTCACACACACACTTGTGCATCTGCCCAGTTTGCTCCCTGTGTTCGAATTCTCTACATACTTGCTTGCTATACACCTTTTGAGCAGAGTTAAAAATAAATTTTAACTCCACATTTATTTCTAATTGGTTGATCTATAGTGTGGGTTAATTGTTGATTAAATATAGGATTTTGTTGTGGTCACGACACCGACTATTGACTCGCCTTGTGAGTCAATACGACTGCTCTCAATTCTGTGTGTATCAGGGCTACACATTCCTTTCTTGCACATCGATGGTGCCCACTTTAGGCAAGTCAGTGATTGATGTTGCTTCCCCGTACTACATCAAGGGCCTAGGAGGCCAATTGTTCATTATCCGCCAGGCAGTGGAGGATGTGTATGTACATATAGGTGGGCATGAGATGCCAACATTCTTGTTGTTGATACAACTAGAGGATTTTGACATCATCCTCGGCATGGAATTGTTAGAGAGGCACCACGCATGCTTGGACTGTTTTGGGAAGACGTTGGTCTTCCACTTACCTGGAGTGCCGTCATTTCAGTTCGATGGACGCACATCTGAGGGTGGGAATGAGTGCATATCTGCCTTGAGGGTACAATAGTTTCTTACACATGGTTTCGTAGGCTACCTTGCCTACGTGGTAGATTCAACGGTACAGGATCAGATGATAGAGGATGTCAGAGTTGTGCGTGAGTTCATTGATGTATTTCCAGACAAACTGCCTGGACTACCGCCAATACGAGAGATAGAGTTTGAGATTATGCTATTGCTAGATACGCAGCCGATTTCTATCCCTCCATACAGGTTGGCACCAGCTGAGCTCAATGAGCTCAAGGTATAGTTGCAGGAGCTGTTAGAGAAGGGATTCATCCGCCCCAGTGCATCACCATGGGGAGCCCCAGTCCTCTTCGTGAGGAAGAAGGATGGATCCCTAAGGCTATGCATAGACTACAGACAGTTGAACAAGAGAACGATCAAGAACCGTTACCCACTTCCCAAGATAAATGATCTGTATGACCAGTTGCAGGGAGCAGCAATGTTCTCTAAGATTGACCTGCGGTCGGGATATCATCAATTGAGGATTGAGCCGATGTAATGAAGTCTGCATTCCGTACCAGATATGGCCACTACGAGTTCTTGTGATGCCATTTGAACTCACGAATGCACCTGCCGCATTCATAGATTTGATGAACTGGGTCTTCCGTCGGTATTTAGATAGATTTGTGATCGTGTTCATTGATGATGTTCTAGTCTACTCTCACGATGAATACGAGCACGAGTCTCATCTCCGCACCATACTAGAGACGCTCCGAGAGCACCGGTTGTATGCGAAATACAACAAGTGCGAGTTTGGCCTTTCTGAGGTGGCTTTTCTTGGCCATGTGGTTTCTGGGGTAGGGTTCTCAGTTGACCCCACCAAGATAGAGGCAATGGTGTCTAGGGAGCGGCCTAAGACGGTTACAGAGATTCGCAGTTTCCTTGGCCTCGCCGGATACTATAAGCGGTTTGTCAGAGGGTTCTCTCAATTGGCTCTATCCCTCACCCAGTTTGACGCAGAAGGATGTTCCATTTGTTTGGAGCAACAAATGTGAGTTGAGCTTCTGAACGCTCAAGGAACGAATGACTTCTGCGCACATCCTCACCCTTCCTTCTGGTACCTTAGATTTCACCGTATACACGGATGCTTCTAAGGAGGGCTTGGGTGCAATGTTAATGCAGCGTGGACAGGTTGTGGCGTACGCGTCACGACAGCTGAAGAACCATGAACGCAACTACCCTACTCATGACTTGGAGTTGGCAGCCACAGTCTTTGCATTAAAGATATGGCGTCACTATTTGTATGGGGTGACATTTGAGATCTTCACATACCACAAGAGCCTCAAATACATTTTTGATCAGAAGGAGCTAAATATGAGGCAAAGGCGGTTGATGGAACTGCTAAAATATTATGATTGTACCATCTCCGGCCATCCTGGTAAGGGGAATGTGGTAGCAGATGCCTTGAGTAGGCAACCATACACTGACGGTTCGACAGCCTGGTTGCAGACTTGGGATGTGCTCACTGCACTTAGTGAGTGGCATCCATTTGAGGGCACATCCGATAAAGTAACAGTGCCAGCCAAGTATAGCAGCTTGTGGGATAGGATCGTTCAAGGGCAACATACAGATTAGAGGATCCAAGACTTGTACCACAAATGCTTGAAGGATGAATTCGATGGATTTCGAGTCCGTGAATCCATCATATGGAAAGGGGACAGTGTCTATGTCCCAGATGACAAGGAGCTGAGGATAGAGGTCCTATATGAGGCGCATAGCTTGAGACTTTCCATACATCCAGGTGGCACCAAGATGTACAGAGAGCTCTGCAAATACTTTTGGTGGGAAGGCATGAAGAATGACATAACCGAACATGTTAGCAGTTGTCTTACTTGCTAGATGGTGAAGGCAGAACACCAAAGGCCTCCCGGTTTATTGCAGTCTCTTCCCATCCCGGTGTGGAAATGGGAGAGCATCTCCATGGATTTTGTCACATCATTGACGCGCACCCCTGGAGGGTATGATGCGATATGGGTCATCGTTGACCGGTTGATCAAGTCAGCACATTTAATCCCGGTCAACATGACATATATACCAGCACAACTAGCCAAGTTATATGTTCAGCACATCATTCAGTTGCATGGGATACCCAAGGAAGTAGTGTCAGATAGAGATTCTCATTTCACATCACACTACTGGGGAGAGTTCGTGAGAGCCTTGAGGACAGAGCTACATATGAGTTCAGCCTACCATCCACAGACAGATGGGCAGTCTGAGAGGACCATCCAGACTTTAGAGGATCTACTACGAGCATGTGCGGTTGAGTGGAAGGGGTCTTGGAAGGATCACCTCCCACTAGTTGAGTTTACTTACAATAATAGCTACCATGCTAGTATAGACATGACACCCTTTGAGGCATTGTACGGGAGGCGGTGCACCATGCCTTTGTGTTGGCAGCAAGTGGATGACAACACCATGTTCACCTAGCAAATCATGGAGGAGACCTTAAGAGTGGTGGAGACTGCTAGAAGGAAATTGTTGACTGCGCAGAGCCGTCAGAAGAGTTACGCCGACCGTCGGCGTAGAGACCTCGAGTTTCATGTATGTTATCGGGCAATTATACCCTAATGGGCAATTTTTAGCCAATCCTACGTGAGTAAGCGTTTCTCATGATCACAGGTTGGGGACTTCGTGTTCTTACGCGTGTCTCCAATGAGGGGCGTACAATGTTTCGGTGCAAAGGGCAAGCTAGCACCACGTTTTGTGGGGCCATTCGAGATTTTGGCCCGTGTTGGGAAAGTGGCCTACATGGTGGCCCTTCCCCTACACCTCGAGGGCATCCATGACATGTTCCACATGTCGAATCTAAGGAAGTACATTCGAGATCCCCGACACGTGATCAGCTACGAGGACTTGGCGCTCGAGCCAAACCTCTCTTTCCCAGAAAAACCGGTGCGGATTTTGGACCACACGGCCAAGAGGCTGAGGCAGAAGGAGATCCCTTTGGTCAAGGTCCTGTGGCGAAGTCAAGACATCGAGGAAGCGATATGGGAAACTGAGGCGGACATGAGGGAGAAATACTCTTACCTGTTGATGAAAGGGGATTATCGAGGGTCTAGATATCTCACAAGGCGAGACATCCAGTCGATGCGGTGACCGCTCAACAGATCCCAAATCAATCAACAATTAACCCACAATAATATATGCAATAAATATCAAAAGATGTGGAGTTAAAATTTATTATAACTCTACATGTAATTGTGTATAGGTGTAAGTACAGGTAGAGGTCGAACACTGGGAGGCGAAGGGGATGTATGAGTTGTACAATTATTCAATTCATTGTTCATGTCCAGTTATTGTTTTTGTGGGTTTTGGATTTTATAATTTTTTTATATTTTTTATATATTTTTGTTTTTATAATTTTTATTTTGTTTTTATATTTCTTATATTTTTTATTTTCTTTTTATATTTTTAATTATAGAATATAGATATGTATTAATATATAAAGATATATATATATATAAGAAGAGAGAGAGAGAGGAGTAATACAATATATGGATATACATATATATAGATATAAATGCGTAAAATATATAGATATAATAATTTTTTAGCTTTTGATATTTTTTTAATTTTTTTGTTATTTTTCTGGAATATTTATAATTTTTATGTATTTTTAATTTAAAAAATGTCCCTAATATAGGACTAATTAAATAGCCGAATATAATTTGGGTTTTAAAATGGTAAAATAAACTTCAAAATTACCCAAATTAATTTTAATGCATTAATAATAATATATAGATAAATACAAAAGAGAAAAATATATTTTTTGAATTTTTAAGGGTTTTTCTATTTTTTGTTGGATTTTAGAGCTTTCTGATTTTTTTATTTTTCTTTTTCATATTTTTAGGGTTTTTCATTTTCTGGACTCAACTTATATATCAATATACCATATATATTTTTTTTGGAATTTTTCAAAAACATTTTACAATTTTTTTGTATTTTTTAATTAGACAGTACAAAAAGGGCTTCTTTTTCATTTTTAATAATTAGGAAAAATGCAAAAAAATGTGAAATAAAATATGGGCATGCAAGAGCATCACATGAAACATCTATCCTAATTTTTCTGGATTTTTAGAAGCCTCATAGCTATTTTTAATAAATAGATAAAAGACATAAAAATAAACAGCCTGACAGGGGCATTTTTGCAAATAAATAACTTCAAGGGGCATCAGTGCAAAAATTCCAACAGAGATAAACATTTATTTAAACTTTAGAACTATTTTACAATATACAAAAACCGCTAGGGTGTATATGCAAATTTCACGCGCCTCACGTGGGACTGCACGTGAGGCGCTGGAGGACCTATTTGTAATTTTCAGAAACTCAGGGGCCCTTTAGCAAAAATTACATTTTATTTACAACGTGCTATTTATTTTACAGTATTAAAAATTAAATACAAAAGTGCGGGGATTGGTTTTGCAATTTACCCCCAAAGGCGCTTCATCCGACGGCTGGTCTTCATCCACTAATCCACGTGGCGCCTCCACGTGGTCCGATGACGGTTCGCGATCCACGGCTAGGATTAGGTCATCCAAGATGATCTGACAGTCTGAGTGCTGGAGGATCGGACGGCTGATCTTCGACCTGGGGCCTTCGTCTTCATCCAACGGCGGGGAGCACACGTGCAAGAACAGGGAAAAAAGCTCGCCGGGGCGAGCTTCTTCCGCCTAGATCTCGCTCCTCCGCCATTCATCGCTGCACCTGAGGGTCCCAAAAGCTTCCTAGCAGGTTGCTTGATCGGCTGGAGGTGCTGGATTGGACCGAGGCACCCTGGAGCGACGCCATGAGCTCGGGGAAGGAACGCAGCTCCAGGTACCTCCGCCGGCCTTGGAAACGTCTCCTGGTGCTCTTCAACGCACCTAACCTGCACAGGAACAAAGCACGGCTCGAGGGTTTCACCCTCGACCTGGGGTTTGAAGCTGTTAGCGCTAAAATGGGTGAAATGGCGAAGCCTCCGGCGAGCGGCGGAGTTGAGGCTTCGGTTCGTAGATCTGGAGCAGATCTGGTTGGGCTGGAGTGGTCTGGAGGTGTAGAAGGCGAAGGGGATCGAAATGAAGGCGAAATGGTGTCGGAAAACGGTCGGAAACAAAGTGGCGAAGTCGCCGGAGCTGAGCTCCGGTGAACTTCGAATTAGCTAAACTAGACTATTCTAATGATCTAAATGCAAAATAAAGGACAAGAATGAAAAGCGGGGATAAAAATCTACCTAAGAAAATAAGTGCGCAGCTCTTATACCTGGAAAAACTCCAGGGAACAGGACGACTGCCGGAGCGCCGCCGCGGGCGCATCTCCCTCCTCCGCGAACCTCCTCGACCTTCAGGGGACCTCCTGTTGTCACCAGGATACACGCTGGACCGAAGGTGAGGGTTCTAGGGCTTAGGAAATGACCAAAAAGCTCGGAAGAAGGAGATGGGTTTATTTATAAACAAGATGGGTCGCCCTTATTGACCGGCTATTATCAACGAATCTAAGCTATGTACACGTAATCTAAATGAATGGCGGGGATCATGATGGTTCTGGGAGAAAAATCCGTGAAGGGATCGAAGGTGATGGAGCACTGAGCCGAGCGGGAAAAATGGCAGAAATCCAGGGACGTGACATGTCTGACGAAAATCAGAGGCGCAGGGGGAGTTGACCGGAGGTCAACACTCCCTGGCCCCTGATTGGTCCACATCGACCAGAGCTTGACTTATTTATTTAACATAATAAATGAATTAATTAGATTTTTTATAAAATAAAAAATGTTTATAAATTAATGTAGTATTTATTTAAGATTTTTATTTATTTTTTTGAAGTATTTTATTACGGGTTTATTTTAATAATGTATTTATAAGTATATTTATATCTATTTATTTTTATTTTATTTATTTTTATTTTATTATTTTATTTTCTTATTTTATAAATTTATAACTTATTTTTGTGAATATAAATATATTTTTATTTAATTTTTATGAGTTTATTTATATTGTTAAATAAATAGGTATATGTATATGTAGGTATACTTATAGGTATTTTACCTATATATTATATACATTTTATTTATTTAATGAATTTTATTTGTTTTTATTTTTGATTTGTATTTTTAATAAGTTATATATAATATATATATTATTATAAAAATATAGATGAATAAAGAATAAAAGAATAAAATCCCTTTTTATTTATATACATATAGGTAGTATAGGTATTTTGTCTATGTCTTTCATGGACTTATTTTATTTTACAAATTCTTTTTGGGTTTTCTTAATTTCACTAGGTACATGTATTATTTACATTATTTACACAATTCTAAAAATATAAATTTATAAAAATAATGAATATTGAATAAAATGAATATTTTAATCAGTCCTATATACAAGGAGGGTCAAAAACCTAACTTCAACAGATGATCTCCAAAAATCATGAAACAAATTTTATTAAATAGCTCATGGAAAGCTATATACAATTAAAGGTGAGTTTGAGTGATTTGGAGTTTTTATTTGCAAGATATGGGTCTGTGAAGTTGAGATTTTGGCTTTTTATTCTGGGTATAAAATGTACACTGAGTGTTATTTTTGTACAAATTAAATTTTATATTTTTATTTACATTATTATCTAGAACTTTCGTGTACAAAGTTTCTTTATTTGATGAATGAATAATTATATACAAAGTAGGTGTCAAAAATGCATAAATGGATGAATAACTAAATAAGGTATTTATTGTATTCTTGGCCCTTATCTCCCCCTACTTTATTCCTTGTCGACCAATTCCATGCTGGCCTTGGTCTCGGGGTTCGGGTCATAAGATATTTGCAATATTTTATTCCTTTTTCTTTTCTTCTCTTTATTCTATAATTTTGGCATTAAAAACCTTATTCTATGTACATTTAATACAATAAATAATGAATGCTATTATGAACAAATTGATGCTATTTACATGCATTTGTTGGGGTTTTTAAGACCAAAATGATAGAATAAAGGTGTTGAAATGGAGATTCATCACCCTCTATACTTGCCTTTGCTAGTCCCTAGCAAATACTTATGCAATAAGTACAAAAAGAACAAAGAATAAGAGAAAAGAAAAAGCAAAAATAAAGAATTCAAAGAATAAATTGAATTGATCATGATTATTAAACTCATCTGTACAAAATCAAAGTTTGGAGCTCAGGTTAGACCTTGGTGTGAAAATGTGTGTGGAACCTCGTCGGGAACCAAATCTAAAACACAACAGCCTTCGAGAGTCACAGAACTCGGTTCAAATTCCCTCAATAGCCAGGTCAGAACTAGCCTACGTCATACGCAAACCCTTATGACTATGAAGCTGACTTGTACAGTGTAAGTGATAGTGGCTCTCCCCAACTGAAATGACAAAGAGACTAGCTTCTCCAGAATGACAACCCAATGATTCCCCAATCCAGCCCTCTACCGTCGAGGAGCGGGGTATTCCCTTCTAAGTTCAAGTGGCATCCAACTCAAGAGGAGGGGGAGGAAAAGAATGGACGGTAGCCAGTGTAGCCACCTATCCTGGGATGCAAGACCAGTGTAGTCAAGTCATCCAGCTGCAGGCTCACATGTTATAACTTTGATGCTCAAGCTTGCTTATTTTCTATACAACATATATACATACTCCGGCAAGCACTTTATTTTTTATTTTACAAGCCTGTCCACTTTTTTGGAGTTTTTCTTTTTCTTTTTCTCTTTTTTTTAACATACTATTTACAACAGCATTTACATAAGGACTTTTTCCTCTTGAGCCAGAAGACTATCCCTCTTTTGAAGCTTTATCGCAACCCACACTCTCCTGTCATTCAACTTCATTGAAACTGGACCAGGTTGGGGTGCACTTCCCTCCCTAGACGAGGACGAATGTTTCCACCCGTGTGCGTCTCAGACTGGCAAATCCAACCCCCTCACCACTTCAACTGAGTTGAGCCAAGTGAAAGGTGCAAGTGTCCAAGTTAGGTCACGGTCGACAAGAGTCATACGCGTGTTTCGAAAAGTTCTAGTTAGCCCACTGAGGTGACTTGAACCTAGCCCTGATTTCTCAAAGAATTAAGTCTGAATAGACCTGAATTACCTTAAACCTAGTTCCCATAAGGTTCCAGTGCAGTTAGGTGCGATAAGGTCCAACCAAGCTCCAATCTTCGACTTTATTGGACTAGTTCAATCATCAAGCTCAATCAAAGAATATGAATGCTATGCAAATGCTAAATATGCAAAGAATAATGCAATTTTTCAAAGAATTTGAAACAAAGAAAAAATTTTACACAAAGAATTTTTGCAAAATAAAACAATTTTGGCACTTAAAGTAACATATATACATCTATTTACACGGGCGTGTTGCTTTATTTACAGAGAATTCAAGATTTACAATTTTAGTTTTTTATTTATAGGTATATATGTACACTTATTAAAGAATTTTATTTATTAATAATTTTTATTATTTATTATTTATTATTTATTATTTTTTATTATTTTTTATTTATTAGATGTATCTATTCCTCAAACTTATTTGACACAAATTTTTCAAACAATTTTTGAAAACTATAGTTCAAAATAATTTTTACAAGCATTTTTACAAACATGTACACACATTTGAAAATCATTTTGCAAAGGTTTTTCAAAACAATATATATATAGATTTTCAACATATTTTTGCAACCATTTCTCAAACCGTTTGCAAATCATTTTTCAATCCTTTTATTTCACACAAAGAAAATAAATTTTACAAACCACACATTTTTACACAGGTTGAAAACATGTAACAAAATATTTTCAAAATAGTTTTCAATAAATGTTCACAAAGATTTTCAAACTGTTTTTCAAATATTTTGCAAAAAATATTTTCACCTGATTTATTAATCAGTATATACAAAAAGAATTTGAGGAATAATCACATCCTTTTATTAAGGGTTTTTAACGAATCTAAAGAATTATTAGCCATATTATTAAGAGAATATGAAAGTACGAGTTATGGCTAAAGTATATACACAGTATATACGACCCCCCTATACTTAGCTTGAGCTATGTCCTCATAGATCGAAAAAGAGAAAAAATGAAGACATGACTCGTACTGAGTATAGACAAGTCTCAAAAATATATACGTAAGAGATGAACGAATGTGAAATTGACCGTCCCCCCTATACTTAGGATCAAGTAATCCTAAGTATAGCAGGCTGTACACAAGGTAGGGAGGGTCAAGGGTGGGAATAAATAGATCAAAAAATGAACAGATCAAGGGTGCACCCCCTATACTTAGGACAAAGTACGTCCTAAGTACAGAAGAATGACACTAAGGGGGTGACATCTTTTATTTAGATACAGAAGATAGAAAAGGAAAAGAAGAAAAGAAGAAAAGAAGAAAAGAGAGATATTTATAAATAGACGAAAAGATCGTGGAGAATATACGCACCACTTCTCCTATATTTAGGGTGAGATATCCCTAAGTATAGACAACAACCGGAGTGACGAAACTGAACGACGAAAGAACAACGCGATGTGCACCCCCCTATACTTAGGACAAGGTACGTCCTAAGTGTAGACACAAAGATATGGCAATAGATCTGGGGCACACTAAAACATACGGGAGAAAGAATGAAAAAGGCACACATATATACAAGTGGGGAAGTAACTAGTGAAGTACAGGACGACATCTGGTAAGGGACTACCGTGCTCTTGTCGTCGTCTCCCTGTGAGAACGAGGACGCAGTCAGAAGGTGGAAAGACACCCTGATATGCAGTCAGGTGGGTGTCGGCTACCGGGGATAAGAGATCAGAAAGTGAAGTGGTCCGGGTCGATAGCAGAAATTAGTCAATCAGCTCAGAAGGTCAGTGATAATCTCAAATTATCGAGGGTCTAAATGTGTCGCTGTGGCGACCCACAATAAAATGCGATTAATCAACAATTAACCCACACTAAAAATCAATATTTAGAAATAAATGTGGAGTTAAAATTTATTTTTAACTCTGCACAAATGATGTAAAGGGCAAGTATGCAGAGAGTTCGAACACAGGGAGCAAACAGTGTAATTCAAGCAAAAGAATGCTAAAGTGTGTGAGTGTATGATGTGTCTACACTAAGCAAGAGAACAAAGAAATGTTTTTGTGGGTTTTTAATTTTTTTAATAAATTTTTTTTATTTAATTTTTAATTTTGTATTTGATTTTTAATTTTCTGATTTTTATATTTTATATTATATATATATATATATTTTTCTTTTTCAATATTGGAAAATAAAGGCAATATAAGATAAAGCAAGATAAAATATTTATAAAAATGCACAAAAATACTCAAAAATTCAAAACTAAGATGTTTTTGGAATTTTTATAATTTTCTACTGTTTTTGTGATTTTTGGGGGTTTTTCAAGGTGTTTTTGATATTTTTAAAAACTGAAATAGGGCTAAACAGTGGAAATAGGGCTGGCTGTGACAAAAATGAGATTTAAAAATATCAGACAGTAGCTCAAAATTTTCACACTATTTTTCTAATGAAAAGAACAAAATAAGGGATAAACAGAAGCTGAGTTTGCTATTTTTGGGTTTTTCTACTATTTTATATGTTTTTTTGAAGTTTTTGAGTGTTTTTAAATTTTTAGTGTTTTTCTTTTGAAATTTTTAATGATTTTTGGACTGACACTAAAAGATAATAAAATAGACACTAGGTGATTTTTTTGGAATTTTTGGAGGTATTTTGATATTTTTTTGGTATTTTCTAAGGTAGACAGTACACAAAAAGGCTGTTTTTGATTTTTAATAAATATGAAAATAAAATAAAATCAAAAACTAAATATGTGGCGTGAAAGTACAAGTACACAGGAACTTAAATCTAATTTTGTGGAATTTTTGGGCTTAAAATGATATTTTAAACAATTAGAACAAGAGTCCCAACATTAAACAGTCCTGGCAAGGGCACAAATGCAATTTTTAAAACTTCCAGGGGCATACACGCAATTTTCCACAAAAATTTTACTCTGAAACTTGCATTTCAAGGATTAAAAAAACAATTAACTAAACCCGCAAGGGTATCTGGGCAATTTACCCACCAGGGCGCGTGACTTGCACGCGCCTGGGAAGGGTATTTTTGCAATATTACAAAGTCCAGGGGGCTCAATGCAATTTCTTCAAAATATTACTACTTAAAGTAAATATTCATGGACTTAAGCGAAATAAATAAACTCCAGGGGGGTCCCTGCAAAATACCCAGCCCCCTCACGCGCACGGGCACGTGAGGTGACGTGGATTGGACCTGAGTGCAAATACAAAGACTACAGGGGTCTAATTGCAAATGTTACAGAAATATTTAAACTACAGCTTAAAGTTCTTGGACTAAATAAGAATTACAAAATCTGACGAGGGGAAGAGTGCAAAATACCCACGCCTTATCTCCTCGTGCGTGATCGAATGGTGGAGAGCCGCTCACTTATCCACGTGGCGCACGCACAACGCGCGATGACGGTTCGGCGATCAGCGGCTGAGATCAGATCTGGCGAAGATATCGACGGTGGGAGCGTGCCAAGATCTGACGGCTGCGGCTTGATCTGGAGCGGGCCGAGGATCGGACGGTGGAGACACACAGAGGAAGAACAGGGAAGAACTCCGATGCGGCGAAGTTCCTCCGGCGAGCTGACGCGCCTCCGGTTGTCTGGGCCGCTCCAAGAAGGTCCGGGAGACTCCTGCGGTGATGCTCTGGCGTCTGGGGCTCTCAAAATCGCCGGAGAAGCTCTGAGGTGCTGCTGCAAAGGCGGCGGAGCTCGAAGCTCCAGGTATCTCCGGCGGAGGTCGAATCCGAACCCCCAGGCGCTGTGATGCTCCAGGTACCTGCAAAAGGTGGTGAGAAGGCCCAGGGCAAATTGCCTGGGCCTCGCGGAGGCGTGGGGATGCGTGGATCGACGGGGGAGTGATCGGCCGGAGGTGCGCTCCGGCCGTGTAAAAGGATCTGGCGAATGAAGCTACGAAACTCGGATTTTTTTGGTTGTTTCTGATCCTAAAGGATGACAGGAACTAAATGCAAGAAATGAAAGAGCGGGGTGATGCCCTCAATGGCCTAAGCCAGAGGAGATAGGGTTACCTCGACCGCCGGGTTGCGGGAGGTGGTGGAGGCTCCTCCGACTTCCAGCGCCTTGGCTGAAGAGCTTGGTGTGGAGCTGTCACCTCCAGGGGGCTCAAGAGCGCGAAAATGGCGTAGAAGGGTGGACCGAAGGGACTCAAAAATCAAAGAGAAAGAGGGGGGTCGGTTTTAAGTGGTTTGACCCAAGGTGACAGGGGTTCAAAGACCAAGGAATATCTTACAAATCTTGGGTCCGACGACCAAGGTTAAGCTTGGGCGAGTTAGGTAGATGGTTGGTGACCAATGTTGCAGAAGGATGCAACACGAATAGATGAAAGAGTCGACCTGGAAAAAGCCAAAAAGATGGCCCAAAAACGAGGTCTGACATGGGCTACAGGGGTAGGTCAGACTGCTGACCTAGGTCAACAGTCCTGGCCTCCTGGTTGGTCCACGTGGACCAACCACGAAAAACCCTGAATTAATGTTTTATTAATTCAATTTAAAATAATAAAAGGCCGAATTAAATAAAAGTTGTAAAATAAAAAATGTTCAAAATTTTATGTAGTATTTAATTCTGATTTTTATTTATTTTTAGGAGATTTATTTTTACAAGTTACCTTTTTAACCCTATATAGGTATATTACCTATGTATTTTGATATTTTATTTTTATTTTGGTATTTTCAATTTTATTCTTTTTGTTTATTATTTTCTAAAATTATAAAATACTTTTAGATACATAAATCTATTTTTCTTTTATTTTTCTGATATGTTTTGTGTATTTAATAAAATACAAGTAGTAATATTATAGGTATGTGTATAGGTATTATACCTGGTAATGTATATACAAGTATTTTTATTTTGATTTTTATTTACATTTTTATTCTGATTTTAATGCACATAATTATTATAAGTAATATTTACAAAATTATAAAAATATAAAAATGAATAAATAATGAATAAAGAATAAATTGAATATTTTATTCAGTACAAGTGTACAATAGGGGTCCAAAAGCCAACTTTCAAACCGTAGCTCCGCCAAATGCGAAACCACTGCCATTGGATAGATTATTTTATTCTATATACAATTAAAGGTGAGTTTGATGCATTTGGAGTTGTCGTTTGTGAGATACGGGTCTGGGAAGTTGGGATTTTGGATTCTTATTCAGACCATATCTTTTCGTCTGTACATGACTTTTCTGTGAAATCAATTTTGTCTTTTTCTTTATTAATTTATCTACAACTTTTATGTACAAAGTTTCTTTATTTGATGTATAAAAAGTGGAACCAAAAATAGGTCCCAAAATGAATAAAGAATGAATAGGTTGTATAGGTATTTTATCTGTGTTTTGGCCCTTATCTCCCCCTACTTTATTCCTTGTTGACCTATTCATCAAGATGTCTAGGTCTTGGGGTTTTGGGTCATAAAATATTTACAATATTTTATTCTTTTTATTTTCTTTATTTATTCTATAATTTTGGCCTTAATTACAGTGATTTATACACAATCTGAATGCACATGCATGGATGCTAAGATGATGGTTTTAAGGCTATTTAAAGGCATTTGCTAGGGTTTTTGGTGCCAAAATGATAGAATAAAGATGATGAAATGTGGATTCATCAGTCAACATGAGGGAACGGAGCTGATACTATAAGATCGGGAGGAAGAAAGAGCAGTACAGACTCCTCCAGTCAACCAGAGTCTCGATAAGATGTGGAAAGGTAAAGAGCAAGAGACATCGTGGCATTCGATGGTCATGAGGTCGGAAGATCACAGGAGACACACCGAATACCGCAAGACATGGCTCAACCCTGCGAGGGTCGTCAAGGTGAGCGGGCTCAAAGGAGCCAGAAATCAGACCATAATCAGAAAACTTGGTCCCGTGATCCACAGATCGGATACACAATCAGAGGGGGGACCAAGTACATATCATAAGACTCGGTTTCCTGCTCCAACAGATATGAGACACCAGAAGTGAAACCGAGTACCTACAAGTTGATGTACCTTCCTGCAGATAACCCTCGGGGAACGTGCTGCCAGCTAGGCATGAAAATAGCAGATATCAGAAGCTCAAGCTTGCGAGGACCGTCAAGGCGAGCAGACTCAAAGGAGTCTAATCAGATGGGTCCCATGATCCGTAGATCGGATACGCAACTCAAGATGGGACCAAAAATCATATATATCAGACGACTCGATTCCGTGCTCCGCAGATTGGAGACACAATCAGTAGTAGGAACCGAGCGTAAAGAGAGTGTCACAGTCTCGCGCAGATAGTCCTCAGTGAGTACTGCGATCTAGGCAAGGAATAGTCAGACCGTATCTCTACCTTGCGAGGGCCGTCAAGGAGAGAGAAGGGTCAAAGGAGCTGGATCCATCAGACGGACCCACAGAAAATGTGGTCTCGATAGACAGCAGACCGCCTACCAGCAGAAGAGACCATCATAGCAATAATGTGTCATAGCCTCTCGCAGATAACCCTCGGAGAGCTATGAGCTAGGCAATGAATAGTTGTAGTATCAAGGCTCGTCCTTGCGAGGACCGTCAAGGAGAGCAATTAGTCAGTTGGCCTCATGTATTGACAAGTCGGGTACGCAAGCAGGATGGAGGCCAATCAAGCATATCATCTGACTCGGTTTCAGGTCCCATCAAGATGGCGACCAAAGCAGTGTATGAAACCGTAGTCCTAAAAATTGTCGCATTCTCCCGCAGATAGTCCTCGGGGAGGAATGCGAGCTATATCAATGTAGGTCAAGGGAATGCTGGCAAGTCATCTCAGGTCCTCAAAATAGTGTGAACCCATCAATCCATAGGAGTGCATAAGATTATGCAAGGAAGCGAATAATCATGCATTCACCAAACATCCCTTGGGTCAATCCAGTCAGCTGAGATGGCACGAAAAATAGTCAGGAATCCTCTAAGTGCCAGGGTGGATTAGAGAGTCAGGAGATCAAGGATGGGTCAAAGAGGAAGATGAGAGATCATGCAGGATCCGCACACCTTTATCAGGTACTCAAAGTCAGAATAATCATTCAATCCTCAAAATCAAGATGGGTGGAATATCAAAATAGATAGATCAATCAATACTCATGAAATCATCACCAAGTCATGGCATCATATCACATCCTCAATCCGGTGTGCGAGAACTAAAATTCCTTAATAATGCATCACACCTATGCTCTATGCATCATTAAAAATCCTCAATATGCTCGTATGCATGTATCAAAGACAAATCCATCACATCAATCTCAGCAACCTCAACATCATGCCCGACTTACACCAATAATCTGTATAAATAATCCCCGATGCGGGCCTCATCAATATGCACAACATTCCCGGGTAAAGGGAGAGGTGATACTGGGTACACAAGGAAGATGGATAAGAAGGGTAACACAATGGGGTGGAGAAGCTGATTGAGCGTTCGTACCATTATCGCGGGTGGTAGAAGAGTGAAACAGAGGGAACGAGGAGGGCGGGCAAGAAGCTCGAGACATAGACAAAATTGGGTGTTCCACACAGGGCGGGAACATCATCAACATGGTGGTCCGAAGAGCAGGATCTCTTCGAACCTGAGAAGATGAGGAGAATACGAGAAAAGTGATGAAGAAGAAGGGAACAAAGGATTTGGCGAAGAATGATTGAGCTCAAGCGCCAATATCATGACTCAATGCAGATGAAGAGATATATGTATAAGAGAGGTAGAGAGACTCAAAGATAAAAAATGCATGACTCACACGGGCGGGACCGACTACTCTAGTAATGAATGAAAAGCATAATGGACTCCAAGTCACAATCAAGACACAAGGCAAACCCCCAATTCACCTACTCAACACAGTGAAGACCGTCAAGTGATGGTCATTTAGAGTGAGGTGAGAATCACAAAGTTGTACAAACACTAGGAGGCTTGATGGGATTTGGGCTCTACTCCTTAGTGTGTACGTGAGCAATTTAAAACGCATACAATGAGGGGGTTGCTATCCCCAAGACAAGGAAATCCATTATGTTTTATTTTTAGGTCCAACAGAGTTAGCAGTCCCGATTTTATTTATGTTATCACTTTTTTTTGGGTATTTTCAATACACGTGCCTATCAAGGTTCCAATTTCCATTAAGCATCCTAAGTTGGCAAAAATAGAGGGAGAAGATCGGAAAAGCCATGCAAGTCGGAAGACGATGATGCATGCCAAGTAAGAAGACTTACAGTGCCTCCCAGCTCTCTCCATGCGGGATGCATAACAGAATTTGAAACCTATGCTATATGCAAATGCAAACCGAAGAAATCGCCCTAGGTTCAGAAATTGCTATTATCGTGAAGCACCACAAGTCGCTCATTCATCTTTAGCCTCAAAAAGTCCGGTCTTGGCTCACCCCTCCTCTGCTCAACACACTTGAGTTTAGGAGAAAGCGCTTTGCGGGGCTCGTTGTGGCACAAAGGCTAAGAGATAAATGAGCGGCTGTTTAGAGTTTGATCTAGTTCCAAAGCAAACTATAGGTACATGCAAATATATATTAGGATGTTTGGACCTAACTCTACGAGCAAGCAACTCCTAAAGCTAAGGCTCATTCACACAAAATAATAAAAATAAAATAAACTGAAGAAAAGAAAAAGAGTAAAAAATCATCGAGGCCCCCAAGGGAACAATCCCTCGGGCACTGGACCTCGGGAGTCGAAGTTTACCTGTGATAGTCCTGTTTTAATACAATCCAAGTGTCACTCTCTCACATGAATACACATAATAAAATAAAATAAAATGCATAAAAATAAAGACTGTCTTCAACACTTCTCCTTCATCTGTCATTGATGCTCTCTCCTGTTGGCTTGGCATAGAAGAGCCAACTCCACCTTGCTTGGGTGCATAGGCCCTCCTAGGAGGTCCTCCTTCGCTTGGCGGTCCCTCGCATCAAAGACAAAGAAAAGAGATGGTCAGAGCAGTCAATCAATAATCTCAATAATAAAAACAAATAAATAAATGAATTATGGACATGAGCAAAGAATTAAATAAATGAACAAATAAGCTCACAAAAATCATACAAAATCCGTTGCCTCCCCGGCAATGACGCCATTTGATGAAAGGGGATTATCGAGGGTCTAGATATCTCACAAGGCGAGACATCCAGTCGATGCGGTGACCGCTCAACAGATCCCAAATCAATCAACAATTAACCCACAATAATATATGCAATATATATCAAAAGATGTGGAGTTAAAATTTATTATAACTCTACATGTAAATGTGTATAGGTGTAAGTACAGGTAGAGGTCGAACATTGGGAGGCAAAGGGGATGTATGAGTTGTACAATTATTCAATTCATTGTTCATGTCCAGTCATTGTTTTTGTGGGGTTTGGATTTTATAATTTTTTTATATTTTTTTAAATATTTTTGTTTTTATAATTTTTATTTTGTTTTTATATTTCTTATATTTTTTATTTTCTTTTTATATTTTTAATTATAGAATATAGATATGTATTAATATATAAAGAGATATATATATATATATATATAAGAAGAGAGAGAGGAGTAATACAATATATGGATATACATATATATATATATATAGATATAAATGCTTAAAATATATAGATATAATAATTTTTTAGCTTTTGATATTTTTCTAATTTTTTGTTATTTTTCTAGAATATTTCTAATTTTTATGTATTTTTAATTTCAAAAATGTCCCTAATATAGGACTAATTAAATAGCCGAATATAATTTGGGTTTTAAAATGGTAAAATAAACTTCAAAATTACCCAAATTAATTTTAATACATTAATAATAATATATAGATAATTACAAAAGAGAAAAATATATTTTTTTGGATTTTTAAGGGTTTTTCTATTTTTTTGTTGGATTTTGGAGCTTTCTAATTTTTTTATTTTTCTTTTTCATATTTTTAGGGTTTTTCATTTTCTGGACTCAATTTATATATAATATACCATATATACTTTTTTTGGAATTTTTCAAAAACATCTTATATTTTTTTGTATTTTTTTAATTAGACAGTACAAAAAGAGCTTCTTTTTCATTTTTAATAATTAGGAAAAATGCAAAAAAATGTGAAATAAAATATGGGCGTGCAAGAGCATCACATGAAACATCTATCCTAATTTTTCTGGATTTTTAGAAGCCTCATAGCTATTTTTAATAAATAGATAAAAGACACAAAAATAAATAGCCTAGCAGGGGCATTTTTGCAAATAAAATAACTTCCAGGGGCATCAGTGCAAATTCCAACAGAGATAAACATTTATTTAAACTTTTAGAACTATTTTACAATATACAAAAACCGCTAGGGTGTATATGTAAATTTCACGCGCCTCACGTGGGACTGCACGTGAGGCGTTGGAGGACCTATTTGTAATTTTCAGAAACTCAGGGGCCCTTTAGCAAAAATTACATTTTATTTACAACGTGCTATTTATTTTACAGTATTAAAAATTAAATACAAAAAGTACGGGGGTTGGTTTTGCAATTTACCCCCAAAGGCGCTTCATCCGACGGCTGGTCTTCATCCACTAATCCACGTGGCGCCTCCACATGGGCCGATGACGGTTCGCGATCCACGGCTAGGATTAGGTCATCCAAGATGATCTGACGGTCTGAGTGCTGGAGGATCGAACGACTGATCTTCAACCTGGGGCCTTCGTCTTCATCCAACGGCGGGGAGCACACGTGCAAGAACAGGGAAGAAAGCTCGCCGGGGCGAGCTTCTTCCGCCTAGATATCGCTCCTCCACCGTTCATCGCTGCACCTGAGGGTCCCAAAAGCTTCCTGGCAGGTTGCTTGATCGGCTGGAGGTGCTGGATCGGACCGAGGCACCCTGGAGCGACGCCACGAGCTCGGGGAAGGAACGCAGCTCCAGGTACCTCCGCCGGCCTTGGAAACGTCTCCTGGTGCTCTTCAACGCACCTAACCTGCACAGGAACAAAGCACGGCTCGAGGGCTTCATCCTCGACCTGGGGTTTGAAGCTGTTAGCACTAAAATGGGCGAAATGGCGAAGTCTCCGACGAGCGGCGGAGTTGAGGCTTCGGTTCGCCGATCTGGAGCAGATCTGGTTGGGCTGGAGTGGTCTGGAGGTGTAGAAGGTGAAGGGGATCGAAATGAGGGCAAAATGGTGTCGGAAAACGGTCGGAAACAAGGTGGCGAAGTCGCCGGAGCTGAGCTCCGGCGAACTTCGAATTAGCTAAACTAGGCTATTCTAATGATCTAAATGCAAAATAAAGGACAGGAATGAAAAGCAGGGATAAAAATCTACCTAAGAAAATAAGTGCGCAGCTCTTATACCTGGAAAAACTCCAGGGAGCAGGACGACTGCCGGAGCGCCGCCGTGGGCGCATCTCCCTCCTCCGCGAACCTCCTCGACCTTCAGGGGACCTCCTGCTGTCTCCAGGATACACGCTGGACTGAAGGTGAGGGTTCTAGGGCTTAGGAAATGGCCAAAAAGCTCGGAAGAAGGAGATGGGTTTATTTATAAATAAGATGGGTCGCCCTTATTGATCGGATATTATCAACGAATCTAAGCTATGTACACGTAATCTAAATGAATGGCGGGGATCATGATGGTTCTGGGAGAAAAATCCGTGAAGGGATCGAAGGTGATGGAGTACTGAGCCGAGCGAGAAAAATGGCAGAAATCCAAGGACGCGACATGTCTGACGAAAATCAGAGGCGCAGGGGGGAGTTGACCGGAGGTCAACACTCCCTGGCCCCTGATTGGTCCACATCGACCAGAGCTTGACTTATTTATTTAACATAATAAATGAATTAATTAGCTTTTTCTTATAAAATAAAAAATGTTAATAAATTATTGTAGTATTTATTTAAGATTTTTATTTATTTTTTTGAAGTATTTTATTACGGGTTTATTTTAATAATGTATTTATAAGTATATTTATATGTATTTATTTTTATTTTGTTTATTTTATTTTATTATTTTATTTTCTTATTTTATAAATTTATAACTTATTTTTGTGAGTATAAATATATTTTTATTTAATTTTTATGAGTTTATTTATATTGTTAAATAAATAGGTATATGTATATGTAGGTATCTTATAGGCATTTTACCTATATATTATATACATTTTATTTATTTAATGAATTTTATTTGTTTTTATTTTGGATTTGTATTTTTAATAAGTTATATATAATATATACATTATTATAAAAATATAGATGAATAAAGAATAAAAGAATAAAATCCCTTTTTATTTATATACATATAGGTAGTATAGGTATTTTGTCTATGTCTTTCATAGACTTAATTTATTTTACAAATTCTTTTTGGGTTTTCTTAATTTCACTAGGTACATGTATTATATACATTATTTACACAATTCTAAAAATATAAATTTATAAAAATAATGAATATTGAATAAAATGAATATTTTAATCAGTCCTATATACAAGGAGGGTCAAAAACCTAACTTCAACAGATGATCTCCAAAAATCATGAAACAAATTTTATTAAATAGTTCATGGAAAGCTATATACAATTAAAGGTGAGTTTTAGTGATTTGGAGTTTTTATTTGCAAGATATGGGTCTGTGAAGTTGAGATTTTGGCTTTTTATTCTGGGTATAAAATGTATACTGAGTGTTATTTTTGTACAAACTAAATTTTGTATTTTTATTTACATTATTATCTACAACTTTTATGTACAAAGTTTCTTTATTTGATGAATGAATAATTATATACAAAATAGGTGTCAAAAATGCATAAATGGATGAATAACTAAATAAGGTATTTATTGTATTCTTGGCCCTTATCTCCCCCTCCTTTATTCCTTGTCGACCAATTCCATGCTGGCCTTGATTTCGGGGTTCGGGTCATAAAATATTTACAATATTGATGAATCTCCATTTCATCACCTTTATTCTATCATTTTGGCCTAAAAAACCCCAGCAAATGCATGTAAATAGCATCAAATTGTACATAATAGCATTCATGATTCATTGTATTAATTCCACATTAAATAAGGTTTTAATGCCAAAATTATAGAATAAAGAGGAGAAAAGAAAAAGGAATAAAATATTGTAAATATTTTATGACCCAAACCCCGAGACCAAGGCCAGCATGGTATTGGTCGACAAGGAATAAAGTAGGGGGAGATAAGGGCCAGTGTACAATAAATACCTCATTCATTAATTCATTCATTTATGCATTTTTGGCACCTATTTTGTACATAATTATTTCTGCATCAAATAAAGAAACTTTGTACATGAAAGTTGTAGATAATAATGTAAATAAAAATGCAAAATTGAGTTTGTGCAAAAATAATACCCAGTGTACATTTTATACACAAAATAAAAAGCCAAAATCTCGACTTCACAGACTCATATCTTGCAAATAAAAACTCCAAATCACCCAAACTCACCTTTAATTGTATATAGCATTCCAAGAACTATTTTATAAAATTGGTTTCATAATTTTTGGAGTCCATATGCAGAAGTTAGGTTTTTGGCCCTCCTTGTATACATGACTGATTAAAATATGCATTTTATTCAATATTAATTATTTGTATAAATTCATATTTTTAGAATTTTGTAAATAATGTATATAATGCATACACATAAGAGAAGTTAAAGAAAACCAAAATTAATTTGTAAAATAAAATAAGTCTACAAATTCATAGACAAAATACCTATGCTATATACCTATGTATAAATAAAAAGGATTTTATTCCTTGGTTCTTTTATTCTTTTATATTTTTATAATAATGTATACATTATACATAACTCATTAAAAATGTAAATCTAAAATAAAAATCAAGAAAATACAATAAATAAATTAAGTGTATAAAATACATAGATAAAACACCTATAAGTATACCTACATACACCTATGCCTATTTATTTAAAAATGTAAATAAACTCCTAAAAATTAACTAAAAATACCTTTATACTCACAAAAACAAATTATAAATTTATAAAATAAGCCAATAAAATAATAAAAGAAAATAAACAAGTTAAAAATAAAATACACAACAATACATGTAAATACATACATATACACATTATTCAAATAAAACTATAATAAAACACCTCGAAAAATTCAATAAAAATCATAAATAAATACTAGACAAAATAATACACATTTTTTATTTTATAAGAAAAAAATAATAAAATCATTTAGGGTGTCAAATAAATCAATTTCTAATCAGGTCTCCTAGTTTGTCTTCTAGCGGATGACTTGGACCAATCCCAGGCCGTGAACAGTTGACCGCCCGGTCAACTACTTCCCTAGCCGCCCGATGTGACGCAGTCTGTCTCTTCGCCCGTCTTCTCCCATTTTTCCCGGGCACACCATCCATCAATCGAAGATGCTTCCTTCACAAGAATTACTCCCTAATCATCTATGATGCCCGCCAAAATCTCAGATCAAGTAGATACTCATTGGATCAACCAATAATCGCCGGTCAATAAGGCTACTCGCCAATGTCTATAAATAAGTAGCTCCGCCTCCTTCCTCGAATTTGGCCATTTTCATTCCACCCAAACGCATTGATCTTGCTCCTGGACCATTCCTCGTGACAGGGGGAGTCGCCCAGCGCCTCGACTTGGCCGGAGGACGGAGAAATTTGATGCGGCGGAGCTCCGGCGTCCGCCCTGCTCCCTGGAGGCCCCCATGTATAAGAGCTGCCCTTTTATGCGTTTTTAGTTAGCTTTTAATGTTAGCGTTTCATTCCAGTAGTTAGATTAGTTGTTAGTTAATCACCCTAGCGTAAGAATCAAAATTCGAAGTTCGCCGGAGCTCCGCTCCGGCGACTTCTTCACCGTAAACCCTACTGTTTCCGACCGCCCCGAGCATCCCATTTCAAACCTCAACGTCTTCTCCATCTATCGCACCCATTTGTTCAACCCAGGACCATAGGTCTTGGCGAATCGGGGCTCCTCCTCCACCGTTCGCCGGAGCCCCTCCGCCCACCTCCATCTTGCATCGCAGCTTCAAAACCCCGGGTCGAGGAGATAGCTCTCTCGCCCGCGGTTCTTCCTATGCAGGTATATCGAAGAATAGAGCCCATCTGGGCTTGCATTGAACCAGGAAGAGGTTCCTGGGGGTCCTTTGCTTCATCGACCTCGACCAGACGTCTCGGACCCCCAGGAGCCATGAGATCACCATTAGTCGATGCGGGACGCCTTCAGCTACGTGTAGATCACGTCAGACGCACCGGGAAGCCCTGGAGGAGCTCGAGCTTCTCGATCGAAGCTCACCAGGCGCGAGCTTCTTCCTTGTTCTTCCAGGGAGCTTCAGCACCGTCGGATCAGGAGGCGAGGCCTAGATCGAAGGAGAGACGTCCGATGAAGCCACGTGCCAACAGTCAGATCAGCCCGGATCGTCTAATCCAGGCCCTTCATCGTCGAACCGGTACCCACCGTCGGATGCTTGACGCGTGGATAAGTGGCGCCTCCAGCGCCGTTGGATGACACGCCTTATTTAGGGGTAAATTTCACATCTAGCCCCCGCCTTTTTGTATTTATGGTTTAATACCTAAAATAAAAAGTCAAGTTGTAAATAAATTGTATAATTTGCAGTTGGACCCCCTGATGTTTTTATATTTACACTTTAGTCCCTCCGTGCCTCACGTGCCGTACCCACGTGAGGCGCGTGAAATTTGCAACTAAACCCTGCCGGGTTCCTGTAATTATTAAATGGTCCTGAAAATAAAAGTCCACGTGTATTTTTATTGTGATTTTGCATGTATGCCCCTGCGAACTATTTTATTTGCAAAAATACCCCTGCCAGGCCATTTATTTTTGAATGCTTTGTCTATTTATTTTGTGCTCCATATTAACTTGAAAAATCTTGCAAAAATAGACTTAAGCTCCTGTTTGGTTGTGCTTGCATGTTATATTTTTAGTTTTTCATTTTGTTGCATTTTTGCATTTATTAAAAATCAAAAATATGTCTTTTATTCACTGTCTAACTTATAAAATCCCAAAAAAATATGAAAATGCCTCTAAAAATTCCAAAAAAATTCCCTTTGGTGCATTTTGACCTATTTTAGTGTCAATCCAAAAATCCCTAAAAATCTCAAAAAGAAAACCTTAAAAATTCAAAAATACCCAAAAACTTCAAAAAAATATAAAAAATCAAAGAAAAATCAGAAAATTATAACCTCAGGCCCTTTTTATGCTTTGTTTTATTATCTTTATTAGAAAAATAGTGTGGAAAATTTTTGAGGCCGTTAGCTATTTTTAAGGTCTATTTTTGTAACAGCCAGAACCTATTCCACTGTTTGCTATTATTTAGCTATTTAAAAATACTAAAAATATTTTCAAAAATGCCCAAAAATCACAAAAATAGTAAAAACCCACGAAAATCCCAAAAAGACTTTGTTCCTGCATTTTTGACTATTTTTTAGCATTTTTGTAAATATTATAATACCCTTTATGTATATATATATTTCCTAAAAGGAAAAAAAAGAAAAAATATAATATACATATATATCTAATTATTTATATGTATTCTTATGTCTACTTATTATCCTTATATATAAAAAAAAGAAAAAAATATAACAATATATATGTATATCTTTTATTATACTTATAGACACCTATATATATTATATGTATTATAAGCTATCTACTAACCCTCTATGGGTATACATAATTAATATATTTATCTTATATATATATATTACTTAATTATTATATTAAAAAAAATATAAATATTTTAAAATTCAAAACCCACTTCACACAAGGATGACTCTGAGATACATGGAGGCTATGGTATTTTGTATTTCTCTCTGTGGTTCGACCTCTACATGCTTGTCACTGTACATTTTATGGTAGAGTAAATAAAGATTAATTCACATTTATTTTTGAGCTCGATTGTTGTATTCTTTTATTGTGGGTTAATTGCTGATCAACCCGGGTGTTCTATGAGTGGTCGCCTCAGCGACAACACTTTCATATTTTTCATGGTCACCCTCGTGGATTGCCTGCGGTTATCAAATATTTTATTCCTTTTTCTTTTCTTCTCTTTATTCTATAATTTTGGCATTAAAAACCTTATTCTATGTACATTTAATATAATAAATAATGAATGCTATTATGAACAAACTGATGCTATTTACATGCATTTGCTGGGGTTTTTAAGGCCAAAATGATAGAATAAAGGTGATGAAATGGAGATTCATCACATATTCACATGTATGGGATTGAAACCATAGTCAAGCTCCCTTTGAGATTTTTATGAGTTTTGTTCTCTTTGATATTTTTATGCGCTCATCTATCTGGGAGACTTGGATACAACAGGGTTCTAGTGATGGAATCGATTAGGGTCATCCTAAGTCTCGGGGACGAGACTTTCTTTAAGATTTTTATGATGTGAAGACCCCGAATACCGAACATGGACTAAAATGCAAATCTTAGCTGAGTCTGGATTTAATTGCAAAATCTGTACTTGTCCAGTGACCAAAAAATTCGAATAAGGAGTCCATTGCATAGAGCTCGTCGATAGCTTTACAACGAGTCTAAGAACGCTAAAATCCGACTTCAGGAGTCCGAGTTATGACCATTTTAGCGAGAGGGGATCCAGACCATATACGGATCCAAACCCGGATCCGAATCCGAGTCCCAACCCATATACCAGCCCTCCCCCTTTTTGAAACTCGCCCAAAACATCCAAATCCTCCTTCCTTCGACCTCTGACTGTTCCCTCCTCCATTCCTCTTCCCTCTCCTTCACCAAGGGCCACCGGAGCACCTTGGATCGGCGATCCGAGCCGTGCCCGTGTAGAGAAGGTACGGTGTCCCCTCCTTTTGCTGAGGCCTCCACATGATTTTGACCTATATATATTTGCTCAATTAGAGTCATTTGTTCAACTTGATACTGCTGAAGGTTTCGAGATATCTGGAAGTTGAGTTTTTATTAACCTGCATATTTAAGTTACATATGGTTTGTGATAATGGTTGATGCTGGTTTTGATCTCATATCTAGAAAGGGGTACGGTTTTCCTTTGTGAATCTGTGCCAAATAATTCTGATCTGAATATTTAATGGCTGTGACTTTCTGGAATAGAAAATCTGAGCTCTTATTGGTGACTACCATAAACATATGTAGAGACAATAGTTGATGTGAGTTGATTGATCTCCTTTGTAGGATATGAGTAGGGATTTAGTCTTGAAATTATATCTGCAGTCTATGTAAGATCAAAAGAGTTTAAAACGTTTGTGGGCCTTCCTATGGAAATCGTATGTTATAAATCAAGATTATGAGATATTATCTGAGTTACGGGTGTGCTTAAACTATTCTGTGTTGGTTTGCTTATCTTATCTGTAAGATATGAGAAAGGGGTTTATTTGGAATCTATGGTGTGAGACTTTGTCAATTACAACATCCATCACCATGCATATTTTGTAGAACACCTGTTAATCATCTGTCTGCTTCGTTGGATGAGTGATCAACCTCTTGGGAAGGGGCCACGACAATATTTAGATGGAGGGCAGAGGTTACAACAGTTGATTCATCAAAAGCCAATTCCATATCATGTGACCCTTGCATTTGGTACCTCTGAAAGAATATCCCTGAATGTTAGACTTGTTGTAGTCCACGGGCATCAGTTGAGATGTCATCACAAATAAAACTATACATTGACAAGTCCTGTAGATAGACCCACCACCAATTTTGAATGGACGCCCAACTGCTGCATGCATGCAGGAGTTCTATTTCAAAAAAAACCCAGCTTTTTGAGTGCTCGTGAGCCAACCTATGCTTTTGTTGGTTAGAAAGGTGTTTGGATCGATGGCACACAAAATCAAAGAATATTGCTCCTGGAAAAAAAGAATGCCATATATTGGAATGTTTTAAAATCTTCCGTCATAAATGATAGGCCTGGAAATTAGTGGAGATTTCCCATCATCATCATCCATTTTTTGAGATAAAGTAAAACTCACGCAAATGGTATTTGCTATATTTTATATAATATTTGGTTTTTATGGAACTTCTTATGGGCATATCCACCGTAAGTAATATATTAGTCTATTGGTTATTTGTGAACCTAATCCGGTATATATTACCAGCGTATAATGGCATATATTGTTTCTGGAAGCTCAAAATCCTTTTATCTTGCTTGTCTAAGCAACCTCTGAATAAAAGATCCGTTAATGGCATTAAAGATGTTGTCTACTGTTATAACTGATTTTACGTGATTATGAGAAGGGACATTTTCTGATCATATCGCTATTAGAGTAGTTGCCGCCAAGGGAGGGGCCTGCACCCTTGGGGCCTCGGGTAGAAGCCTAGATGACCACGATTCCAACTGCTATTGTAACTGCGATGGTTGGAGAACATGTTGCTTGGCACACCGAGGTGCTAATATGACGGTGTTGGCCTCGGCACTTGCATGCTTTAGCCCAGTGCTCGAGCGCAGGCCAAGTAGTCATGGTTGGTCGGCTAGTGTTTCGCTTGTTCACTTAGAGTTAACACTCGTGTACGGGCCATTGTAAGCCATATTGGTCGGTATTCCGAGTGGGAGCACTAAGAGGGGAGTTCCGGAAAATGTGGTTAATGAAGTTGGGAATGGGATATCAGTCTCCTGTGCATAAGGAGGATTGGGTTGTCGCGATGAATTGCGAGTTGAGAACTTAGTTAGGATGCATCGTTATCCACGAAGCTTGGTTACTCATATCCATATCAAAAAAAAAGAAAGAAATATAATTCTGGTGAGATCAATTATCCAATTCCTTTCTCTTCTGCACACATTTAAATTATATGTTGCTTGTTATTGTATAGTTGTTTAAATCGTATTGAGCAACTTTGCTCATAACGTACCTACGTGTGGATCCGCAGGTTCACAACAGTGACTAGTTGGAGGCACCATCCTTTTGTGTAGCCTCACGACACTTTTTGCAGCACAGTTGTTGGTAGTAGTTTTACTATCCTTCTTCACTTGTAGTATTTTATTGAGAGACATGGCATGTAATGTATAATCGTGGACGCCTATTTTATGCTTACATGTATATTTTTTGTGGACATGGAAATGTTCAATGGAATGTAATAGAATTGACGAATGCAATGAAAAATTTTAAATTTCCAATATTTTGTGCTATTTTCTCATGCTTTTGTGAATGTCAAGTATTCGAATGCGGAAATGTGTATGCGTGGAAATGGATTTGCCGAGTACCCGGATCCTAGGAGCGTCACAAGTTTGGGAGGGGGGTGGACGGCGGCGGGCGGCGGGAGGGGGGGGGGTGAGGGGGACTCTGATACCAAGTTGAAAGAGATAATACCTTTTCTTGTATTGAAAGGGAATCCGTAAGGCTCTTTATATAGGTAGAGAGGATTAAGGTTACAATGCAATTGTCATATGAGATGACTAATCTATCCTGAGGGTTTGTGGGTAGAGTGCTTCTCAACAAAAATCTATAATATATTGTGACATAATTACAAGATAAATTGCATAAAATCATATATATAAGTGTAAACACATATTGTCTAGAGATAGTTATGGTATTGTAATCACCTTAAATAGGAGGTTTAGTTTGAGCTTCCTTGAGGCCTCATTGATTCGGTGGAATGGAACTACAATAATATGGAATCAAGTAAGGAATGCAATTAAAAAAATAATGAAAGGATGAGTTTTTTCCATTTCATTGTTTGATTAAACTTAAATAAGAGACTCATTTGTCGAAGTTGGAAAGAGGAAGCAAATAAACAAAGTTAGCTTTCCTTCAAATATAATTGATTTAGTATAAAATAAAATTATTATATTTAATTCTTTCATATATTTGATGTATTTTATACACGGTGTTAATAGAAATTGAGATTTCTCTGTTATAGTACAATACAAAAAGAAAAAAGAAATCACAACATTGATATAATTTTTTTTATGAAAACTTTAATCTACATATGAACATGGATATATCCATATCCTATCTGCTATCTTATATATTCATAGGATATTTATTTATATAAATACTCGTTATATCAACTTTAATATACAGATACAGATACATATGTATTTAACCACTTCCACATACCTTTTATACATATTCTAACATTTGTATCCATGTCTATTTTAAAATAGATATAGATACTCATATCAATTTGATACCTGTAAAGATCAATATCGGTAACTGTATATTCATTTTGTTACGTAAACTATTTATAAATTTATTTATAAGCATATATTGATTTTATGAAAGAGATTTTTTATTTTGATTTTATGAAAGAGATTTTTACCCCCACAAACTCTAGAAACTTGTTAAATTATCTCTGCTATATTCTAAACATCGATATTCCTCCCTCGACCTTGTAAACTTGCTAACCCTTACCGCATGAATCATGCGGTCAACTCACAACCACTGGGTTGTTAAAACTAATTGGATTCCTTAATTTCTGATACATAATGCCCATTTCGTTTATCAAAATTACAATGAGTGCCCTTCTTCTTCTTCCGCCTCACCCTTCTACTCACCTCCCTTTCCCCACCGCCACCAACTCTACCCACCTGAGGAGGACATGATATCGCTGATCTCTCTCGTCCCTAATAGGAAGCACACCCTAATCTGCCCGATCCTCTCTGGGATGCCCGACGAGCTCACGGGGTGGAGCATGGTGGTGGAGTGATGGGTTGATGGGTTAGGACTGAGCATGAGCAGGGGAATGGCACCTTCGCCTTCCTGGAGCTCAACGACGACTCCTGCATGGCCAACCTCCAGGTCAGTGTCGATGCCTCCGTCCACACCATCCCCCGCTTGTCGCCACAGGCACAACACCATCCTCAAGAGGATCGTCCTGCAACGAAATAAGATCCACGTAATGCGCGTTTATCTCCAGTTGTGATAGATTTTGAACGGATTTCAGGCGAGTGCTTCTTCTTCAGAAGAGATGAGGGGCGGCGGAGGAGGGGGCTGGAGGGGGAGGGGAGGGGGAGGTGGTCGGGGGTGGTGGCTGGAAGGCTTGGGCTGCGGGGATGGGGTGGCAGAGGAGAAGGCAGGAGGGTTGGATTCAACAAAGTTGCATAGTATTTGTTTAGTGGCATCAAATTTTCTATCAAACGGTTCAAGAAATCATCCCGAAAAATAAAAAAAAAACTTTTTGGTAATCGGAAGACATAGTTTATCCGCAAAAATAGAAAAATTGTTGTGATTTGATGGACAATGGAGATGGGGGAGAGAGAGAGAGAGAGAGAGAGAGAATAAAGAGAAGGATGAAGAAGAATATGAATAGGAAGAAGGAGATATAAGGAGATGTAAGATCCACCGTCCAATGCTTCCTTGTTAGATTAACCCAATGCATTGAATCAAGTAAAAGTAAATTTAACGACAGGGTTAGTGGGGTAAGACTGAGCAAGTTTACTAGGTTGAGGGAGGAATATCAATGTTTAGAAGGTCATAAAATAATTTAACAAGTTTCTAAGGTTCGTGGGGTAAAAATCTCTCTATGAAATAAATACATATTTATTATATTTTCACATCTAGAAATATATTATACCAACTTTAATATACAAAAGAATATGTTCAGTTATGCATCTAATATCCAATCCATGATTATGTCCACTATAGACACACAAAGGGTCCGTTTGGTTGCCAGGGTACATTGGGCTATCCTGGCATATCCCTAGCTCCAACCCTGCTTTCTTGGGTTGGGATTGCTTGTATTGATCATATAATTTCTTTGGTGTAATATTTTTTAACCATGTTCAAATAACCTTATTAACATCAAAAACATATTATAATCATTAAAAAAGTTAATCTAACACATAATCAATGTCACATCACATCACAATTATCATTCCAACCCTCTCAACTCTCCAAACAACTACTATTCACATGAGGATACTCCAACACAGTCCAACTCAGCTCAACCAGCAACCAAACAAGCCCAAAGAGACATTATTTATCCATATCCACACACATAAACTTTGATATCCATAAATACTTGTAATGGCATCTGTTTTTTTACGAAAACTTAATTACTAGATCCATATATGTGTAATATTTATGTCAATATAGTACTCGATGAAACTAATTCAATCAGCAAAATGTAGGGTTCTTTTATTAACCATGTGAAGCCCTAGGTCGACTCAAGGAGGCAGACAACTCAAAGTACATGACAAAATGTCCATATAGATGCATTCAATTCAATACGTGTTTAATATATGTGTTTTTACCGTCAACTTTCCATTTCTAGTTGTATCCATATATTTTATTACAAACTCCTTTCCTTTTATCCTATTAATTTATTTATATTTTAATTCCTTCTACACATATTGACATTAATCTATTGTAGTTAGAATAGTGGTTTCTATATTTAGGCACTGTTTGGTTGGAGAATCGGCCATGGAATAAGGGGCCAATTCTCCTCCCGATACGGTTCCCAGTGGTACGACTATTCCCCATTATTCCATCTTATTTCACTCTTATTCTTATATTTATCCCGCCTTACCTACCTTTATTTCACCTTATTCTCCTTATTCCTATCCTCCAACCGAACAAAGAATATACCCTTATTCTCCTTATTCCCCATCCTTATTCTGCTTATTCCCAAACCGAAGGGCCTGTTTGGTTGTCAGGGTACTCCGGGGTACCCTGCCATACCCCTACCTCCAACCCTGCATTCCAGGGTTGGGATTACTTGTATTGACCATACAATTTATTTGTATAATGGTTTTTAATCTTGTTCAAATACACTTGTTAACATAAAAAACATATTATAATCATTAAAAAAAGTTAATATAACACATAATCAATGTCACATCACATCACAATTATCATTCCAACCATCCCAACCCTCCAAACAGCTACTATTCACTGGAGGATACCCCAACCCAGCCCAACCCAGTCCAACCCAATAACCAAACAGGCCTTTAGGAAACATAACATTAACATCTATTCCAAAACAGAGAGAATTTCCGTCATCCATCTTCTTGATATCGAGGTTCGTAAGATATGTAACATCAAAGCAATTTGGTGTTGAGAGAAACAAGACATGTAAGTTCTTGCTGCTCTTCATTTTTGTTATTCTCGGCATGCAAAATGGTTCTTCATTTACTATAATGTATTCTCTATGCGCATTATTCTCTTCCTCGTATTTTTATCAATATTTTGGAGTTTTACACTGGTAAGACATAACAAATGCATGTTGTTCGTTTTAATCTTTGTATACACATTGTTGAATTTCACTTTCGAGTTCTTCATTTTCTAAAAAAAATGATCCCCATTTTTCTTTTTTAAAATTGAATTTTCATCACTCAATTTCAGAATACCAATAAAATGAAGAACTTCAAAATTTGCTTTCAAGCAAAATTTCAAGTTTCGCAATTGTATCACACTAGTTACTAACAACATTCACTATATTACAACTCTTTTTCGAGTTACACATTTTTTGTGTTATACTTACTATTATGCTAGGTAATATTACCCCCACTGTGGGATTAATTACTAGTTGAAATTAAATATTTACAAACCTTTCAGCTCTAGTAAATCAATTCAATATTCTTTTAAGTTTATCATCCCATGATTCGTAATTTGTTTGTCGTTTTTCTACTATGTCTTATTAACATTTCAACATATTATGATTTATTTTTTTAAAAAAAGCATTACTAGCCATTCTTACAAACTTACTATTTACATGACATTTGAATTGGTGTTACTAACCGTTAATTCGCAATTAATAAATCTACCATTGCTAAGTATCAAAGCATTAATAACCATTCTTATAAAATTACTATTTATATAACATGGAATTGGTGTTACTAACTATTAACTCAGTGTTACTAAACCAACTATTGCTAAATATCATGTTATTAACTATTTGATTTGAGTTACTAATCATACAACTCCATTTTATTCACTATTTTTTATATTATGTTTATTATTAATTCTAAGTTTTTTTTATTATTTTTATTTAAAGTAGATTGGATGTCTGAACACTTTTTGAGATTGAAGGATTAAGATGTAAAAAAGGACGATGAACACGTCGAAAGTATTTTTTTAACAATGCGATCTAATTAATTCCTATACTCTTGATGTATTTGTATGAAGTAAATGAAATTCTCGTATCAAAGATTGAAGACAAAATTTGAGTCTAAAAGTATTCCATTGAATCTGAAGTATGGAGGCACAAATAACATCAACATATGATGATATTGTTAAGAACTATTTTTGGATGGGTTTAATGTGGCTGCCCCTAAGGGGGAGCAAACTTGCCCCCCCTCGCGTCATTTCACCTATTTTTAATTTTTTTGAAAATTTCTTCCGTGAATATTCATCACTATATCCCTATATTATGCTATTAAAATTTCGTGCGAAACAAAGACTCCTAGGGTGCGTTCGGTTCGGGAATAAGCAGGAATAAGGATGGGAAATAGGGAGAATAAGGGCCTATTCTTTGTTCGGTTGGAGGATAGGAATAAGGAGACTAAGGTGAAATAAAGGTAGGTAAGGTGGGATAAAGATAGGAATACGAGTGAAATAAGATGGAATAATGGGGAATAGTCGTACAACTGGGAACCGTGTCGGGAGGAGAATTGGCCCCTTATTCCAGGGCCTATTCTCCAACCAAAAAAGGGCCCTAGGGCCTTCATCCAGACAGTCATTTTTTAACGGTAACGGAATTGCTTAAAACGACCACGTCTGGATGGAGACCGTATGAGTCTCCGTTTCGCACGAAATTTTAATAGCATAATATAGGGATATATTGATGAAATTCCACGGAAGAAATTTTCAAAAAAAAAAAAACGGAAAAAATGAGGCGGGAGAGCCAAGTTAGCTCCCCCTCAAGGGGGCAACCCCATTTTACCCTTTTTGGATACTCCCATGAATAATGAAATTATTTCATTATGAATGGTGACATTATAGGTTTATACTAAACTTCTTTGTTATGAACTATTCAATATCAAATTAACTTGTAACGTTACACCTATCTGTAATAATAGTTATAAATTTGTAAACTCATGTTATATATTAGTAACCAACATAAAATCATTCGTAATTGACAACACTTCCTTGCAATGTATTGTTATGTCATACAAAAGTAACACCACCACTTTTACAATTTCACAACAACGTTATATAACTAATTACCTATAGTTTATAACAAGTAAAATACAACTATAATTTTGTGAGAAGTATTAGTAGGTGAAGATATGTCATCCATACATACATTCATCGTTTTGTATGTTGCAACTCATTGCAAGTAAAAAATACCCTAACTCTACATGCAACACTATATGTAATAATAATTTGCAATTTACTTTCAATTACACCCATTCGATTTTTTTAGCAAGCATACATAATTTCCAGAAATCATTTTGTAAGATATTGGGAGATTTTAGCCATTGAGATTACATCATTTATTCATTCATTGTGGGTGCTTTGGGTTCGTGGGTTATTCTTGCGAGGATAACCCGTTTTTGTGTTTGTGTGTTTGGTTGGTGGGTTAAGAGTCGAGAGGGTTTGTGTGATGTGATTGTATTGAAATTTGAAAAAGTTAGTAGTTATTATGATATGATTGTATTGAAATTTGAAAAAGTGGGTAGTTGTTGTAATGTGATTGTATTGAAGTTTGGAATAGTGAGTAAAAGTTGAATATTTCATGATTTTTAGATGATATGATGGTATAATATATATTTTTTTGATGGGAAGGGAGTGAGCCCACTAGTGGCTTAGGAATGTGGGGTTTGGGGGGGTAACCCGGCCAAATTGGGGGATAACCCCCCAACCGAACGGGCCCTATAAGTTTAAACTATTTGTAAGCAAC
Source organism: Ottelia alismoides (assembly GCA_037367405.1). NCBI lineage: Eukaryota > Viridiplantae > Streptophyta > Magnoliopsida > Alismatales > Hydrocharitaceae > Ottelia > Ottelia alismoides. Next base: position 300,634 of record JAZKJV010008597.1, read on the forward strand.
TAAATAACCCATCTTTGTAACTCAAAGTATGCAATATTCACTGGCATACCATAATTTGCAACCAATAATCCATCATTTTCCACACACTAATAAATTAGGTGTATCAAATGAAATGACTTATGCACTCCCTTTATCGAAATGTATTAACAAATAAACAAATGAATTTACAATCTTATCCATTATTCTTCTCAATAATAAACAAAGAGCATGCATGCAAACATATAACATATGTTCGGAATTCGATATAAAACATTCACATTTTCAACATTTCCCTGTAAAAAATAAAATCTTCTACACTATTCGACGTTTTCATCTTCATATATTCCTCATGTACCATTACCTACAATGACAATAACTAGGCATTATATCGGTATTAGTTAGAATACAAGTTCAATTTTGTGATCATTGTTAGTAAGATATTCATCCCTATATCCCTCCTATATGTCATTCGAATTTCGTCAGAAACAGAGACTCCTACGGCCTCCATCCATACAAGGTCGATTTAAAAAATTCTGCGACAAAAAAATAGCGTCTGGATGGAGGCCGTAGGAGTCTCTGTTTCTGACGAAATTCGAAGGGCATATAGGAGGGATATATGGATGAATATGCATAGTGATATTTTTTCCAAAAAAATAAAAAATTTTGCGAAAATGGGATGAGGGCAGCCTCATTTTTCCCTATTAATAAATCATTGTAAATAATTTTATGTCTTTCAATAACCACATCACTAGTATACGTAATTTCCTTCCAAGTCCTTTGTAAGTCAGGGTATATAATATATCACACTCAAATGATCCATATTTCATCAGTAAGTTTATGTGCAATCACAAGTAAATTACTATAGCAAATTGGTAAGTTTATACACTTCTATTTGTAAAAGCAAATCAAGTGTAAACCTCACTGCCACTGGCAAGTAATACTTACATACTTCTCGGTAGTTTTAATTGTCATTCACAAGTAACTTGTGGCATTACATCAATAATTTCATGTAGTATATCTGTAAAAAAACTCAGGTTAATATTAATGGAGAGTATAAAAACATGTATTCATATATTATAATTGTAAAATTGAATGAAGTAGCTATAACTGATAATATTTGATTGAAAGATTATTTTTGTAGCATTTTCAATCTTATCTAGTAACAAAACACAATTCATGTAAATTAGTTTGATGGATTTGCAACTTCAATACATTTAGTGATAAATGTATAATAATTCCTTTATAATCCAAAATATTTGTAACTATCTTAGTTTCTTAAAATCATTACATATCAGATGTTTACTCAAAATTAAATTAAAATTTAATTAATACTAACCTGTGTAATCATGTATAAAAGTGTCAACATTCAAATTGAAGTCCAAATCTTTTGCCATCGTCGACTTTCATTGTTGATATATAGCTTGTAATTCTAGTTTTGAAAAGATAATTCTATATTAGAGAAAAGTTCTTAAAGAATAAACTCACATCTTGAATTTCTCTAGATGTCCTTCTAAATGAATTCCATCGAAGGTCCTTCTCCTCTCTAGAATCTTTAACATGCAAAATCGCAAAATATGAAAATATTTTCCCATCCTTAAACCATTTCCTTCAATTAAGAAATTCTAACATGTAGGAATGTGTCAAATGGAAAATTAATATAGTTGTTTTTATCTTTCTATACTCATCATCCTGCAAATAAGAAAAGCCAAATCGGCTAATTTTAGCATGTTGGTTTATCATGGAAGATCAACGACTTATATGTAGTGCTTATTAGAGGTTCATTGGGCTCATGGCTCATTAGGAAGATTTTGTAGTTTGTTTTGATTTTTAAGTATGGATTTTTTGTATTGTACCTATAACATGTAAATGAAATAGGTCTATCATTTTACAACTTTTTAAAAATTTAATTAGTTTTTCAATTTCTTTTATATTTTTATTTTTATTAGTTTTAATTATATAATAAAAGAAAAAGTAAATGAATCACTTAATATGCATAAAATGAGAAAAAGAAGGGGTTTAAATATAAAATAAGGGATACATATATAATAAATCAAAATAAATATTTCTGGGCTTTTTGTGTTTTCTAATGATTTTGAATATTTCTGAAAATAGTAATTTAAAATAAAAGATTAATAATAAATTTGGGAAAGAAACAAAGGGAAAATAAGAACGAGTTAAAAAACAGGTTTAAAAGACGGAATGGGCTCCTAAAAAATATACGAATATTTTTCCTATAATGTACATAATAACATCGCTTGTTAGTCTTGGATGTATAAATAAAAGGGCTGGTAAAGAAAAGGAGGGTACCTAAGATCACTAGAACTAGATGGTGGAATCTTCCACTGAAGCAATCGAGCTCCAAGGAGAAGGTTTTAAAAGATTTATCTTGGGATTGTAGTGGAAGTGCAAACGAGATGTGGGAGGCAGTAGCATCTTGTATCCGAAAGGTAGACAAACAGATGCTAGGTGAGTCAAAGGGAGGAGCCCCAGGTCAAAATGAGGCGTGGTGGTGGAGTGAAGGGGTGCAAGAGAAGCTAAAAATTAAAAGAGCATGCTTTAAAGCTATGTCTAAGGATAGAACAGAGGAAACCATCACAAACTACAAAATAACAAAGAAGGAAGCAAAGAAGGCTGTAAGAGAGGCTAAGTCGAAAGCTTATGAAGTTTTGTATAAAAATCTCGACTCTAAGGAGGGCCAGAAGGATATATTCAGGTTGGCCAAAGCAAGAGAAAGAAAGACCAAAGACCTTTCTCAAGTGAGATGCATTAAGGAAGAGGAAGGTCATGTGCTTGTTACTCAGAAGGATATAGAGACTAGATGGGAGCAATACTTCCATAAACTTTTCATTGGGGAAGGAAATAGAGAGATCACTTTGGGTGATCTAACTAGCAGTGAAAGTTAATTGAATCATGCAAGCTATAGACGGATACAAAGAAAGGAATTAGAGGAGGCTTTGAAGGTTATGAGACCTGGGAAAGGTGTAGGACCGGATGACATCCCTGTAGAAATATGGAAAGTTTTAGGTGAGCGTGGTTTGACTTGGCTTACGAATCTATTCAATGTTATTTGGCGAAGCAAGAAAATACCTGAAGATTGGAGGAGGAGTATCGTGGTGCCTCTTTATAAGAATAAAGGAGGCATTCAAAATTGTTCAAATTATAGAGGTATCAAGCTGATGAGTCACACTATGAAAATTTGGGAGCGTGTGATCGAAAGAAGGTTGAGGCAAGTTTCTAACGTCAAAGTAAACCAATTCGGATTCATGCCAGGTCGCTCAACTATTGAAGCCATCCATTTGCTAATGAGAACAATAGAGATTTATAGAGCTAAAAGGAAGAACCTCCATATGATCTTTATTGATTTGGAGAAGGCTTATGATTTTGTCCCACGAGAGATATTGTGGAGAGTTTTGGAGAAGAGATAAGTGCATGTCCTATACATTAACCTCATAAAGGACATGTATGATAGGGCTTTATCTTGTGTAAGGACCCCGTCTTGGAAGACTGGCTATTTTGACATCAACATTGATTTACATCAAGGTTCAACTTTGAGTCCATTTCTTTTTTACTTTGATTATGGACGAGTTGACAAGTCACATTCAGGATGAGTTACCTTGGTGTATGTTATTTGCTGATGATATTGTGTTGATTGACGAGACTAGAGATGGAGTAAATGAGAAGCTTGAGGTCTGGAGACATGAGTTGGAGAGTAAAGGATTTCGTATATGGCTAAGACAGAATATATGGAGTGCACCTTTGATGGAAGCAATTGTGAAGGAATTGAGGTGAAGATTGGGGATGATAACATTCAGAAGAGAGATTCTTTTAGATATATGAGATCTATTTTGCAACATGATGGGGAAATTGATGGAGATGTTACTAATATAATAAATGCAGGTTGGCTAAAGTAGAGAGGAGCCTCTGCTGTTCTCTGTGATAAGAAAATTCCTTTAAAAATTAAAGGAAAGTTTTACAAAGCAGCCGCGAGACCTGCTATTCTCTATGGTTCTGAATGTTGGCCTGTGAATCATAGACATGTGCAGAGATAGCAGAAATGAAAATGCTAAGGTGGATGTGTGGACACACATGTAAAGATCGGATTCGGAATGATGCAATCAGAAAGAAAGTTGGTGTTGCTCCGATCGAGGATAAGATGCAATCAGAAAGAAAGTTGGTGTACATAATATATGAGATTTTGAAGCAATGTTTCTTTTGCATTTATGGATGATATATGAATTTTATACGTCTTTAGTGTTTTTGTGATTTTAATGTATAAGTGCAATAATTATTTTAGACATATATATGCTTCTATTATGTAAAGAGGAGCGTCTCCTATTTTTTTAGTATATTTTCAATATGCTTAATTTACTAAAAATTAGGCATGACAAAAGACACAATGCATGTTTTTTTTAGAATATAGGAAACAATCCCCAAAGTTTCCAATAGAAATGTTAACTGAAGAAAAAGTAATGGCTATAACATGCTATTTTTTTTATTTAAGAGATATTGCAATGTGAGTTCAAGAAGATTGTTCTACATGCAAGCTGTATCATTCCGTAAAGGAAATCAACTAAAATAAATAACAATGATTTTATAATGAATAAATAATCCAAAAAATCTCTTTTCACTAAAAAAACATAGATGATGCATTGGAGCTCCGAAATGCACAACAATGTACCAAAAGATAGAGGATAACCTTTTAAACAGAATTGAAATAATCCAAAATCATTCATGGACATGGGGAGTTATAAGCTTCCTAATCTAAGGGTATCTTTGCAATATTTCAACTTAATCTAAAAAGTTGGAAAAGAGCTTACAAAGGCTTATCTTGCAATTGTGCTTAGCTGGGCAAGGCTGCAATTTACCCAGCTTCTTGTGGCCGCATGATATTTCCAAAGGTCGGGGATGTTGACATGGATTCCAGAAGTTCAGAAGGCCTTCCTTGCAAAACTTTCAGTCACGTGCATCCCTAAATGTGACTTCCTCCTCTGATTGGATGATTAGGATGCGAGTGTCGATGTGATCGAGTAGAGAGGATCTTCTGCTGTCCAGCACACCCTGCTGCAGTTTTGTGGATCACCGGAGCCGCTCGATGTTGATCGAGCGGTTCGCAAAAATTCTCCCTTTTTTGTGGACCTTACCGTAAAAATCCATTCCAACCGCTCGATCACGATCGAGCGGCTCCGGTGAGTTCAGCAGACTCTGCGGGACAGCAGCGAATCTGCTCCCGTGATCGAGTGGCGCTTAACACACCACGAGGGATGGTGGAGATTGGGGTGTGGGGGTGGGTGGGTGAGGATCAAATGGATGTGCTACCTGCCCCATCGTCTCCTTTTTTCTTCAGAATTGGCATAAGAGAGAAGAGATGCAGGTGCTTTGAGTTTTTTGTCTTCGACATGCCTCTGATGAAGTCTCTCCGTTGACGACTCTCTCTTCCTCTAGTGATGTATCTGCATATATGTGAGCATGACTCGAATGCAAGGAAGGCTCGACCTATGGGGTAAAGTGAAAGCTCGGATGCTGGGATCAAAGGTGATTGCAGAGGAGATGGTCTCTGATCACCGCTCGTGGCCGAAGTTGAGTGGTTTTGGTTGGGTATCGTAGGAGTGGAAAGGAGAAGAGAGGTAGGATCGACGCAGTGTGAATACAAAGGAAGATGAGTAAAATAGAAGGTGTTAGAGATCAACAATAGGAACAAACAACATAGGAAGAGGAATAAGAAAGAAGAAGAAAATAAGAACAAGGAAAGGAAAGCAAAATAAATGAAGAGTATATGGAGGAGATATGGACGCATGAAGGCTTGATGGTCAAAGTATGACCATCGAGTGTTCGCCTCGATGGAGGGACGTACCTCCAGAAGCCTCGAGCAGAAGCTCTGCGAGCTTTGTTGTGAAGCTCAATGGAGCTTTGGATCACACCCAAGCCCCTAACCTTGTCATCAATCAACCACGAGCTCAGACGATCTCACCACCGTGAAGCGAAAAACTTGAGAGCTTGAGAACAACAAGGAATAATGGTGGATGTGAATGAAGGGTTTCGACCCAAAAGTTTTTACATAGAGGTGGTGGTGTCGTGCAGTTTTTGTCATCACTTGAGTCATGGTGTTTGAAGGTAGGGCGGGTTTGCAATACCAAACTGAGATTAATATCTTAAAACATAGGATATGTAATGTGGCTCTCTCTCAACAGATCAAATTTCTTTCCCATATATACAAGTAGGATGGAGATGTACTCAATGAACAAACAAATATACAACATGGAGGCTTAGAATCTACTTTTAATAGATATTTTAGGTCAAAGCTTTTTCATCCAAGAGCACACCACACGGGGTGCGATCCCCCTGAGAAACAAGCTATTACAACGAGCGGCTAGAGCAGTAGGGAGCCGGAGAACAAAGTAGTAGATAAGATTGGATAAGGGGCTAGGCTTCTCGTAAAGCAAATAAGATGGTTAGGATAACGAACTTGAAATGTAGATCTCAAGCGGCGGACTAGTGAATGGTTAGTGGAAAATTTCACCCGGGGGAATGGTATTCCTCTCTGTTGTTGGCACTCCAAGAACTACGGGACACTCTAAGCACCCGCAAGAGCCTCAATTCTCCTCTGAAGGTCGAACCAAGGAGCTATGCAAGTTGAGTTCCTCCCATCCCCATAACAAGGCAACCTGAGGGAACAAATGAGCAATTCCCTCGCGGAATCATCTACATTTTGGACTAATGCTAGGGACCGCGAATCCACCGGACTTGCATTGAATCTCTGTCTCACTTATAGCTCCACTTGGTCCTTGGGAACTTCACGCTCTTACCGTTCACTTCATGAGACTTGTCATTGACAGCTTGCATTCATGCCTACTTTGTTCCTTCATGTTTTTTTGAAACAAACGATGAATCATCTCTTACTTAATAGAATACTGACCACGGGAACAAATTCAAAAGGGATTTTTACCCGGCAGACCCTATAAACTTTGCCAATTACCTCCACGACCTTTGGAACAACCTAATTCCCCCTCGACCCCGTAAACTTGCTAACTCTTACCCCATGAACCCTCCGGGTAATCTATTTGAAGCCCGTGGGGGTTCTTGGGGTAATTTACAGAGTCCATGAGGGTAATTACATTGTGTAAAAGATCGTAAAGGTAATTTAAAAAGTTTATAGGGTCTGTCGGATAAAAATCCAATTGAAAATGACTCGCCGTCCTTCCCTCTATTAAGTTATTGAGCCATCCGCCTATGGATCATATTCCGCTCCAGGATTTTAACCGAACTCTCGACCAAAATAGGGAGGTAGCCTGAGACGAGGGAGTAGATAGAACGACCTACTTGTCCCAATCCCTCCCGTACCTATTTCCATTCTTCTTTAATTTATGGCTGGTGTGCAAAATCTAAGATAAACTTTCCAATTTTGATTTCTGTTTGGCAAACCGATCTCATCCTACCGAAATAATGCGGAAACATTGGAACATCTCCTGTATGAGTTTGAGACAAAAATCATTTGAAGTATTAAACACACCCAAACTACAAATTCCTTTTAACTTTTTCCATCATACCAAATGGTGCTCACACGAACACTTCATGCCAGCGGATGAAATCAAGAACGGCATCGATCAAATGGTTTATTTTGAAGGAGAGATACACATGAGCTTTTCAAGGTATAGCTTTGAACATCATCAGTACTATGCAGGAATTGATATGTTTTCTTCAACACCAAATTAGATATTAAATAAACTTAATCTTTTCAGTTTATTTTTTCTCTTCCATACACTAAGAGCTGAACCTCAAGCTCGAGAATGACCTAAGATAGATCTGAATAAAGGTAAATAATCCATGTAGCCGACCCTATTGAATGTGGGAAACAACTTTGTTGTTGTACACTATAAATGGCCCCATTGACACCATACTCCTCTTTCTCTCATAGCGGATTTCTCTGGAGCTATGATTTTTCACCATGATCTTTGAATGGTTTTTTCTACGTAAATCGTTGTCTCTTATGCGATTACTTTGTGGACTGTTGGTTGTGGCATCTGACTCGCAACAGAAAGTATGCATCTGATTCTACTCAAATGGCAAACATTCGAGTAATAATCAACAAAAAAGATGAACTGCATTTTGAACATCGCGTGATTTTTTGAGCTTAATGAACGCCAAAAGAAGTGTAAGATATCGCGTTACAATTTTCTTAGAAAGAAGCGACAGAAAGAAACAACAGAAATCAGAAACTTGAATAGCATGATTCAGAGTTACTAGCGATGAACCTTCTCTGTATAATGAACTAAAGCTCATCCTCCAACGAGAAAACCTGCACGCTTCGTCCAGCAGACAATCCGACAGACTTGCTGCAAAAGAATGTGAAGCCAGTGATCGAATCAACATTTCAATGTTTCCATCGATGCTTATATATTTGTTACAGGCCCTGTAAACCACTTCCGTGCGCTCAGGATCCACGATGAGACAACAAGGATGAAAAGACCGCCAACGGCTACCGGGGTGTAGTTCAAGGTGTCCTTTGTGATCGGATAAGCCACCGGGAGCGAGAAGAGCACTGTGATTATTGCCACCCAGAGAACAGCGATCCAACCGATTAAAATCCCATAGCGACCGAGGTTGAATGGACCAGGAACGAAAGACTTGCGAGCTAGCGTCACCCGGAAGAAGATGGGCAAGGCGTACGCAATGTAGAGCCCTATGGTGGCTATGGAGACCATTGCCTGGAACGCGACCAGGCTGCCTAGAGACTGCACAAAGATGGGAAAAGCATATGGCACTGTCAGTTGACACAGATTACAGGCAACAATGGTAACACAGAGAATGAGAAAACATAAGATTGCTATCGGAAAAAATGTTTCTTCATTATTGAAGAAACAAACATTAAAAGAGGAAAAATGCCAATGCACTCCTTACTGGATGTTTCTGTGGGACCAAATTGCATCTTCTAGATTGATGTTGTCAGGTTTTTCCTGTGAAGTTGGATTAAAACTGTATATATTCGTCAATCCAAAAGGGCCACCACTCATTGAACTATCTAATATTATTTTCGTGACAAAGAGAAAGGATGGATGTGAGCAGCGTAGGCAACTTGCTGAACTACTATATATTCTTGTGTCTTTGTGTTGTTTCTTCTCGTGTTCGTTGATCAGATCTGTCCCCAACAGATGTTTGAGTATCTGCAAACTTGCCTAACCAACCATTCAATGAGGCATCGTTAACCTATCCAAATGAAAATAAATTGTGTTTGCAGAATGCAAAGATCTTCCCAAAGTGGGTATATACCACCTTCTTGAGTCGAACATATGGTTTTTAGTCCTTAGCAGGACAAAATCATGTGAGGAAAACCAAGGGCTAGTCGATCCGCTCTTCCTAATGAATATGCGAGTCGAGACTTGAGAATGTAAGGACAACAATAAAAAGTAGATCATTTATGTGCTCAAAACGTGACCATGTGATCTTTGCCATTGTCTAATTCTTTTTGTAATATGCAGCTCAATGTTAACAAGAACAACATGCCCATCTACTTGCATTATATAGCCAAAGTTTTGAAGAAAAGCAATACTTCAAAAGAACATCAAGAGAATGGCAAAGACGATACCGTCAACGCCATGCAAAATGATATGAACGCAGAGAGCCAAACTGCATTTATCGGGACCTCCTGGCTGTTCACTCTGTGCCATATAAGAGAAAACGGCATTGCTCCATCTCTAGAGAAAGCATAAGCCATCCTGTAGAGTGAAACAGAAACAAGTAAAACTCCAGAAAAAAATGCATTTATCCCATTTAAAAACAAGAGAAAAATTTAAATGAGGGATTAAACGGAAACTAAACATTACCTTGAGTTACTTGTTACTGAACTCATGCCACAGAAAAATATAGCAACAGCTACGATACCCAGACAAATAGTCCCTCCAACCCCATTTCCATATCTGTTTTTGAATGCCGAGTAAAAAACCTGTGCAATCGCATAGCCTCCAGCATCATTATCAGTACTCAAGAGGTCGGGAATGTTTGTCACTGCAAAGGTAATGCCAATCAGGTAAGCCCATCCAACTACGATGGAAATGCCGATGGAACTTATTATCCCTTTAGGACCATTCTTGTCAGCACTTTTTGTTTCCTCCGTCTGAAACAAATAATTAAACAAAGCATACATATGCATTACACCCATCTAAACCAAATAATGTATATAGAGAATGATACCTTGTTGCTAAAAAAAGAGAAAAACAAACTAGGCCAGATTTGGTCCAAACTAAGGATGAATGAGACAATTAATATCGTTTGATTTACCATGATAAGTGATTCTCCACAATGAAGTTATTCTAAGGAAAATGACATTCATAAGTCACGACTTAATGAATACACGAGAAATACGCAGAATAAATAATATGCCTAGTTATTGCATTAACAAGACTCGACTTGAGAAAGATATACTGACCATGTGGGCAGATGCATCATAGCCAGTAAGTGTATATTGGCTCATTAGGAGTCCCAAAACAAAAATGTAAAGCTTGTTGTGGATTCCAGCTTCATTTTCACCATTGAAGTGAGTAAAAACAAACTCAGCACTTGCCCTTTGAGGACTAACAACGGGGATAGCAATCATAAGCACAAATACACCTGCAACCAGCAAATTGGACAAATAAATTTGGCACCTCAACTAAAAACAAAGATAAACTAAAAGGGGAAAACAAATGATTGTTCCTACCTATAAGATTCCATAAAGCAGCAACTTGCCCAAATAAAGACATCAAACGAATTGGAAGACTATTTAAAACTGCATGTAGAAACAGAATTCCCCCATGCAGAATCATCACAATGTACTTAGAAGCCTTGTATCCTCCTCCATTGTTGCCTCCTGTACTGAGTAGAATAATCACCTGAATCAACTGTGCAAGAGAGAAGTCTATACTGGTTGTCACAGCCCACTGCATAATGGAAAATCTTTAGTGCAATGATGAATTTATGAAATATTTGTGGAAGAAATCTCCAGTGGAAATCTGACTGTTTTTTTTTAATAAAAATGGAAGTTCTGACTGTAGGGCACCAAATAATTTTGGAAGAAATCTCCAGTGTAATAATATTTTTATGAAATAACTCTGTATTGTCTGTCTTTAGTGGAACAATGTTTTTATGAAATAATTATGGAGGGAATTTCCAGTGTAAATCAGACTCCGGTGCTACCAATGGAAATCTGACAGAATCTCCAGTGGAATAATGTTTTTATGAAATTGCAAATTCTCCAGCGGAATAAGGTTTTTATGAAATAATTCTGGAAGAAATCCCACTATAGCGCATCAAATACCTGGCCAACAATATTAAACCTGCAAACAAATAAACATGGATATTCATCAGTATTTAGAGATACGTCTTTTGAGAAATCTTATTCCCCAGACAGACATTCGAGAGCGACATTTGCAGAAGACCAATAAGAAACAGTCCAAGAGCACGTTGTGCATTAATCACGCCTAGATAAACAACAGCAAGCAGAGCCCAGTAAAAGCACCAAATTTTATTTGTGTTTTGAAATGAGAGGGCTGACTCAGTACCCAACCCAAGTCAAGTTTGATAGGCATACAACTTTAACATTATCTTGGGCAATTGTTGCTATACAGACTATTAAATTTTTATGAAGTGCGAATGATCACCTGGTAAAAGTATAAGCAAAATACAAAAAGAAGCCACATTTCAATGTGTGTTTAATGCTCTCTTGGACAGGTACCGTCTAAAAAACCATCACTCTGCCATATAGTATAAGAACAATACAAATGTGACGTGAAATGTGCTGATCTTTTGTAAAAAAAATAGAAATGAGATGTCATGCATACAGATACGTCTAATACTATATTAAATACCCATTACTCTCTCAAAGTAAACATAGTGCATTCTATAAAAGAGAATCCACAAGTATCTCTTGCCATTTTCTTCTGGTTTAATTTCAAGAACAAATGGGCCAAAAAAGCAAAGGAAATGAATCGCAAGACCAAGGATAGGATGAGGGACTGGTACCATCCAGTGATCCAGGAAGCAAAGGGCGCCCACTCCTTCCCAGACAGCTTCGCGCTCCAATAGTAGAGCCCGCCGGACGTCGGGTACGACGAGCATATCTCGGCCATCGACAGCCCCACGAACATGGTGAAGGAGCCCGCAAGCCACCATCCGAACGTCATGGCCACCGGCCCCCCGAAATTCAACCCCGTGTTGTACAGAGTGGTCACTCCAGTGAGCACGGATATGATCGAGAACGAGAAGGCAAAATTGGACACCACCCTGCGCAAGAACACCAATCACTAATCCGCAAAAATAAAAAGAACCCAAAACACGAGAAATCAGGATATGGGTATCTAAGAACAAGAACCATACGAGAGATTACGATTGAGCTCCTGCTTGTAACCGAGCTGGTGAAGCCGTGCATGCCCGGAATCCATCACGTACTCCTCGCTGCGTACGCGTACGGAAGATGGGTTCTCCTCGTCTGCCTTCGGGGCCATGCCAGGCAGCGGGAATTTACAGAGAAATGGCCTCAAAGATCGCACCTTTGTGGGAGAAGGTGACGACTACCCGCAATCCTAAAAACGGATTCTTAAACGGAAATCTATGTGAGTGGCTGTGACAAAGAAGTTGGTACCGACGATCTTGAGGAGCGCAGCTTTCCGGTATCAGATTTAAGGAACGAGACTTCAAGATTGTACCTTTGAGAAGAAGTTGAGCGCTCACGATCGGCTTTTGATGTCCAAGAGAACAGCTCTGCTGTGGCTGTGCTGCGACACCCTCCTCTCTCTCTCTCTCTGTGTGTGTGTGTGTCTGTCTTCCCTATCCAGATCTTGCCAAATGGGGGCTCGTTATGATTGTTGGGTTAATTGTGGGAAGATTCGTTCAACGGGATCTGCAGAAGCCACGGCAAGATGGCGAATCGCAAGGGGCAGTGGACCCAGAGGAGTGCGAATTTGTCCACGCAAGGAGAGCGACGAGATACTCGTTGCTTTCTGTAACGTGTAGGATCTACGCAAGAGATGCTGCCACGTAGAATTGTAATTCACAATTATTAGTAGTAATGAAAACGAATAGAAATATATTCCTATTTGTTCGTATTCGTATTAGTCAAATACAGGATATGGATATCATTTTCTCCTATCTCATGAATAGGAATTCGAATACGAATATAAATGTTCAACATTCGCCGAATACAAATACAAGTATGAATACGAATGTGAATTACTTAATTTTAATGAATACGAATGTGAATATGAATGTTTAAATTGTTGAGGATACGAATACGGATATTCATTTTCTGAATGATATGAATATGGATAGAAATACGAATACGAGTACGAATACGATTGTTTAAATTATGGATGATGCCAATACTTACATGATACACAAAAAAGTAAGTTTGGTAAGATTTTTTTATTATTTAGTTATATCTTTACATTTTCTCCTATTATTTAGTTATTTTTATGCTAATATTCCTTACTAAAATATTTAATAGACCTTTTATGTATTGAAAATTGTTATGAACTTAAAATGCTTATTATTTTTAAGTAAATTTGGACATGTCCCAAATATATAATAGGAGAGGTCGAAAAAAGGAATGAGCAGCTGCCGCTCGAAAATATATTAGAAAGTACTTCTTTTTCCTAATATCAAAGTCGTGTATAAAGGGAAAACAAACCAAGACCTTCGAGAAAAGTGCAACTATTGGAATCATACATTGAGTTGCTGAAACTTCTGGATAGGTCTCCAACATCAGAACTTCATTCTTTCTGGTTAAAGAATCTATTTCTAGTTGCTCTGGAACAATTAAGAGATTCTTTGGAAGAAATACGGGGTTCTGCTTCTGGCGGCAACATGCTATTGGGCGGCGGTTCCGCTAATTCGTATATTAATTCGTATTCACTTGTCAAATATCTGTATTCGAATTATCAAAATTTGTTTTGCATTAATATTCGTATTTTGAGGATGCGATTTTACATTTTACACATTCATGTGATTTTCGTATTCGTATCCATATTTTTAAAAGGACAAGGATACAATAACATCTATATTCGTATCCGTATCCGCTCATTTTCATCCCTAATTAGTAGGGATGGTAAAAAAAATCCGTGAGGGTAAGTTTGCTAAAGAAGCTAGATTTTATGCCATAAGTGGTGAATTAGATGGTTGTCCGTTTTGTGGGAGAGGGATTAGCCAGAATTAGAAGTTAGGCAGTAAACCTTTTTTGTTTAGCTGGAAATAATGGATAAATGGATGGATACGTTGTTGAATTACAATTTTACCCTTAGAATGATTTTGATGCAAAGGGAAACTACTTTTGATGAAGAAAGTTGACCACTAAATTAGTTTTCTATTGTCTAGACGTAGGGCTGAGAATTATGTGGATTTATCCAAATAGTTCAAATAAATTGTTGAAAATGCGTCAAATGGAATTAAACCATTTGAGTTTATGGTTGGGTTAGAAGCAAATCGTATTTCTTCAATGGAGAGGGTTTAATTGGTAGGTTTAATGTCTTCTACCCCTCACTTTCAACAATCCAAACTGTCGTTATACAGGTATCCATGATTCTAACCAACTAATATCTATTTACTATATAATGTTTATAATGGTAAATCCTAATATATTTCTAGTTTTCACTTCTCATTCTTCAATCCAATCTGTCAGCCAGATTGTCTTTGCTCCTCGAATCTCATTACAACTGCTTTCGACGATATTGTGTAAGATTGATAGGTGCCCGAACTTGGCTATCCCCTCAATAATACCTCTCTCCTTGTCTTGACAATCATGGAGCCTGCTTCATTGTCCCGCAGTCGTGCTCCAACATCAATACACTATGGCCCTGTTCGTTTGAGTAGTACATGGCTTCTAACCTTCCGTATCTCACAAAATTTCTATCCTTCCAAAGATGGTCAAATTTGAGTTCTGGAGTCAACACGAGGGATCGAGTTTGAACCTCTATCGTTCCATTATCCATCTTTCTCACCATAAAAATACAAATAAATCACTTATCTTACAATCTTATCTAACATAATTAGCTTCTATCATGTATCCCTTCTTATCCAATCGAACGAAGAATAACAGATAAATACCATTTATCTCTCCTTATCCCATAGATTCTATCCTTGCAAATGAATATCATCTAGGGATATAATAACTTAATCCCTTCTCATCCCATATCCTGCTATCGAAGGGTCCCTTTAAGTGCCTCAAGTTTGACCTGGATAGCCTCTCAGCCTCAACTCAATACTCATCGTATCTTCACTCCGACATCCGCTAACCTTCGAGTCCTCTTGACCTTGACTCTTACCTAATTTTGGTATCCTTTGCCATGTACGAATGACCACACCATTAATTTGAAAGTAAGTTAATAAATATACGAAAGAGAAATATGTGGATTTGTTTTTGGTCCTAATGGACAAAGAAAGAAATTTTCGGAGAATGGTTCTCATCCCACCATCTTTTTGTTTGTTAGGAAAACAACGAGTTGCCTAACACGACATGTCGTTTTTAGTTATATCTCTTGTTTCAAACCAACCTAATTTACATATAGCAACCCACTTTATATATAATTAAGGTTTACTTGATCTCTCTATAGATGCAGTTGATGATATTTAATATTGTTTACGACGACATTGCATTCTATCTATTACATATTAATGAAGTTTATGTTAAAGTTCTACAAAATCTTGCGTGATTATCCATCCTTGCAACTGATTGCAAGATAATCTGTGGTACATTCCATAACAACATTACTAATCCATAAAATTCTACAGTTTGTTAGTAAAACAACAACGTAATCTACATCAAATCACTGGAAGACAACCATATAGAAATATGTGTTCTGCACGCGGCAGAATTTTAAGCACCAGTTGGGCTTATAGATGCATGTCTACCATAAGAGATATGCTAGTTATTGTCTATGGAGCACTTAGTGTTCAGGAAAGCGACTGAGTATACCGCATACTCGGCTGCATACTCGTACTCTGTAGCCTTGCCGCTCCGAATATGATGAAAAAGTCATGTATGCGGGTTGACCCGCATACTCGGCTGGGTATACCTCTTATGTGGCCGCCTACTTGGCTGCTTTTCTAATAAAATATTTTATTTACTCCAAACCCAAATAACTCCATCCGCCTTAAGTCAAATGCTCTTTCAATTGATGCTTTTTGCTCATTTGACTCTAAATTACTTTTTATCTCAATATTTGTGTTCCTTGTACCTTCAATTTATTTTTATTATTATAATCAAGAGATATAATATTTATAGGATATTAACATAATATTAAGTATTTATTTATATTTTTTAATAATAAGAAAATATCAAACTGCATAAAACCGCCTACTCTCCCGCATATCGCATACTCGCTATATAATGACCACTTCGATTGAATACTGCATACCGCCTTTCTGAACATTCAACACTATAATTTAAAAAACATGATTGATAATATCAATAAAAATCAAATCAACTTTTTCACCAACACCTCAAAAAAGCCAAACCCTGCCTTCCGTAAAGTTTTCAGAGCATGATTAATCTCAGGATTTGAAATCACTGCTTACATTCATGGTATTGGCCATAATTCATAACAATGTTATAGTATTAGTAATAAGAGCAATATTAGGAATTTTCCTGTATGAGATATCACATTGCTCGAGGAACCTTAGGTGTTTGTCCAAGTAAAGGATCGTCAAGAAGGTTGATCTATTGATGTGTAGATCCTTATCTAAGACTTGTATCATTTGATGATGCTATGTAAATCGTTAGAAACATGTGAAGTGCATGTCTAACCCAATAATGAAAGCTTCGTAAGGGCATTGGAGCATACTACTATGAGACATAATAGTTTCTTTCTAAAGAGATTTTATTTAGAACTTTTCTATATTCATGATCCAATATAGATATTATTTCATAAATTTTCCCTTACTTTATTCGTGCTACAAACAATTTGAAATACCTTGACTTTTTTACAGCAGATCCGAGTCAAATAGCAACGACTCAAAGCCGTTCTTTTTACATAATTTTTTTTCAGAAATATTTAATCAATAATATCTAATAACAGTATGAGTGGTTAAGATGATTACGCAAGCATATCTCCAACCTCATGGCCATGTCTGAATGACAAGCGATGGACTCTTATCCCGGATACATCGACTCTCGCTCTACAATACTTATTTTTTATCCCTCAATTCTAATGGGAAAATCGCCAAGCTCAAACCCAATGATTGCCCTCCATTACGGATGCAAATGATTACGGTTATATCCGTATTCGATCCGTCACCGTATTCATTTTATACATATTTTGACATCCATATCCGTATTTATTTTAAAATGGATATGTATATGGATATCGTTTTGATATCAGCAAACATCAGTATCCGTATCCGTATATTCATTTTCATATATAAATAAAGTCATAGATTTATTTTAACCCTTATATAACATAATTCTATACCTTCTTTTATCGTATTTGTATAATTTTTACGATACAAACATATTTAGTAAATTTATATCATGTGTTTTCCATCCAATTCATATACATTTAGGTTGATTCTACAGAGTATCTAACATTACTCGTATGCGATCAGTATCCGTTTTACATCCATATCCGTTTTTTAAAGGGATTTTTACACCCATAACTCTGAATAATTCCGCAATTACAATCATAACCCTGCATAATCATGAATTACATGAGAAACCATGTGTAGTCATTCCGTCTCACACTTATAACCCTCCGTTAGTTTAATATGTTAACTCAACCATATATAGGAGTTAATCTAACTCAACCTCAATCCAACGGTTAATAAATAAAAAAAACCATCTTCCTTCAATCTCTATCGACATTCCTCAGGTTACACCCCTCACCCTCCGTCCACCTCAACCTCTCCCTCCCGACCTCCTCCCGTCCCCCACCGCCGACCGACCATCTCTCCCCAACATCTCTGCCGTAGGTTTCAAACTGAAGAAGGGTTGGAGGAGCGCCGTCCCTCATCGAACATGAGAGGATAGCCGGGGGGTAGGTGGGTCAGGGAACATGCGGGTGGGGGGGGGGGGTGTTGTTCGAGCAGGGCGAACTGGCAGGGGGCAAGGGAGGAGAAGTAGCTCAGCGCGGGATTCGAGCAGGGAGCGGTTTGAGGAGGGGGGCGTAGAGGGGCTTCAACCGGCGCTTGGGGGGGGGGGGGTTCGAGCAGAGCGCTGGCGGGTCGAGCTCAGCGGGGGGAGCTTTGAGCAAGCGCGAGGGTGGGTTTCAGTCAGGCAGGGGAGGAGGTAGCCCGGGGGCGGGGGGGTGTTCGAGCAGGGCGCTGGCGGGTCGAGCTCGGGGGGGGGGGGGGGGGAGCTTTGAGCAGGCGGGGGGGGGGGGGGGGGGGCGTCGAGCTCGACGGGGGTAGCTTTGAGCAGGCGCGGGGGAGGGGGTTTCAGTCATGCAGGGGAGGAGGTAGCCCGGTTCGAACAGGGGCGACGCAGCTCGGTGCGCGCGCGGCGGGGAAGGGGGTGGTTGGAGGTGGCGAGGTGAGAAGGGGAGGAGGTGGCCCGGAGAGGGGGCTTCGAGGACGAGCACGAGGTGGAGCAGCTCGGCGGCAGGGAGTTCTCGAGCAAGGCGGATCAGCTCGTGGGGAGGGGTCTTCCTGCAGGAACTCGGCGACGAGGGACTTCAAGCAGGGACAGAGCAACTAGGAGGGAGGGAGAGAGACCAATGGCATGTTATTGCAAATAAAAATTACCTTTAGGGGTAGTTTTGTCTTTTTCAAAGGAAATCGTCAAATATAACGGATATCCTAGATGGAATAAAACTCGGGGTTATGTCATGTAAGAGTTAAGCATTACTCGGGGTTTCTCATGTAATTCATGATTATGCAGGGTTATGATTGTAATTGTAGAATTACTCAAGGTTATGGGTGTAAAATTCCCTTTTTTAAAGGTATAGTAAGTGTTGAATGGGTTCCCCTCCTCGTGGGAACCTAGTCCATATATATAGGACATTGGTAGTCGTATTTGGAAAAGGAAAAATCAATTGCCTTTTAGGACTAGGAGTCATCTTTTCCTAATCCTATTAGAAGTAGAAATTCATGTTGCCTTATTTGTTATCTCCATGGAGTATAAATAGAGGGTATGTGGTGCATACCATGATCATCCCAACACAAGCTCTCCTAGCACAAGAAAGAAATAAGAGAGAGGGGAAGAAAAAAGAAGGTTCGTGGTTGGCGCGTAGTTTGGAGGGAGTAACCTTTGGAGCAGTTCTTTTCCAGCATTCTTCTCTACAGTTTGACAACGGATTTACCACTGGGTGATATTTCTCTTTATTATTCTCCATTGTTTGGTGATTTGTAGCACTATATTGAGGGCCGGCCTTTTGTAAACCCCTCACAGGAGATTACTTCGATTATAGTGCTTGATTTTGGGTTGTGATCAACCCCATGATTTTTTCCCTCACATTAAGGGTTTTTCACGTTAAAAATTCTCCGTGCACCTGTGGTTGATTTTTTTTCTATGGTTGACATATTTTGCTCATACTTGTAATGATATATCGTGCAAGATCCGCTTATCAATTTTGATAATTTTTCCGCGATTCGATATATACGGGGAATCTGTTCCCAACAGTAAGATAGTTTTACGTCTACATCCTTAGGGCCTGTTCATTTGGAGAATAGGCCCTGGAATAAGGGGCCTATTCTCCATCCGACACGGTTTCTCGTGGTACGATTATTCCTCATCATTCCATCTTATTTCACTCTTATTCCTATCTTTATCCCACCTTACCTACATTTATTTCACCTTATTCTCCTTATTCCTATTCTCCAGCCGAACAAAGAATAAATCATTATTCTCCTTATTCCCAATCCTTATTCCTGCTTATTCCCGAACCGAACGGACCCTTACCTTCCATACACCAGGAGGAAGTAAGAAATTCACGCCGATCAAACCTTTTCGGGGTCATGATGCTTGATAGCATTGCAAAAGAGAGCGACTTAATGATCTAAAGGGAACGCAAGAACAATTGCTGTAACCTTTTGAATTTCAAGCCAATGAAGGTTTTTTTAGTGCTTTGGCCTCACGCCAACTTTGTTTTTGCCCATAACATTTAGTTAATTGGGACGAGGTTGCTGGAGGTAAATCACACTTATTTTTTAGTCTTCTCATTCTCTTATCCTATTGGTGAAGCTTGGAATATAATACTTGATTCCATTTCATGATGTACTAATTAACTATGACTAAACTCAAAGACCAAAACTACGTCTGGCCATAGATTAAAAAAAAGGAATTCCACGTCACCATGGTGTGTTTGCCAATGTGAACGTATGTGAATGAGCTCCACTTAACCTTTACTTTATTTGGACAACTCATTTCAAATAGCTTCTCTGATTTTGTCTGCACCAACCATTTATTAGTTTCTACAGACGACGTGTCAAGGTTGACTTAACGCATCCTCCAAAGGTAGTCCATGGATCAATATTCCAAACCTTAGCTGTAATCTTAATAAATAACCTCTAGTTCATTTTGTAGGGTTGAACTAGTAAATGTTAAATTGACTGTGCCTTTTTAGTAAGGATGCAAACAAAGACGGATATGGATATCATTTTTACATGCACAAACAATCATACCCATATCCGCATATCTATTTTCATATATAAATATAGTTGTAGATTTATTTTCAACCAGCTATAATATAATTTTGTACCTTTTTTTGCTATATTTGATCTAAATTTAATGAATGATCATGTTTAGTATATTTATACTTTGTGCATTCAATCAAATACATGTATATTTAAGCTAATCTATGGAGTATTTCTAAAATTACTTGTACGCGATCAATATCCGTATTTCATATGTATCATGTTTTTAAGTATATGGTAACATAGTTTAATATCCATATCTGCATCCATATTCATATTTAAAAACAAATAAGGATATGGTAACACATCTATATCTATATCGATCCGTTTACATCCCTACTCCATACGTATCATGTTCTAGAAAATCAGGCTGAGACGATAGCACAATACGCAATGTTGGGATGGGGGTTTACCCATGTGAACTACTGACTACCATTCCAATTTCAGGTTTGGGAAGAAATCCCTTATCCCCCCTCACCCACCAGTCAGCCGAGACGTCGAGCTCTAACTCACCACAGCCCCACATTCAGATCACCAATATTTCTCCCTCCCTCTAAACCCTCTTAATCAACCCTCTCTTTCCCCCTTCTCACTTCCATGTAAACAAAAAAATATTATATCATCACATTTTATCATTAAAAAGGACTATATATTAAAATATAATCATTCTTCCATTCTCGAATAACAAAACAAACAAGCATATTATCCAAACAACAAAACAAACAAATAACTTACACATCACCTTACGCTAGAAAAAGTGTTGACGTTCTGTCAGTTTACCCCTACATCTAAACGTAGCTTGGATAATTGGGATTAGTATATCACAAGATTAGTATTCTCCTTCCCTGTTGTACAACTATTTCCTTATTCTCTCGCTTTATATATTGCCAGCTATCATTCCTTCATACTACATATTATACAATAACCTCCACTCATTTTATGTTAAGTGCCACTTGATCCATATTCCCAAGAATAACGAAAGGACCCGTTCTCTAGAATAAGAAAGGGGGAGTAAAGAATAAAGAGACTTCATAGGATAAAGGTAGAAGAAGGACGAGTTATTCATATTTCTTGTTTCGTTGTTGTTATTTGAAATGTAAGACAAATGGTACTTAAAAAGAAACGAGTAGTAGTTATTGTGGTCAGGTATTGTCATTGGATGATTAATGATAATCATCATTTGAGGGATGAGAAGCTATAAATGAGATATGTATTAAGAAGGAATAAGGATAAGACAATCTCAGGAGAACATCCCTTATCCCCCTAAGCTGTTCTTCCCATGGGCTGCAAAGGATTTCAACCACAGTTCACCACGCATGCAGGACTTAAAGAAAAAATCAATTCCCTGTCCTCAATTAAAGGGAAACTCTGGCGAGTTAGATGCAAAATCAGGTCGTCAAACTGTGTTGAATCACAATAGTAGCAGTCTAATGGCGAAGTTGAAGAGTATTGTCACACTGAGCTCCAAGCATAATACCATACTTAAGTTTATACACAATCCTTGAATAACTTGCAGGAATGGTTGGCCAAGCTGGTGAATTAGTCACTGAAATTACCAGCATGTTCCGAAGAGTAACTGGTCAAAAGTAGGTGGAGGATGGAGAAGTAGAGATCGCTAATCAGAAGGATTGACTTGTTGAGATATCTTAAATCCTAAAATGATAATTAGCTTCGGACATTTTTTTATCCAAAAAGTGGGAAACACGCTATGGTGTGCACTCATTGGAAGAAGCTGGCAGCTGGAATGGAGTCTCCTAGTCCTATTACTGAGTGTAGATTCCAATCCATTTATACTGAGAGAGACTCTTTTTCCCCTGTTTTCATTCATATTTCTTTTGTTTTTCCTTCTTTCTTTCAACATATAATTACTTTTGATGTCTATCTCAGAAAGTTTCTTAGTATATCAGAAATTGCTAATGCTGGACTTTCTCCTACGAAGACTATTATGAACAGTACATTTAAAAGTTCCTTAGAATATCAAAGGTTGCCAATGTTGGGTTTTATCCTGAGGAAAATTGTTCGGTACTGTATATATGAGATCAACTTCGTAATTTTATCAATATACAAAGAGTATATCAATATTTCATGTAGCACTGTAATCCTAATTCTACGATACTTAAGGGCCATCATTCACTGTACTCCCATACATTTTTCATGAAAGAAAACAAAGAAGGCATGTTGTGAGCGGTGGAGTATTGTGTTTGTGTTTTTTTCATCTCTAATAATTTCTGCTTGTGTGTTGATGGCATCTGTTTCCCGACAACAAGAAGCATTAAGCATATCTTATTGTTGAGAAAACAATGATGTCAGCATATCTTATTTGAATATGCAAAAACAAATTCTATCATGTCATTGCATGTATTAAGCTATTATATGCTACAATGATGTCAGCATATCTTATTGTTGAGAAAGCATTAAGCATGAATTGAAGAATGCAGAACTATGAATATTTAACTTTAACTGAGAATCGTGCTTACCATCCTGTACTCCGAGAAGCAAAATGTCTCCAATCATTTCCTCAGAGCTTGCAGCTGTATTATGATTGTAAAGAATCCAAATACAGGCCACCCATACACCATTGTAATAGATCCAGCAGAAGAAAGTCCACTCCAAACTGTTGTTATAGCAGTGAGAATGGATATGATGGAGAATCCGACTGCAAAATTGGAAATTGCCTGCATCTGAAGAACACAAAGCTCTTATTGAAGGCAAATCGAACATAATCTTGGATATAACATGATCTTTATGGAATTAAAAGCCCTCAGACATAAAAGGAACCAGGATTAAGGCATTGACATCTTAGCCTCCAAAGATAAGGCATTGCAAATGTACAATCAACAAGTTATAATTAGATTCAAAGTTTTTTTCTTGAGATTGGACTGCCTGACGATACTCGATTAGCATCAATACCTATGTTAAAATAGAATAAATAACAGAATGATGATCTCATGCCAATGTTTGGATAAAGAGATTAGAGAGAGATACAGGAAGAATTGAGACGATGTAGAAAACATAGAACTATACATTTTTTAGTGATTTCTTCATCCTCCCATTTCGGACTTCTGCAATTCACGTCTATAAATTAAATATAAACTACTCTTGTTTATCACGTTTCATTTCCCTCCTGCGCAAACAAAACCATTGGACTCTGAATCCTCTCCTTCCTCCCACCTACGTGTTAGACCCATTTCCTGTTCCTCTGCCTTCGATTGGATGTTGTGATTGGCTGTTATTTCCATGTCTTCATGCAGATCGTATTACCGCATATGTGATTTCATTCATGTCAATGTAAATGGATATCATCCAATAAAAACATCTCATTTCCCTCCCATCTCCTTTACATAATACTTTTAGGAGCATACACTTCAAAAAAATCGAAATCCAAAAACAAAAATCGATTAAAACTGCAATTGTTAAATCCACCGATGGCGCCATATCAAACAATCGTTGGATCTTACGAGAGGTTCCGGCTACGCTCATGCTTGTACCCGAGCTCTCCCAATCTGGAACCATCGCCAATCGGCACATACGACACCGCCACCACCTCGGAGACCCTGACGATTCCGCGATCCATCTCCCGATATCGCGACGATCCGATCTCCAAAACGATCGAAGGCGAATGGTTCGAACTCGGGAGCGAGGAGAGGGGGAGAGATCGGAGGTCGAGGATTATCTCCGGGGAATGGGGGCGTGTGGACTAGTGAGTAGTGAGAGTGTGACTGGGTAGAGGAGTCTCATTCAATGTGTTGGATTGGAAGAGTTATTCTCTTCTTTTTTATTTGCGGCGAATACATATATGAATATGAATATGGATGAACACAAATGAGAATATAGATGTTAAAAAAAATAATTTGATGGATAGGAATGTGGATGCGGATATAGAATTGTATATACGGATATTCTGTATGTATTTCTATATTATTTTAATATACATCATATGGTAGGATATTTGGTATAAATTCGATATAATATTTCCAAATCAGATAATGTAATTACAATATAGATTCTAATAGATTATGATAAAATTTGCAAAAGGGAGGAGATGACAATTACAGAATATCTACCGACAAGATATTTTGTGGGTTTTATGCAAGTTATGAAAAAAAGGGAAATTTAGCAATCTTTTGAAGGGGTAAAAATTAACATACAGACACTATTGAAGATGGAGACCAATCACTTTTTCATATCAAGACAAATGAGACAAGTATTTAATTTTGTTATTTAAATATCTTTTAAAACTTTTCAGAAAATTATCTTAGAGTACATATGAAAATTATCATAAAAAATGTTAAAAACGTACTTTTTTGCACATTATATAAGTGGCAACATTTGTAGGATAATTCGTATTTGTGTGCCCAAAAAATCCGTATTCGGATTCTCAATATCTATTTTACATCGATATCGTTTTCCAAGGTTATGGGTTCTTTGCTCCATGCATTCATATAACATTCGTATCTGAATTCATATTCAGATTTAAACATGGATACGAACATGATAATACATATTCATATTCGTATACGGTCATTTGCAATACTAATAGTTTATATTTGGTCATATTATACCATGACACCCGCATGTCCTGAATATGCGTACTTGTGTGGGTGTATGCTTGATGGTGATACATCTAAAGAGGATGAGTATATGTGTGTGGACTAAGGTTTGTTCGGTTGATTATATCACCTAAAGTGGTGATACACCTAACATGGTGGCTATCAACTGAGACCATGCCTCAAATTATATTGCCCATCTCGATACTATTGTCACCTTTTGTACTTACCAAAAACTTGTCTGAAAGTTGGATTTGTAAAAATCAACTTCAAGAAACTTGGAGTATCTATGTTTGAAATATTGGATGCTCGTAAGTCCCTTGATAATATCAGTTCCCTTCTCTCCTTTTATTTTTCTTCATCAAAAGGCCTAACTTATTTGGCTTGAGGATGGTGACTCAAACCTTCACTACTTCCATCTGGTCATTAAAAGGGAATCCTTACGTAGCTTTGATCATTAAAAATGTTAATATAACACATAATCAATGTCACATCACATCACAATTATCATTCCAACCCTCCCAACCCTCCAAACAACTACTATTCACATTGGGATACCCCAACCCAGTCCAATCCAGTAATCAAACCGGCCACCACCCTTGGTAAAGCTAATTTGACCAATGCGGAATCCCGAGCCATCATTTTTTTGAACTTGCGGTTGCTGATCTTACTATCACACATCTCACTAGTTGATATAATCTCTCCATTTTGGCAATCCCTTCAACATGTGAGATTCTTGAAATTCCTTGTAGTATATAAGGATATCAAAATTTCATGGTTGGTATTTGCTTTGATTCATATTGTTAGAAATTCTATTATTGTTCGATTTGAAAATAAATAGACTATAGCTTAACAGGAGTTGAGGTTTGATTATGTTAACGAACTAAGAAAAATGTAGGCTCGTTATTTGATTCATGAAACGTTCGATTAATTTTAGGGTAAATTACAAAAAAGGACTCTAACTATACCTTGATTCCTAATTAGAGGCATTTTTCAATTGTAACAAATAGGGATCTGAAGTGTCAACTTAAGGATTTAATGACATATAAGGATCGTTAATGTAACGTCAAAAATTTAACCAAAGTATTTTAAAAATATCTTTTAAAAAGAATGGGGGCAGCCAATGAAAATTGACCAGGTTCTTATAATATTATTATATACATGATAATTGGATGGATAAAATCAAGCGTGCCATGAGTTGATTAAATTAATATTTTTCTTTATCCTAACGACCACCTATTTCTTAGGATCCGAATGTCTTGCAAGTTGAGTTTTGGTTTTTAAATCCCACGGGTATACTTTATCGCGAGGAGGGTTTTTAAGGGCAGGTTCGATCCTTGGCGTAAGTCTTGTTCATCTCCCACTATCTCAATCGTTGGGTTCTCTTCTTGCCGAAAAAAAATTGCTGTGAGGGGGTTTACTGTGTCCGGTTGCAATTCAAGTCAGTTGATGGATCTGAGAAGCATCGAGTCGTAGGGATCGTTGGCGGCAAAGTAAATTATTGATCTTTTGTTTCTAATCTTTTTCTCACTGGATGTGTGGTCACATACAGTATGGTATATGATGACCGTAAAATCAAAACTCTCACTATCGGGCCAAGGTAAAGATATTTAGTGTCGTCGCGACCCGAATAGATAGATCCGGTCAACAAGAAAACAAAGATAGAACCAACAATCAGAGATAAATCAAACAAAAACAAGAAGCGGTCCTCACTACTTTTATTAACCTGGTATAGCGACCATGGTCGGACTTAGGGAGCACGAGTTGGCCTTGCAACCTACGAAGTAGTCAAAAATCAATAAAATAAAGAGAAAATAATTTTGGTGGATTTTTAAGTATTTTTAATTTTTTTGTATTTTTAATAAAGGGGAAAAAAAGAAAAGATGAAAACAAGCAAACACAATAATTTAATTAAACATCCAAAAATGCTCCAAAAATTTAAACAAAAATGTTTTTAAGTTTTTTAGGTTTTTAAGTGTTTTTGGTGAATTTTTCAGAATTTTC
This sequence comes from Ottelia alismoides, assembly GCA_037367405.1. NCBI lineage: Eukaryota > Viridiplantae > Streptophyta > Magnoliopsida > Alismatales > Hydrocharitaceae > Ottelia > Ottelia alismoides. Next base: position 327,750 of record JAZKJV010008597.1, read on the forward strand.
TAATTTTTATATAATTTTCTAAAAATCGGGAAAGAGGAAAACAGTGGATCACTGTACAACCAGACTTGAAAGATCCATTAAAAATATAAAATGGATCTATAAAAGTCTGGAGGTAATTTTCATGAAAACTATAAATGAAAACTGACCTACAGAAAAAGAGTTTGCATTTTTTGATTTTTATAGATTTTTTTAGAATTTTTATAAGATTTTTAGTATTTTTTAATTTTTTTGGTTTTTATAAATCCAAAAGGCACAAAAATTGGACAGGAGCTAAAATACACTAAAACTAAATATCCTTATTTTTTTAGAATTTTTAAAGGGGTTTTAATATTTTCCTTTGATTTTCTAATCTAGACAGTAGAAAAAATCACTGTTTTTGAATTTTTATAAATATCAAAAAGCCTAAAAAATGTCCCAAAATTTCAGGAAACTTTTACACAGTGGCAGGAGCCATGTGTACAAATTTCACCTAATTTGGATTTAATTTGATATTTTATTTAATAAAAATAAGGCACACAACTTCAGAGGGACCTAAATGCAAAGAAACAAAGTTCCAGGGGCTTAAACGTAATACGTGCTAAAACTTTAAGGTGAAAAGCGCAAAAAGCCCAGATATTCAGCACATGTCAAATAAAACTACGCACATGGGTATAACTGCAAATATAGAAATTAAAATTTCATTTCATAACACAGTAATAACCACAGCCCTAAACATGCAATTTGTCCAACAAATCACGTGACGAAGCACGTGTCTCACACAGGCAGGGATGAAAATGCAAATAAAATAAACATCAAGGTCCAATGTGTAAAATGTCCAAGAGTGCAAACTTATTTAATAGACTAAATTATAACCACTGAAAGCTGCAGGGGTGTGGGTGCAATTACCCAACCGAGGTGCGTGATGGCGCACGTGAGGCGCCAGGTGTCGAGGCGTGGTTGGCTGCTGATGCATGGTCCTGGTGTAGCCGTCTGGACGATCCAATGGTGGAGGCGCGTGACGAACGTGGGTGGAGCATGCCTGTCAGACCATGATCTAACGGCCTGACATGGCAGAGCGTGGACGGTGGAGATGCAAACTGGAGCGGCGGGGAAATCCAACGGAGGGCGAAGGATGAGGACGAACAACTCTCAGGTGAGGTTCCCCGGCATGCCGGAGACGATCCAGCAGGCCGATGAACAATCAGAAGGGTGGGTCTTCCTCGCGATGACACTCCACGTTGGGTGGTCACCTCCGATGAAGCCTCCAACGGTCGGATCTTCCGACAAGGGAAGAGCGAGCTGGAGGAGCTCCAGCGAAGGAGTGAAAGCGCAACCAAGTGGGGTACCTGCTCTTATTCACCTGCAAAACAAAGGTCTCGCTCGGAGGAGCACTCCGGCGGGGGATTATTCACAAAAAGGGAAAGGGAAGCGACGCGGGTGAGCGGGGGAAGGCTCCGGCGAAGGCGGCGGAAGGAGCCCAGCTCGATCCTGGCTCTGGTAGCCAGTATCAAGGTGATCAGATCGTGAGAGAAGGGTGACGATGAGTCGGAGAGGGTATCGGTACGGGTAGGATGGGCTGGCGGAGCTCCGGCCACTAGGGTGGAGCTGGCGGAGCTGAGATGCGAGAATCGGAAATGGACGATGAAAGAAAGGCTAACGGGTCTACCTGATGGCTGATGACGACTGGGGATGAGCTGGAGAAGCTCTAGGGTCTTCGCCTCAAGGGGTCATCGGGGTCCCGAGGCTTGGCGCACCTCGCGACGGTGCACGGCGATGAGCTCACCGGATCAGTGGCTGGGATCGCTCCCTCCTCACTGCAACACTCTCCTCGGGCAGCTGTCACTCTGGGGAAGAGAATGGAGGTCCTGGGATGAAAGGCGGAGGCCAAAGATGGCGTGAAAAGTACGGCAGAGGTGGAGCTAAATAGTGCCAGGGGTCCGGGAAGATGGGAGTCGGTCGCGCTCGGTGAAGCACGGACCCCTTGGCAACTGCTCGGGCAAGAATCTCGGATCAACAAGGATCAAATGGAGCCCGGGGTTTGGGTATTTGGAGATCGGATCAAGCGGGGAAAATTAGGCGAAATCGGGTTTAGCGCAAGATCCACGGGGAAAAGTGGTCCAGGGGGAAGTTGACCGGAGGTTTCCCCCGTGGACCAATCAGAACTCTCCTTTTATTAATTATTTGGAAATTCGATTAAAATTAATAAATGACTTTATTTCGAAAAAGTTAAAACATGAAAATGTTTATTTATTTTCAAATTTTTTTAGTTATTTTTATTTTTTTTGAAAAATAATTTATGTATTTTCATTATATTATTATTATATATAGATATATACATGTATGTGTTTTTTATTTTTATTATTAATTATTTATTTTATATAATTATTCCAATTTTATATTTTATTTATTTATAACATAAAATTTGGAATAAAAAGGTATTTTTATTTTATTTTTATTATTTATTTACATTAGTTAAATAAATAGGTTTATATACATATTTACATGGTATATGTACAAGGTAGAAAAAGATTATTATTATTATTATTATTATTTTTATTTTTCTTTTTCTGATTTTTATTTTATTTATTTACACCATGAAATATGGAATATAGAAATATTTTTATTGGATTTTTATTAATTATTTACAAGGAGAAATTAAATAGGTATGTTTTTCTATACACATGGTCTATATACACTGATGAGAGAGGTTTTATTTATTTTTATTTTTCTTTTGTTTTTCCCATTTTTATTTTAATTTTATTTCTATAAATATGTACAAAATAATAAAAACATAATTTTACTTTTATTTAGAGGAAAATAAATTTATCTATATACATAGGTATATATACAGGTGTGATTGACCCTATCTCCCTCTACTTGGCTTCTTTTGCGGTCAGGCCCATGCTGAGCCCTCCCTTGGGATTAGATCACTCAATATTTATTCTAAATATTCCCCTCTTTTTTTATTTTTTTTATTCTTTTATTTATGCACAAAACATGTTAATTATGCATAATTACAAGATGCATGTTTTTTGCTAAATTATTCTATTTACACATATCTACATGATGTTTTGCAAGGGTTTTGTAGCTAAAATAAAAGAATAAAGAGTGATGAATGGGTATTCATCAGTATATTCGTGTAAGATTGGCTTTAAATTATACACAGATTCAATATTTTATTGATATATTTTCCAGAATTTATAGATGAACTTAACTACGTATTTTAGTAGCGAAAAAACTTTGAAACCACATAGCTACCTATCTTGTATGTTGTTGATTCAAGAAGTTTTTTCTTTTGGAATAAAACTGAAATTTATCCTTTGAACCATGTACATAGTATACGACAAATATGAAATTTTAGTTTTGTTGTATTGTTGGTGGATCAAAATTATATCAAAGGATTTTATAAAGAGTGGAGCGTTTCGTACCTGGAATTACACAAGCATTTGATGTATTGGTGGAATCGTTATCAATTAAACTAAAATAGTGGTTCTATATAGGAGAAATAAACATAGATTACCTAATTTTCAAAATAAATCGGTTGTTTTCGAAAAAAATATTTTCGTAGAATATTGATTTTAGGAGAACCTACATTTCAATCTATTGTTTAATCCAAGTCATCCGTTATTAGAAAAGAAACGAATTTTTTATATTGGTTAACATTTGTAGATAAAATATTATTCCGTAAATAGACCTACAATATATTATATTTTCCTAAACTCATCGATAAAAAAACTACTACTGCTACTAACAAGAATAATGATAATCATAAAATTTAACTAATTGTTACCAACACATTGGATGGGTAGTAATAGGATAGAACGTCGAGCGGTATTTTTTGTAGAGTATGGTGTTAAGATAGTTTCCTTTGATTTAGGTGGAAATTGATTTCTGTGGACGAAGAATCCTATAAAAATATCCGTACAGATTGAGGTATGTACATCAATCTATGTCACATACCGTTGTTATCTATACCCCACTTTCTATTTTATCAACTATTGCAATGGTGTTTTCTCAATATCTCATTAAACTGATTTGATTATATCTTTGTGTTACAACTTTAAGTAATTAGGTGCTAAGTTGATATTTAGCCATAATGCCTACCTATGGGTTAGTTGCTAAATATTACAGAGATAGATACATCAATATGTTTAGTTTAATTTGCATTTTTTGTCCAAATATTTTTATTGAAAAATAAGTTATTGTTTTTGACACCACCATAGTGCAGGAGTAGACATTGTTCATTTTTGGTCCATTAGAGACTTTGACCTGGCCGGGTGCCGCGCGGACGGTTAATTCCGCCAATTGACCGTTGTAGGTGGGTAATCCTACACTACTTCCAAATAATTTTCCGCTACGGCGGTTGACTCAGTACTGATGTTCATTGCATTGGGGTTTGGATAGGAGACCTCGTATTGATATTTGTTTTAGTTTAAAATTTTGATTTAAGGGAACGAGTGGCTTCTAACCAAGCTCGGGCTGCCTAGTGTCGGCAGATGGTATTAATTTATATTGATATGGATATATACATTATGGTCACAAAAATTGTGATATTCAAGAAAAATTATTGAATTGTTATTGTTATCTCACGACGATTCACATAATTGAAAAGTCTTGTATAGTTCACTGGTTTTATTGCTCTATATGCCTTATTATGTGGTATTATCATCATATCATTTTTTTTCTTCCCATGGTATATGGATATTGATGGTATGTCTCGTAAATTATTGGTGCATACTTAGTCAAATTCATTTGACTAATATTGAATTACAACCTTGCAGCTTAGAGGAAAGCAAGTGGGTTGGTTGTCTGCTGGATTGAAGATTCATTGATATTTTCTAGCTTCTTAAGTCATTGTATGGATAGACTTATTTAATTTTATTATGTCGCTTAGACTGGATAAGTCTTTTATTTATTGGTTAAGTTCATTTATTCTACCATTGTGTATAGCACTCTAAAAGTTATTTATGGATTATTGAGTTTTTGTCTCGCTCCAGGACTCAAAAAAAAATTCCATTGTTTTGGGATGCTTCCGTAAATTTTTCCATGTTTCGAGGTCCATGACATGACAACGTGGTATCATAGCTAAATGGAAGATTAGAGGAATATTATCCAATTTTAGGATGACTTATAATATTTATAAATTATGTTTGGAATAGTTTTCTAATTGATCGTTGCTATTCGTAGATGTTGACCGTCTCGAACCGTAAGCGGGGTCGTCGCTCCCATGATTTGACAGCACAGAATACCAAGTTGATGAAGACGGCCGAGGAGGTCTCCCAACTGATTCGCGATCAAGCTGATCACCACCATAGTAGGGACAAGGATCAGAGACGTCGTGAGAGGTGTCTTGATAGAGAAATGTGACTTCATGAGGAGCGTCGGGATGAAGTCACCTTTGAGAGATTCTTAAAGGTGAACCCGCCTAGCTTTAAAGGTGTAGTGGACGCTGAGATTGCATATCGATGGCTGGAGGAGATAGAAAAATTATTTGATGCAATCAGATGTCCGGATCATAGCAAAGTCTCCTTCGCTACTCATCAACTGAAAGGTCCTACTAAGGACTGGTGGACCAGTTGTCAGTTACGGAAATTTGAAAAAGGAGAGATTATTCTGTGGGATGAGTTCGTTAAACTCTTCCGCGAGCAGTATATTCCGATGCACTTGCAGTTGATTAAGGAGCAAGATTTTATTAATCTGAAGCAGCGAGATTTAAATGTCGCCGAATATAACAACAAGTTTCATCGTTTATTGAAGTATGCTCCGCACTTATGTCCAGATGAGTATCGGATGACTCAGAAGTTCATTGAGGGACTTCACCCTGCTTTGAGATCGAAGGTCCTTTCTAGCATGCCGAAAACCATGGAGGATGCCCTAGCAAGCGCCACAACCATGGAGCGAGATTTCTTGCGACGAAAGGAGGAGAAGCCATGCAATGATAGGAAGGATCGATTTGAAAGGAACAAAAATTTCTAAAATTCTCAGAAGCAGAAGCAAGCCTCCAAGCAAGGGCAAAACATCAAATTTCCTGAATGCTCTTTCTGTCACCGTTTTCATCCTGGAGAATGCTATCTCAAGAATGGTCAGTGTCTGAACTGTGGAGAGAAAGGACACTTTGTTCATGATTGTCCAAAGCCTAGGAAGCAGTCCGTAACTCAAGGTCAAGATCAAAAGCCAAAGGTTCCTGCTCGAGTCTATGCTCTCACCACTGAGGATGATGCTGCTAAGGAGGACAAGGTCATCGAAGGTACCCTTCTTATTGATAATTTGCATGCAAAGATTCTTTTTGATACTGGTGCTACACATAGCTTTATTTCTGAGGCTTTAGTAAAAAGCATGGATGCAAAATCAAAACTTTTAGATATTGATCTAATAGTCACCACACCTACGAGTGGGAAAGTCAAGGCAATGGAGTATATTCAAGATGCTCCATTGATAGTTGAGGGTCATGAGCTACCTAGTGACCTCATTGTCATGAAGATGACGGATTTCGATATTATCCTTGGGATGGATTGGCTTTCCCGATATCATTGTATCATTGATTGTTGTAAGAAGAAAGTGATTGTTGCAAGCCATCAGATTCCAGGTATTGTTATCAAAGGGCATGCCACCGGTTCCGAACGGTGCATTATTTCTGCCATGAAGGTACATCGCATGATCTTGAAAGGGCGAGAAGCCTATCTTGCCAGTATTATTAGGGTTGAGCCATCAACCGTATCTTTACCTGATCTCGACGTCGTTCGAGAGTTTTCTGATGTTTTTCCAGAAGAATTGCCTAGCCTCCCACCTCAGCGGGAGATTGATTTCACTATTGAGCTGGTTCCTGGAACTGTACCAATATCTAAGGCACCATATCGCCTGGCTCCTGCCGAGCTGGTGGAATTAAAGAAGCAACTTGAAGAGTTGCTTGACCTGAGATTTATCAGACCCAGTGTGTCACCATGGGACGCACCTATTTTATTTGTGAGAAAGAAAGATGGATCACTTCGCTTATGCATTGATTATCGAATGCTGAATCGGGCAACTGTGAAGAATAAATATCTGTTACCACGGATAGATGATTTATTCGATCAACTCCAATCAGCAAGGGTCTTCTCGAAGATTTTTTTGCGATCCGGCTATCATCAATTGAGAATTCGAGAGGAAGATATCTCGAAGACTGCTTTCCGAACACACTATGGGCATTACGAGTTTTGTGTGATGCCATTCGGATTGAATAATGCTCCTGCCGCTTTTATGGATCTCATGAATCGGGTCTTTCGACCATTCTTGGATCACTTCGTCATTGTTTTTGTTGATGATATCCTTATTTATTCTCAAAGTGTTGAGCAACATGAGGAGCACTTGAGAATTGTATTGGAGACTCTGAGGCAGAATCAACTTTATGCTAAATTCTCTAAGTGTGAATTCTAGTTGGAAAAGGTCTCGTTCCTTGGGCACATTATTTCCAAGGATGGGATTTCTGTAGATCTAGCCAAGGTTGAAGTAGTCTCAGAATGGAAGCAACCACAGAGCATGACAAAAATTAGAAGCTTTCTTGGTTTAGCATGATATTATCGTAGATTCATTCGTGATTTCTCAAAGATTTCACTTCCTTTGACCGAATTGATGAGAAAAGGGATAAAATTTGAATGGTCTTCTGCATGTGAGTGATGAGCCAAAATTCAATCGGTCCAGATCAGGTAGAAATATCACTCAGGTCGTTGCGACCCGGATCGATAAGAATCGCAGCTCAATCAAGAAAATAAGGTTCAGACCACCAAAATCAAATAAAAATCAAAGAAAATACGATAGCGGTCCTGGCTATTGGATTAGCCTGGTATAGCGACCAGGGTCGGACTCAGGGAGCACGTGATGGACTTGCAGCCTACAAAGTAGTCTATAAAGGAATAAAATAAAAGAAATGTATTTTTGGTGGATTTTTAATTTTTATATTTTTTTGGATTTTTAATTAATAAAGAAAATGAAGAAAGCAATAAAACAAGCCAATACAACTAATTATTAAAGCACTCAAAAAACACTCAAAAATTAAAATAAAAATGTTTTTATGTTTTTTACTGTTTTTGGGTAATTTTTGATATTTTTCTGACTTTTACTTAATTATCTAAAAATCAAACAAAGCAAGAAAACAAGGATACTGTCCAGCCAAGCTTGGGGGACTTAGATAAAATATCTAAAAATCCCTAAAAAGCCTGGAGGTAATTTGTTTGTAAAGAAGACGAAACAAGGAAAATTTAGGCACCAAAATTATTATTTTTGGGTTTTTAAATTAATTATTAGAATTTTTATAGTGTTTTTAGTGTTTTGTAATTTTTAAGGGTTTTATATAATGCAAAATGACCAAAATTGGTCAGAAAATCAGACAAAGTAAAACAACTACTGTCTAATTTTTTTGTGATTTTTAAATGTATTTTAATATTTTTTTATTAATTTTCAAGTCAGACAGTAAAGAAAAAGCTTGTTTTTGAATTTTTAAAAATAGTAAATAAAATCAAAAATGTCTCCAAAAATTGGAGAAAATTTTACACTATGGCAGGAGCCATGTTTCCAATTTTCATCGCATTTGGAGTTGGTTTGATATTTTATTAAAAATCAAAACTAGGGTACAATGCATAGGGACCTGTACGCAAATAAAGAAGTTCCAGGGGTTCGGTGCCAAATTTCCAAGAAGTCACGCGCGAGGCACGTGTCTTGGGCATACAGGGACCTAATTGCAAAGAAATAAAGTTCCTGGACTATTTAATAACAAGTATTAAAAGTCCAGGGGCTTCGATGTAAATAACCCACTAATAAACACACATGCGCATAAAAATCATTCACAGGGGCATATCTGTAATTTCCTAAAAATTGTCATTCATTCATTAACACCCTAGAACTGGAGGTCCATACATGCAATTAACCCAACAAAACACGTGTCGACGCACGTGATCCACTACAGGCAGGGGCATACATGCAAATAAACTAAGTACGAGGTCCTAAATGCAAAGGTACCAAAATAAAAACAACTAAAAGCTATATTTACAGGACTAATACGAAATAAAACAAACAGGGAGGGACCTAAGAGCAATTACCCCTTTATTAAATGTCGAGGGCCGGAAGTGCGCCACGTGCTGGATCTGACGGTGGAGAGGGCGTGGCTCACAGCAAAGGAAACCCTCGGTGCGATCGAGCAGCTGAAAAGCTCCCACGTGGATAATCGAACGTCTGTGCTGTGACGTGGGTTTGCGAAGGGGCCTGGCTCGGATCGGACGGAGGAGGTGTAGCCACGTAGGTAATCGGATGGCTGGGAAATGTCGGGGCTAAACCTCGCTAGATCAGACGGTCTGGATCGACCCTCCTCAAGATCGTGCGGTGCTGGCGCTCCTGGAATAGATGGCTCGGATAGATACTGGAGCTGGAGGACGATCCAACGGTGTCTGGAGATCGAGGAAGAAATGATAGCCGGTGACTTTCGCCGGCTCGCTGCGTGCGCTCCCGGCCTCCTCGCAGGCTGCTGAATATCGGAGGAGCTTCGCCTTGGCCTCCCGCGTCTGTAGGACGCCTCCGATGGAACAACGAAGCTCCGGAGAGCTCGGTCGACTCCGGCGGAGGAGAAGCTCCTGGGCTCGAGTTGGAGGACCTCAGACTGTCCTCGTCGTACCTGCAAAATGGCACCAGAAGACTCCTGGGTCGAGGGCAAAGTGCCTCGACCCCATTAGCGGTGGTGGAGGTGATCGGTGCGGTGAGATGGTCGAGCTCCGGCGATGCGACGACGGAGGAGCTCGAAACCCCAGCTCCTATGCGAGCTGGGTTGAATGGATGAGCGGAGAACGTGCGTGGGAAGAAGGTGAACGTGATGGGATGGTCCGATGATCGAGGCGAAGGCGGAGATGGCCGGAATCGAAGGTGAACGGCGACAACGAGATTTGGGCGTAATGCAAAATTAAAGAAAAAGAAAGGGAACTAAGTCTACCTGGGCGGATGAGTCGGCTGTGGAGGAGCTGGGCTTGCTCCTGGTCCTTGCCTCGAGGACCGTCGGCGTCCGAGGCTCTGGCGCTACCTCCAGGCGGCGCACGACGGCTTAAGCTCGCCGGATCGATGGTCTCCTTGCTCCCACCTCGCTGCAACACCCTCTGGGGCGAGGTGTCACTCTCGCTAAGACGATGGAGGTCACTGGGTGGAAAGCAAATGATCCAAAGATGAGGAACAGGGAGGCGAAGCTCGGCTTATGTATGGGTGCAGATCCGAGAAGAAAGGCTCGGGTAGGGTTCCGTAAGGCGCGGATCCCCACGCGATGTGTCGGCGAAGATCTCGGATGCAAGGGGGATGATCGGAGCCCGGGGGTTGCGGATTTGGAGGTCGGGTCGTGACACGAAAAATTAGGGAAGTCGGATCTGGCGTCACGACCCGTGGGAAGTGGTCCACAGGGGGGAGTTTACCGGGCGATCAACATCCCCGTGGACCAATGGGAATCAACCACCTGGAAAAGATTTAGAAATTCATTTAAAAATAGCAAATGGCCGAATTATTAAAAACTCAAAATATGAAAAATGTTTATTTTATTTTTTTTCTATTTTTGTGATTTTTAATTAATTTTTCAAAATAAAAATAAGGCATTTACACTAGGGTGCTTTATATAGGTATATAACAATATAGGATTTTTATTTTTAATTTTTAATTGGTTATTTTTATACATTTTTATTCCCATTTTATATTTTATTTATTTATATAATAAAATTAGGAATAAAAAGATATTTTTATTTTATTTTTATTATTTATATACAAGGGTGAAATAAATAGATATATACATCTATATACATGGTATATGTACAATGTTATTTTTGATTTTTAATTGTGTTCTTTTTATTTTATTTTTGTTTTTATGGTTTTTATTTTACTTATTTACACCATAAAAGATAAAATATATACAAATTTTTAGGGAAGTTAATTTATTTATTTATAGGGTGAAATAAATATAGGTGTGGTGTCTATGTACAAGGTGAATATGCACAAGTGAATCTTTTTGTTTTCTTTTTTTTAATTTTTCAATTTTTGTTTTGATTTTGTATTTATAAATATATACAAATATATACAAGCACCTTTTATTCCATTTTAGAGGAAAATACTTTTATTGTATTTACAGGTATATTTACACACATGAGCCCCTATCTCTCTCTACTTTGGCTTTTATGCGGTCAAGCCCATGCTGAGCCCTCAATATTTATTCTAAATATTTCCCTCCTTTTCTTTTTAATCTTTATTCTTTTATTTTTACACAAAAACATGCTAATTATTACTTTTTACACAATGCATGCTTTTGATAATTATTTGTATTTACAAGTATCTACATGCATTTGCAAAGGTTTTTGTAGCTAAAATATAAGAATAAAGAGTGATGAATGAGTATTCATCACCCCCCTATACTTAACTTTGCTAATCCCTTAGCAAACACTTATTTGAAAAAGAAGTGAAAAAGAAAGAAAGACAAAGAAAAAGAGGAGAATGCACAAGGATCAAGGTTGAATATTAAACTTGCCTTCATTAAATTGAATTATGGAGCCCGATCAGATCTTTGGATTATTAATGTGTCGGAACCTTATTTGGACTCAAGCTTAAAACTCAACAGCCTCTAAGTTCCACCAATCTATAATCAAGACTCCTCAATAATCCAGATCAGAACAAGTCATCAATCACAAACCCTGAAGACCATGAATCTTTCCTTGTACTGTGATGTGAAGTATAAGCTCTCCACCTCAGAAATGACAACTTGACAACCCTCCCAACAAGGTAACTCTATGACCCCAATCTGGCCACTCTTTCCTCGAGGAGCGGGGTATTCCCTTCTAAGTTCAAGTTCAACCGGCTTAAGAAGAGGGGGAAGAACAGAATGGACCATGGCCAGTGTAGCCATGTATCCTTGGGAGCTTGACCAGTGTAGCCAAGTCTCCCAGCTGCAAGTTACATAAGGTGGGAAATGAATCTCAAGCTTGGCTTATTGCACTATATACATACTCCGGTGGGATTATCATTTTCTCTCAGACCCACCACTTTTTTGGAGTAATTTTCTTTTTGCATTTTTTTTCAAGTGCATCTGTACAACATATACATGTGCAGCATATATACAAGGAGTTTTTCCTCTTGAGCCAGTAGACTATCCCTCTTTTGAAGCATTATTGCAACCCACAACTCCTGTCTTTAGACCTCATGGCAACCACACCAAGTTGAGACGCACTTCCTTCACTAAAAGAAGAAGAGAGGTTCCGCCTAGAAGTACTACCCTCATATGCTACCCCAAGTCAAGGAAGACTGCCTCCTCACCACCTCATCCGTAGAGAGCTCGGTGCAAGTGCTGGTGTCCAAGTAAAGCCATTGTCCCTATGAGTCATGTGTTGTTGTTAAGTGCTCTACTTAGGCTCATTGAGATGACATGTGATCATAGCCTAGTGGACTCAAAGAATTAAGTCACCATGGACCTGAAAAGCCTTAAACCTAAGCCCTATAAGGTTCCTCTTAGAAATTAGGTGGATTAAGATCTTAATCAAGCTCCATTTCCCAATTTAATTCCAGGCTAGTTTAAATATCAACTATGATCCAGAAAAACTATATACATATATACAAAGATGCTATTTACACAACATTTACACACATGCAAATTTTTGAAAAATATTTTGAAATCATGAATGGATGAATGCATGAATTGCAAGTTTTGCAAAAGTATTTCCATACATTTACACAGGATTTTTGCAAACTTTTGATTTTCAAAACATTTTGGAAAAATTTTGTACTATATACATTATTTTGATACGAAAATATTTACACAAACTTTACACAAAAGATTTTTGAAAACATTTTTACAAAAATAATATGTACACTAGCTATGTATGCGCAATAAAAGAATGTTTATTTACAGGAAAATTTTTTAATTTTTGTGATTTTTAGGGTTTTTAGACATTTTTATTTATTAACACACTCACACAAAGTACGAGTTATGGCTAATGTATATATGGAATATATACACACCCCCCTATACTTAGCTCGAACGATGTCCTCAGAGTCAAGAGTGATGAAGAAGACATAACTCGTGCTATGTATAGGGAAGTGAAAAGGAAGGCTATATACAAATACGAATGAATGAATAGAATCTCAAGAAGATCTCGGCTTTTCCCCCTATACTTAGGATCAAGTAATCCTAAGTATAGCAGGCTGTACACAAAGGAAAAACCGAGTGGCGAATGTACAGGGTCTACCCCCCTATACTTAGGGTAAAATATCCCTAAGTATAGGCAGCAAAAACAGGGGTAGAAAGAAACAAAAGAAATACCCAAAGGTCCTACATCCCCCCTATACTTAGGGTAAAGCACACCCTAAGTATAGCATAATCAAAAGATGAAGAAAGGGATGTGGGACTAAAGAATGTGATGATATGGACATCTGGATCTATACAGGTCGGAAGAACAGTGAAAATCAAGCGTGAGATGCAATAGATGTGAGTCAAGAGACCACATCTCACGCAAAATGAATAGGGGAAACATCAACGACCCGTGGCTCATGATCTAGAAATGGCTTGAGCCGCTGGCCGTTCACTCGAAAGGTACTCTCAGAAGACAAATCGGATATATCAATGCTACCGTTGTCGTGTACCTTTCTCACCAAGTAGGGTCCCTTCCATTTGCTCTGTAGCTTCCCTGGAAATAGACGAAGCCTCGCATCAAACAACCATACTCTCTGTCCAGGCTCAAAATGTTTGTGGCTGATGTGAGAATCATGCCACTCCTTCACTCTCTCCTTGTAATGTAGGCTGTTTGAGAAGGCGGTATCTCTAAGCTCCTCCAAGGCTGCTAACTCTGCCCTCCTCTGGTCTCCCACACCATCTGGATCCATAAGTATCTGAGTGACTGCCCAAAGTGACATGTGCCCCAGCTCAACAGGTAAATGGCACGGCTTGCCATATACGAGGCGAAAGGGAGATGTACCCAATGGTGTCTTGAAAGACGTCCTATATGCCCACAAGACCGAGTCCAAAAGCTGTGACCAATCCTTTCGGTCAGGGCGGACGACTTTCTGCAATATAGTCTTGATCTCCCTGTTCGACACCTCGGCTAGACCATTCGTCTGTGGATGGTATGGAGTGGCAACTCGATGGTCTATACCGAACTCGCTAGCAAGGTCCTTCACCTGGTCGTTGATGAAATGAGACCCCCCATCTGAAATCAATACTCGAGGTACCCCGAATCGCGTGATGATGTGCTTCCTCAAAAATCTGCAAACTATCCTCGCATCAGCGGCTCGGGCGGGGATAGCCTCAACCCAACGACTGACATAGTCTACGGCCAACAGAATGTACTCAAATCCCTGACTCTTAGGGAATAGACCCATGAAATCGATGCCCCGTGCGTCAAAAACCTCACAGAAGTGAATGGGTTGCATCGGCATCATATCACGCTGTCCACAAATGCCCATCCTCTGACAGTCAGTACACCTCTTCACGAACTCATCAGAGTCCTTGAAGAGGGTAGGCCACCACAAGCCGGATTGGAGCACTTTTTGTGCTGTTCTCCTCCCAGAATGATGCCCTCCTGCCTAGAGCTTGTGGCAGTAAGTGAGGACGCTATGGTGCTCCTCTTGAGGAATGCACCTACGCCAGACGCTATCCCCTCCTTCGTGGTAAAGGATGGGATCCTCCCAGTGGTAGGACTTGGTCTTCGCGAGGAAGGTCTCAAGCCTCTGCCTGTGCCAACCTTGTGGAACTTTCTTAGCAACAAGAAAGTTCACAATGTCGGCATACCACGGGAGAGAGGCGATAGCAAGGATCGCCTCATCTGGGAAGGTCTTACAAATGGGATCAATATGCTCAGACTCCTCAGGCTGCTCTAAATGGGAGAGATGATCCGCCACCACATTCTTGACTCCAGACTTATCCTTGATCTCAATGTCGAACTCCTGGAGTAGAAGGATCCATCTAGTCAGTCTGGCCTTGGCATCCTTCTTTGCCATGAGGTATCGGATGGCGGTGTGATCAGTATACAAGGTCACTCTAGATCCAATGATATAAGATCTGAACTTATCTAGGGCAAACACTACGGCTAGCATCTCCTTCTCTGTGACTGTATAATTCCGCTGCACGGAATCCAATGTGCGGCTAGCGTAGTGGATAGCAAAGGGGACTCCATCCCTCCTCTGTCCTAGCACGACCCCCACGGCAAAATCAGAGGCGTCCGTCATGATCTCGAATGGGAGAGACCAATCAGGCGGCTGGAGAACAGGAGCCTCTATAACACACTGCTTGAGAGTCTCGAAGGACGAAAGACACTTGTCATCGACAAGGAACTCGGTGTCTTTCGTCAGCAGGTCAGTCAGCGGCCGGGCAATCCTGCTGAAATCAGGAATGAATCGTCGGTAGAAACCGACGTGCCCCAGAAATGACCGTAACTGCCTCAAATTGGACGGCGGTGCGAGTTTTCTAATGACGTCTACCTTGGCCGGATCAACCTCCATGCCCCTGTTGGAGATGATATGGCCAAGCACCGTCCCTTAAGTCACCATGAAGTGGATCTTCTCCCAAGATAGCACCAAGTGAACCTCTATACATCGCTGGAGTACTCGGTCTAGGCAGTCAAGACAGGAGTCGAATCCGTCACCGTAAACCGAGAAATCGTCCATGAAGACCTCCAAACACTCCCCTACCATGTCCGAAAAGATCGACAGCATGCATCTCTGAAAGGTCGCAGGGGCATTGCATAGCCCAAATGGCATGCGTCGGAAGGCGTATGTGCCGAAGGGACAGGTAAAGGTGGTCTTCTCCTGGTCCTCAGGAGCGATGGCCACCTGGTTGTAGCCCGAGTACCCATCTAGAAAACAATAGTGGCTCTTCTCTGCCAGTCTCTCAATAATCTGATCAATAAAAGGCATGGGGAAATGATCCTTCTTGGTGGCCTGGTTGAGTCTCCTGTAGTCAACACAAACCCGCCAAGAAGTGGGTACTCGTGTAGCAATCTCCTCTCCAGACTCGCTAATCATTGTAGTGATGCCCGTCTTCTTGGGTACCACATGCAAAGGGCTGACCCACTTGGAGTTGGAGATGGGGTAGATAAAATCGGCGCTCCACCATTTCGAGATTTCCTTCATGACAACCTCTCTCAGATTCGGGTTCAGCCGCCGCTGGAACTCACGCGATGGCTTCGCCTCATCTTCGAGATAGATATGGTGGGAGCACATGGCCGGACTTATCCCCTGGAGATCTGCTACGCTCCATCCGATTGCCTTGCGGTTCTTTTCAAGAACCCCCATCAAACGGGATTCTTGCTCTCCAGTCAGATCAGCGGAGATGATGACTGGGTACATCTCAGGCTCACCCGCAAGGAATCGATACTTCAGCGAAGTAGGGAGCGGCTTCAGCTCTGGACAGCTGGGTGCTGGTGGATCTGGCCTCTGGAAAGTTTGTGTGAATGCTGCAAAATCTGCATGGGAGAACTGAAACTCTCTCTCAATCTCAGAAACTGGAGAAGGTTGCCCTGATGGACTGTCTCTGCTCTGCTCGGCATCTACCTCCTCCTCAGCTGTAGGCTCAGTGGGAATCAGGTCTGGCATGTAATCATCACAATATGCCCAATCAGACTCTGACTCCGAGGGATCTGCATCACACAAGGTGGCATCAGTACCACCATCATCACAAAAATCCGTGTCGCGGTCAAGAACCGGCTCTACTGCCTCTGAACTATCCTGGACCAGGAATGTGCTCTCCAGGCTCTCCTCTGCTGTCATCTCTGTATCAGCTGAATCTGGAAATGAAAGGATGGCCTGTGTTGCGGGGTCTGTCCAAACTGCCTCATCGTCTGTGATCACAAAGTCACAGTCCTGGTGGATGTCTAGCCCGGCATCTGTCATCTGCTCTGTATCTGAGGTGGTCTCTGAGCATGATCTCTCTCTGGCTCGGCTGTCCTCGACTGTCTCTATTTGTACACTTTCGCCCTCGACGCGAAAGTATACCTTCCCGCTATCATGGTCAGTCACCGCCTTGGCTGTGGCCAAGAACGGACGACCGAGAATGATGGGGGTATTGGTCACTGAATTAGGGATCTCCATGTCCAACACTACGAAGTCCACGGGGAATTGTATGCCCTGAATAGTGACGACAACATCTCGCAACAACCCCTTCGGCCTCTTGACAGATCGATCAACAAATTGAAGGATTGTCCTGCTCTGTCTAAGAGTGCCCAGCTCGAAGCGGTCGAGAAGGGCTGCCGGAAAGAGGTTGATAGACGATCCGCTATCTAGTAGAGTACGGTCGAACCTCTGCTCTCTAATGTGGCATCTGACATAAGGGGCTCCGGAATCTGGCCTCTTGGCCGGCAGACGGTTCTGGATCGTGAAACACGTGGCTTTCATCAGCACATGGATCTCTGAATGGTGGTTCCTCCTCTTCCTCCTGACTGTGGTCCTGTCTCTCAACGAACGCTGAAGAAGGGGGATGTGCTGCAAAGCCTCCTGAAGAGTCAGCTGTATGTGAAATCGATCTATCATCTGCTGGCTGAACTCTTTCTGATCTCTCTTTTTGGGATTTTTTGTTTTCTTCCCCTTCCCCATCTGAAGGGCTCTAGGGAAGGGGATCACTGGGTCCTTCTCAGATGAAGGACTAGGAAAAGGTCTAGACAGCTCGACGGCCGGATCCACACATACATCACGCACCACAGTAGGACCAGAAAAAACCAAACCTTTTCCTTTATTCATCACAGGGTTCCGAGATACATCAGAAGTAGGAAAAACAACAGGTCTCTCAGAATGAACACGGGTGACCTCAGCACCACCATTGGCTGGATCAACTGGAACTGGAAGACTCGCAGCCTCAGTACCGCACTCTGGCTCGGCATAGTGGGTGGCCTCAGTACCACCTCCTCGAACTGGTGAATTGGCGGCCTCAGCACCGCTTGTGGAATCAGCATCCTTGGTGGCATCAGTACCACCGTCATCATCTCTAGCGGCCTCAGTACCGCTCTCCTCCTGCGGCTGCTGCGGCTGCATCATCTGGGACTCTCGGCCCGTCTCTGTGCTGCTCGCGCTCTGCTCTCATATGCTCCATCTCTCTCCTCATATCTAACATGAACGCTCCCTGATCCCTCAACTGCTGCTGTACCGTTTCGAGGGAGGCGATCAAGGTGGAGTTGATCGCACCCTGGTCCAGAACAAAGTGCTCGGGCTGTGGACCTCTACTGCGATCGTCAGAACTGCCGGCCATGGTGTCTGCAAAATCAAATGATCCAAACTCAGGTGCCGAAAAATCTGCTAATCTCTCCTCTAGCACTGGTCTCTCAGAACTAAAAGAAAGGGGGTCGAGGGGGAACAGGGTGGAATCATACTCAGGTTCGGAGAGCGGGTCTCAGCTCTCGCAAGCCAACCTAGATGAACGGGTAGACATGCCCGAAAGCGGTGCAGCCAGAGGCTGCCTAAGAGATCGTCTGCCCATCATCTTGATGTGGCGAGTAAGGCGGATGAGATTTGGAGAAACTATGATCACAAGCAAACCTCAAGTTCATCAACGCAACGTGAGCTGAAGACCGTGAAGGCTCGGTCAATTATCTTGTTAAATTTTATTTTGGTGAACAATCAAAATATTAGAGAGATTACGTGACCTGTTGGGATACCCGATATCTTCCCAACCGACTGTCCCGCACAGAAGAGTCGGTAATCAGTCGAGAATGGCACCGGAGGGCTCTACCTAGTGTTCGGGGCACTCTCTCGCGCAATCAAACCAAGCAATGAGGGGGTTGCTCTCCCCAAGACAAGTTTTTAGGTCAAGTGTCTTTTAGTGATCAATAGCTTAAGCAGTCCCAATTTTATGGTTTTTCTTTTTAATCTTTTTCAATACAAACAAAGAGGCCTAATGAATTTTTCGGTTCTCCTGGTTATTAAGTCAAAAATAGAGGGAGAAGACGAAAAAGCCGATGCACGAAGAAATCAATGATGCATGCAAAGTAAGGAAGGCGTACCTGACTCCAACACTCTACATGCAATATGATCCACGCATAAATGTAAAGACATAAAAGTAAACTACCTATATGGTGCAGCGGGAAAAACCGAGTCCTAAGCAGGCAACTTCTACACGACAGAACTGTCTAGCTGGTCACTCAGCCCTCGATCCTGAGAGTCCGGTCTCGGTCTACCCCTCCTCCTCCCGACAAATCGGGTTCAGGAGTAGCGCTTGGAAGGGCAGGCTACGACACGTAGGCTCGAAGGAAAATGAATCAGCTATTTTTATTAATGTTTTATTAGTAGGTCCAATTAACGATCTATAAGAACATGCAATCTATTAGGTGTGTGGATCCTACTAATTACGACACAGTCACACAGAAAGTCCTACTGCTAGGGGCTTGAGAAAAACCGCGTAAAACCGTAAAAGGCAGCGAAAAACCAAAAACCGTGAAATAGCTGCGAAAAGCTAAACTAGCTAAAAGGGTCCCCCGAGCACACCGGTGCTCGGCGAAACAGACCCGAGAAGGAAGTCCAAGTCCAGCTGAGTGTCCCTGTATTATTACAACAACAAATAAAATAAAAGTAAAGTCTAGCTACTCCTCTCCCACTCAGCTCCTCTCTCGCTCTCTTCTGCGGCTCCGTGCAGAAAGGAGCCGCCTCCGAGTCTCGCGGTTGCGTCGGCTTCTCGAAAGTAGCCGCCTCGGTCCTCGGGCCCTCGCAAGAAAGAAAACAAGTGTCACAGACCAAGAATAATAATCAAATAAAGACAGAAAATATATACATGTGTATATGTGCAAAAAGGACAAATAAAATAAACAAGCAAAATCAAACAAAAACAAAAATAAAAGCAAAGAAAATAAAAGAAAATAAAACAAAAATAAATGACAAATAAAAAGCCGCGAAAAGCCACGGGCTCAGAAAGAGCCGCGGAAAGCCGCGAAAAAGAAAACAAAAAGGAAATGAAAAATAAAAAGAAAATGACTACTAAGCCGTGCTCCCCGGCAACGTCGCCATTCTGATGAGCCAAAATTCAATCGGTCCAGATCAGGTAAAAATATCACTCAGGTCGTTGCGACCCGGATCGATAAGAATCACAGCTCAATCAAGAAAATAAGGTTCAGACCACCAAAATCAAATAAAAATCAAAGAAAATACGATAGCGGTCTTGGCTATTGGATTAGTCTGGTATAGCGACCAGGGTCGGACTCAGGGAGCACGTGATGGCCTTGCGGCCTACGAAGTATTCTAAAGAGTAATAAAATAAAAAAACGTATTTTTTGGTGGATTTTTAATTTTTATAAATTTTTTGGATTTTTAATTAATAAAGAAAATGAAGAAAGCAATAAAACAAGCCAATACAACTAATTATTAAAGCACTCAAAAATCACTCAAAAATTCAAATAAAAATGTTTTTATGTATTTTATGTTTTTTTATTGTTTTTGGGTAATTTTTGATATTTTTCTGACTTTTATTTAATTATCTAGAAATCAAACAAAGCAAGAAAACAAGGGTACTGTCCAGCCAAGCTTGGGAGATTAGATAAAATATCTAAAAGTCCCTAAAAACCTGGAGGTAATTTTCCTGTAAAGAAGAAGAAAGAAGGAAAATTTAGGCACCAGAATTATTATTTTTGGGTTTTTAAATTAATTATTAAAATTTTTATAGGGTTTTTAGTGTTTTGTAATTTTTAAGGGTTTTATATAACGAAAAATGACCAAAATTGGTCAGAAAATCAAACAAGGTAAAACAACTACTGTCTAATTTTTTTTGTGATTTTTAGAGGTATTTTAATATTTTTTTGTTAATTTTCAAGTCAGACAGTAAAGAAAAAGCTTGTTTTTGAATTTTTAAAAATAGTAAATGAAATAAAAAATGTCTCCAAAAATTGGAGAAAATTTTACACTTGGCAGGAGCCATGTGTCCAATTTTCATCGCATTTGGAGTTGGTTTGATATTTTATTAAAAATCAAAACTAGGGTACAGTGCATAAGGACCTGTACGTAAATAGAAGAAGTTCCAAGGGGTCCGGTGCAAAATTTCCAAGAAGTCACGCACGGGGCACGTGTCTTGGGCACACAGGGACCTAATTGCAAAGAAACAAAGTTCTTGGACTATTTAATAACGAGTATTAAAAGTCCAGGGGCTTCGATGTAAATAACCAACTAATAAACGCACATGCGCATAAAAATCATTCACAGGGGCATATCTGCAATTTTCTAAAAATTGTCATTCATTCATTAACACCCTAGAACTGGAGGTCCATACATGCAATTAACCCAACAAAACACATGTCGACGCACGTGATCCACTACAGGCAGGGGCATACATGCAAATAAACTAAGTACGAGGTCCTAAATGCAAAAGTACCAAAATAAAAACAACTAAAAGCTATATTTACAGGACTAATACGAAATAAAACAAACAGGGGGGCCTAAGAGCAATTACCCCTTTATTAAATGTCAAGGGCCGGAAGTGTGCCACGTGCTGGATCTGACGGTGGAGAGGGCGTGGCTCACAGCAAAGGAAACCCTCGGCGCGATCGAGCGGCTGAAAAGCTCCCACGTGGATAATCGAACGGCTGTGCTGTGACGTGGGTCTGCGAAGGGGCCTGGCTCGGATCGGACGGAGGAGGTGTAGCCACGTAGGTAATCGGACGGCTGGGAAACGTCGGGGCTAAACCTCGCTAGATCAGACGGTCTGGATCGACCCTCCTCACGATCATGCGGTGCTGGCGCTCCTGGAATGGATGGCTCGGATAGAATATGGAGCTAGAGGACGATCCAACGGTGTCTGGAGGTCGAGGAAGAACTGATAGCCGACGACTTTCGCCGGCTCGCTGCGTGCGCTCCCGGCCTCCTCGCGGGCTGCTGAATATCGGAGGAGCTTCGCCTTGGCCTCCCGCGTCTGTAGGACGCCTCCGATGGAACAACGGAGCTCCGGAGAGCTCGGTCGACTCCGGCGGAGGAGAAGCTCCTGGGCTCGAGTTGGAGGACCTCAGACTGTCCTCGTCGTACCTGCAAAATGGCACCAGAAGACTCCTGGGTCGAGGGCAAAGTGCCTCGACCCCATTAGCGGTGGTGGAGGTGATCGGTGCGGCGAGATGGTCGAGCTCCGGCGATGCGACGGCGGAGGAGCTCGAAACCCCAGCTCCTATGCGAGCTAGGTTGAATGGATGAGCGGAGAACGTGCGTGGGAAGTAGGCGAACGTGATGGGATGGTCTGATGATCGAGGCGAAGGCGGAGATGGCCGGAATCGAAGGTGAACGGCGACGGCGAGATTTGGGCGTAATGCAAAATTAAAGAAAAAGAAAGGGAACTAAGTCTACCTGGGCGGATGAGTCGGCTGTGGAGGAGCTGGGCTTGCTCCTGGTCCTTGCCTCGAGGACCGTCGGCGTCCGAGGCTCTGGCGCTACCTCCAGGTGGCGCACGACGGCTTAAGCTCGCCGGATCGATGGTCTCCTTGCTCCCTCCTCGCTGCAACACCCTCTGGGGCGAGCTGTCACTCTCGCTAAGACGATGGAGGTCACTGGGTGGAAAGCAAATGATCCAAAGATGAGGAACAGGGAGACGGAGCTCGGCTTATGTATGGGTGCAGATCCTAGAAGAAAGGCTCGGGAAGGGTTCCGCAAGGCACGGATCCCCACGCGGATGTGTCGGCGAAGATCTCGGATGCAAGGGGGATGATCGGAGCCCGGGGGTTGCGGATTTGGAGGTCGGGTTGTGACGCAAAAAATCGGGGAAGTCGGGTCGGGCGTCACGACCCGTGGGAAATGGTCCACAGGGGGGAGTTGACCGGGCGGTCAACATCCCCGTGGACCAATGGGAATCAGCCACCTGGAAAAGATTTAGAAATTCATTTAAAAATAGCAAATGGCCAAATTATTAAAAACTTAAAATATGAAAAATGTTTATTTTATTTTTTTTCTATTTTTTTTGTGATTTTTAATTAATTTTTCAAAATAAAAATAAGGTATTTACACTAGGGTGCTTTATATAGGTATATATACAATATAGGATTTTATTTTTTATTTTTAATTGGTTATTTTTATAAAATTTTATTCCCATTTTATATTTTTTTATTTATATCATAAAATTAGGAATAAAAAGATATTTTTATTTTATTTTTATTATTTATATACAAGGGTGAAATAAATAGATATATACATCTATATACATGGTATATGTACAATGTTATTTTTGATTTTTAATTTTGTTCTTTTTATTTTATTTTTGTTTTTATGGTTTTTATTTTACTTATTTACACCATAAAAGATAAAATATATACAAATTTTTAGGGAAGTTAATTTATTTATTTATAGGGTGAAATAAATATAGGTGTGGTGTCTATGTACAAGGTGAATATGCACAAGTGAATCTTTTTGTTTTCTTTTTTTTTTAATTTTTCAATTTTTGTTTTGATTTTGTATTTATAAATATATACAAATATATACAAGCACCTTTTATTCCATTTTTAGAGGAAAATACTTTTATTGTATTTACAGGTATATTTACACACATTAGCCCCTATCTCTCTCTACTTTGGCTTTTATGCGGTCAGGCCCATGCTGAGCCCTCCCTTGGGATTAGGTTGCTCAATATTTATTCTAAATATTTCCCTCTTTTTCTTTTTAATCTTTATTCTTTTATTTTTGCATAAAAACATGCTAATTATTACTTTTTACACAATGCATGCTTTTGATAATTATTTGTATTTACAAGTATCTACATGCATTTGCAAAGGTTTTTGTAGCTAAAATATAAGAATAAAGAGTGATGAATGTGTATTCATCAGTGAGCACAACTTTCAAGAATTGAAGAGAAGGTTGACCACTGCTCCTGTCTTGACTTTACCTTATGGTTGTGGAGGTTTTGTCATCTACACTGATGCATGCTTGAATGGTTTGGGATGTGTCTTAATGTAGAATGAAAAAGTTATAGCTTATACTTCAAGACAGTTGAAGATTCATGAAAGGAACTATCCTACGCATGATTTTGAGCTTGTTGATGTGGTGTTTGCATTGAAAATTTGGCGTCACTATCTTTATGGTGAGAAATTTGAGGTCTTCTCGGATCTTAAAAGCCTCAAATATATCTTTTCTGAAAAAGATTTGAATATGCGCCAGCGGAGATGGATGGAATTTCTTAAGGACTATGATTTTTCTATTGCTTATCATCCAGGTAAAGCAAATGATGTGGCTGATGCTTTGAGCCGAAAGGGCTATGCCTTGTCGGCTTGTTTGATGATCAAAAAGCGGAAGTTGGTTGACGACTTTGTCTCTTGGAATCCTTTCAAAGAAGGAGACAAGATTATCTTATCTAGCATTCAGATTCATTCTGGAATAATAGAGAAATTATTGAGAGCTCAAAAGGAAGATCTTGAGTACCATGTTTTAGCTGAGACGAGTCAAGGAGAGAGTTCGGAATTTTTCATTGCTCCAGATGGCGGCATCAGGTTTAGGAATTGCTTATGGGTTCCTTCGCAGGCAGAGTTGAAGCAGGATATTCTAGATGAAGCTCATCGTTTAAAATTCATTGTGCATCCTGGAAGTACAAAGATGTACAAGGATCTCCAACGGAATTTTTGGTGGAAAATATGAAGAAGGAAATTGCAGAATTCAATTCTCGTTATTTGGTATGTCAGCAAATTAAGGCTGAGCATCAAAGACCAGCTGGACTTTTGGAGCAGTTAGAGGTTCCAGAATGGAAATGGGAACACATCACTATGGACTTTGTGACGGGTCTTCCGAAGACCGATGCAACTAATTATGATGCTATATGGGTGATCGTGGATAGATTAACGAAGTCTGCCCATTTCTTGTCAATGAAGAAAAAGGAATCAGTTGCGAGCTTAGAAAATTTGTACATGAATAATATTGTGAAGCTTCACTGTATACCTGTCTCTATTGTCTTTGATCGAGATCCAAGATTTACTGGGAGATTTTGGAAAAAACTTCAGGAGGCTTTCGGTACAAAAATGAAGTTTAGTACTGCATTCCATCCGCAGACAGATGGTCAATCTGAAAGAACTATTCAGGTTCTCGAGGATATGCTTAGAGCATGTTCTTTGGATTATGCTCGAAGTTGGGATGAGAATCTTCTGCTTATTGAGTTTGCCTATAACAATAGTTATCAGGATAGCATTGGAATGGCTCCATATGAAGCTCTCTATGGGAGGCCATGCCGATCTCCGCTTTGTTGGAGCGAAGTAGGTGAAAGAAGATTTCTCAAACCGGAACTTGTGCAGAAGTGTACTGATAAGATCGAACAGATTAAGAAGAGGCTATTGATAGCTCAAAGTAGACAAAAGAGCTATGCGGATAACCGTCACAGAGAACTAGAATTTGCAGTTGGGTGATCGTGTCTTTCTCAAGATTTCTCCGACCCGTGGTGTATTGAGATTTGGGCGAAAAGGAAAACTTAGTCCAAGATATATTGGTCTATTTGAGGTATTGGATAGGGTAGGAGAAGTGGCCTACCACATTGCACTACCACCGCAGTATTCGCATATTCATAATGTCTTCCATGTCTCCATGTTGCGGAAATATATTCATGACCCATCTCACCATATTCATTATGAGCCTGTCGAGGTTCGCAAAAACATATCGTATGAAGAACACCCTTCACACATTGTGGATCGTCAAGAACATCAACTACGAAGGAAGACTATCAAGATGGTAAAAGTTGCTTGGCATAACCATTCAGATAGCGAGGCCACATGGGAATTTGAAGATGAAGTTCGAGAAAAATATCCTGAACTTTTAGGTAAGTTTCATGAATTTCGAGGACGAAATTTTTTTAAGGAGGTTAGGCTGTAACGTCAAAAATTTAAACAAAGTATTTTAAAAATAACTTTTAAAAAGAATGGAGGCAGCCAATGAAAATTGACCAGGTTCTTATAATATTATTATATACATGATAATTGGATGGATAAAATCAAGCGTGCAATGAGTTAATTAAATTAATATTTTTCTTTATCCTAACGACCACCTATTTCATAGGATCCGAATGTCTTGCAAGTTGAGATTTGGTTTTTAAATCCCACGAGTATACTTTATCGCGAGGAGGGTTTTTAAGGGGAGGTTCGATCCTTGGTGTAAGTCTCGTTCATCTCCCACTATCTCGATCGTTGGGTTCTCTTCTTGCCGAAAAAAAATTGCTGTGAGGGGGTTTACTGTGTCCGGTTGCAATTCATGTCAGTTGATGGATCTGAGCAGCATTGAGTCGTAGGGATCGTTGGCGACAAGGTAAACTATCGATCTTTTGTTTCAAATCTTTTTCTCACTAGATGGGTGGTCATATACAGTACGGTATATTCGTGTAAGATTGGCTTTAAATTATACACGGATTCAGTATTATATTGATATATTTTCCAGAATTTATAGCTGAAATTAACTACGTATTTTAGTAGCGAAAAAAAATTGAAACCACATAGCTACCTATCTTGTATGTTGTTTATTCAAGAAGTTTTTTCTTTTGGAATAAAACTGAAATTTATCCTTTGAATCATGTACATAGTATACGACAAATATGAAATTTTAGTTTTGTTGTATTGTTGGTGGATCAAAATTATATCAAAGGATTTTATAAAGAGTGGAGCGTTTCGTACCTGGAATTACACGAGCATTCAATGTATTGGTGGAATCGTTATCAATTAAACTAAAATAATGGTTCTATATAGGAGAAATACACATAGATTACCTAATTTTCAAAATAAATCGGTTGTTTTCAAAAAAAATTTATTTTCGTAGAATACTGATTTTAGGAGAACCTACATTTCAATCTATTGTTTAACCCAAGTCACCCGTTATTAGAAAAGAAACGGATTTTTTTATATTGGTTAACATTTGCAGATAAAATATTATTCCGTAAATAGACCTATAATATATTATATTTTCCCAAACTCATCGATAAAAAAAACTACTACTGCTACTAACAAGAATAATGGCAATCATAAAATTTATCTAATTGTTACCAACACATTGGATGGGTAGTAATCGGATAGAACGTCGAGTGGTATTTTCTGTAGAGTATGGTGTTAAGATAGTTTTCTTTGATTTAGGTGAAAATTGATTTCCGTGGACAAAGAATCCTATAAAAATATCCGTACAGATTGAGGTATGTACATCAATCTATGTCACATACCGTTGTTATCTATACCCTATTTTCTATTTTATCAACTGTTGCAATGGTATTTTTTTTAATATCTCGTTAAACTGCTTTGATTATATCTCTGTGTTACAACTTTAAGTAATTAGGTGCTAAGTTGATATTTAGCCATAATGCCTACCTATAGGTTAGTTGTTAAATATTACAGAGATAGATACATCAATATGTTTAGTTTAATTTGCATTTTTTTGTTCAATTTTTTTTATTGAAAAATAAGTTATTGTTTTTGACACCACCATTTTACGGGAGTAGACATTGTTCATTGTTGGTCCATTAGAGACTTTGACCCGGTCGGGTGCCGCGCGGACGGTTAATTCCGTCAATTGACCGTTGTAGGCGGGTAATCCTACACTACTTCCAAACAATTTTCCGCTACGACGGTTGACTCAGTACTGATGTCCATTGCATTGGGGTTTGAATAGGAGACCACGTATTGATATTTGTTTTAGTTTAAAATTTTGATTTAAGGGAACGGGGTGGCTTCTATCCAAGCTCGGGCTGCCTGGTGTCGGCAGATGATATTGATTTATATTGATATGGATATATACATTATGGTCACAAAAATTGTAATATTCAAGAAAATTATTGAATTGTTATTGTTATCTCATGACGATTCGCATAATTGGAAAGTCTTGTATAGTTCACTGGTTTTATTGCTCTATATGCCTTATTATGGGGTATTATCGTCATATCATTTTTTTTCTATCCATGGTATATGGATATTGATGGTATGTCTCGTAAATTATTGGTGCATACTTAGTCAAATTCGTTTGACTAATATTGAATTACAACCTTGCAGCTTAGAGGAAAGCAAGTGGGTTGGTCGTCTGCTGGATTGAAGATTCATTGATATTTTCTAGCCTCTTAAGTCATTGTACAGATAGACTTATTTAATTTTATTATGTCGCTCAAACTTGATAAGTCTTTTATTTATTGGTTAAGTTCATTTATTCTTCTATTATGTATGACACTCTGAAAGTTATTTATGGATTATTGAGTTTTTGTCTCGCTCCTGGACTCGAAAAAAAATTCCATTATTTGGGATGCTTCCGCAATTTTTTCCATGTTTCGAGGTCCGGGACGTGACAGTTAAAGCTTATAGAGACCTATATTTGAGACAAAAATGTAAGATCGTGCCCCTATTTGTTACAATTGAAAAACGAGTCCCTTAATTGGGAATTGAGGGATCATTGGAGACCTTTTTTAGTAATTTACCTTTAATTTTACCATATATGCAAGTACATACATATGTATGATGTAAGTATGAACACTTGAATGTGTGCATGCATGTGCATATGTAACGTATGAAGATTTAGTTAGTACTTATTAATAATTAAATATAAAACTTCGCACATATTAAACAAATTTCACTTAAGGTTAAATGGACCAAATTGTATATATAAACTCTATTGAAACTCGATCATAGCAAAAAAGAGTATATAACATACATTGTTGATAATTTGTTCTCAAATGAGCCTTTATCGATGTAAAAAAGAGGGCATAAAATGCATAGTATTTAAGGTTTGTTATATATTAAACCTTTAACAAACTGAATCAAACCCTTGCAAATCAGCACCAAGCCAAATTGAACTCGCATATATTTTCATCTTTGTTGGAAGGAACTGAACCGAAACCTTATATATATATATTAAATGAACCTAATCGAATCTAGGTAGGTTTGCTCTGGTTTGATCGACTACCCCCTAGTGATAATGACATGAGTCCCAGTCATGATAATTTTGCTCTCTTATATTTTTACTAAGTCGAGATAGATGGGGTAAAGACATTATGCTACCTAGGGCTCCTTATATAGGTTGAGGCCTATGATTAGGATTACAAAGAGAGACATCACACTAGTCGAAAGACTAGTTTGCCCTTGAGTGGGTGGAACGAAACACAACAAAACAGTCACCTTCTTGTTGGAACATTTATGCCCTTGAGTGAGTGGAACAAAACACAACAAAACAGTCACCTTCTTGTTGGAACATTTATGTAAATCATTCTCAGCTTGATAAAATATTTTCAAACTTTGTATGGGCGAGTGGTTTGGTGAACATATCACCAATTTGATATGTAGAAGGAACATTGAGAGTATGTAGCAACCTTATGTGTATCAGGTTTATGTGAAATGGCAGTCAAGTTCCACATGTTCCATACGTTCGTGAAACACAAGATTGTTGACTATGTGTATTAATGATCGATTATCGTACTTGAGCTCCATAATGTCTATTGGAGTGATATGAAGATTTGTGAGTATGATGAAATCCATACTAATATTGATGCTGCAAAGGCCTTAGCTGTGTGTTCACTCTCAATACTTGAGCGGAAGACAATTGTTTGTTGCTTAATACTCCAAGTTATCAAGTTCCCTATTACGTAAGTGCATAACCGTGTACTAGGTTTTTTTCCAACATACGTCCTTCGTAGTTTGCATCAAATAATGCTATCAGATCAAAAGTGTTGCCCTGATATATCTCAAAACCATTACACATGCTTACAAGTATGTTGAGCAAGGAGAGTCCATGAACTAAATTAGCTTGCCAACTACACACGATATATCTGGTCACGTGATGGTCAAACACAATTATCAACTAACTGTCTACAGTGATATATATATATATATCCAATTGTTACTGTCACGTAGATGTGTACCTTAAGGTCCATAGGTATTTGTGCTAGCTTAGAACCCTTCATCCATGTCTGCTCATTGCAAGTGGGGACTTTGTTAATTTTTCCACGACCAATTCACAAAATAAAGTATTCATTGCCTTCGAGTTGTGCCAGAGAGGAAGCCAGGAATTTCTACTTGGGGGGGCGACTATTGATACATTATTTGCCTATTTTTTCACTATAAATCATTTTAGTTTTAGCATTGAATTATATTGGTTTTGTAATTCTGCAGAAATGATTCTAAGTAATTATCATTAAATTTATAATGAACTTTACAATAACACCCATGTAAACTTATGATTTAGATAAGTATTTATACAAAATTGTATAACTAATGATACAAAATTCTTTTTTACAAAATACACTTTCATTGTTGTGTTAAGTAATGCAATCAATTTAACACTTCTAAGTAAGAAATATTATACAATGATTTGTCTATATAAATATAAATATGTATGTGTGTGCACGTATTTTCATACCCGATTTCTAATCGAATCATATTTATACATATTTTGATATTTATATTTTTTATTGATTTTTAACTAGGTAAGGATAAAGCAGTCAATTCAATATATGGATATATATGTGTCCATATTTGAATACCCATCTTATTATATAGTTCAAGATTTATTTATAACTATATGTAGCAAATGTTTATGCTATTTTTTTGGTCATATTTGATATATTTTCTATGAAATTGATATAGTATATTTAAGTGATTATATATATATAACTTGGTCTATAAAGTATTTATGTGATTTATACACACGCATATTTGAACATATTTGAACTGTACATACTTTATATCCAAAATACAACAAATTATACAACATTACCGATTGATATATATCCATACAATTTACATACATAGATTCAATATTATAAATATTCATGTCTATTATATAAATAAGGAATTTTTACACTTATAACCTTTTATACTTTCAATATTACATACATAACCCTCCATAATCACGAACTACACTCAGATCCATAGATAGTGCTTACCCCTCGGGGATTTTTGCGCTCCTAACCCTATATGATTTTGCGGGAGGAGGGTTATGGGTGTATGATTAGCTGAAGAGTTGAGCACTATGCAAGGTTTTGGATGTAATTCATGATTATGATGGGTTATGTACGTAATATCAAAAGTATGCATGGTTATAGATATAAATCCATATAGATAAATGGCAATGCTTTCACCCACTTTAAGTAGGATCGACTACATAGATTTTTATCAAATCCATATTGAAAAATCTGATTATTTTCTACGCTGGTTATCGACTACCTAAAACAATCCCTCTCAACAAGGAATTGAACTCCGGATATCCACATTTATATCTGAAAAAATCATTTTCATATCCATATCCTTTAGAAAATGAAAACGGTATCTGTAATTCTATCCATATCCGTAGAAAAGCAAATCTCATATCTTATTTGTCTCCATATCCGTCCAAATCAGAAATACATATCAATAACTCCATAAATACAGATGAGACAGTGGATGGATTCATGCACGCACGCAACACACCCACGCATGCACGTGCACATACGCATGCGCACACCCACACCCACACTCACCCATACATATATCTGTATCCAATTGCATCCCTAATATGATAACACATAATTTTAGTTATAACATTGTTTCTTCTTTTTTTTTGGTATCTTATGGCATGTAATCGCTCTATTATATATTAGATTATGATGATTATTGACCTTATAAATCATGTTTACAACGAAACTATTTCAAAAGTTATTGAAATTAAATAACTACCCATGTAAATTATAATAAAAACTATATATATTCTATTACATATGAAATATATGAAATATATCTATAAGGATCTTGAGAGACTTGGGGGGCCAAGCCCCCTCCCGCCCCCTTGTCTCCGTCCCTGTTGTGCATTGCATTTTCTTTTATTTGTTAGTGAGGGCAATTCCTTCTTTCTTTTCTAGATTTTAGTACTTGCTTTCTATCATATCCCATATGTCGTTCCCATACCTTCTAAATGAATTTGAATGTCGATTTTCTAGTAAGAAGTATCAATACCATCAAATAATGGAAGTCTTATTGTGGGTCTTCAATGATGCTCATGATAGTGGTCATATGTGTGGATTTTAGTTATGTCGTCTGCATGAATCAATCTATTATACCAAATGTGATATAATTTTCTCTCGTCTACCAAATATAAGATACTTTCGTGGCCGCTAAAAATAATGTTATGGTCAATAAACAATTATCATAGATAATAACAACCATATATATAAAAGTCATCCGCAGAAGCAATATAACCACAAGAGACAAGTATTTTAACGTGGAAACTGCACTGGATACAAATTACAATCCAAGTCCCATGACTTAGGATTTTCAATTGATCGAGTCAATCAACTAATCCACTATTAGGGTTATTTCCCCATAGACAACCCAACCATATATAGGTGCTTTGGATAGCATACCAAAGGCTTTACACAACTTGGATCATGCACCAAGTTCCTTGCACAACTTTGATCACACAACAAGTGACAGTTACTACAATAAAGTAAATGTTACAATAACCCTCAAATATAAATATGGAATGGATAATGAGTCTAAATGCATGATTTAATAAACAATAGAGTTTCAAGCCAAGTGTGTAAATGATTGGCTCTCAAAATGTAAGCTTAGAGAAGAAACAACCTCCAACAGAGCTTTGAGAGAGGCTTGAGAGATTTTTCTCTTATGTACATAATGTATGTGAGTTGTGTATAATGACCACGAGATAACCTTGTATTTATAGACGAGTCATAATATTCAACTTAGTAGATGGATATTTAGGAAATCACAATGGCTATAAATTCAATTGAGATGTCCTTAATAGGAAAGTACAAGGGCTAGTTTTTCAGGAGCCTTTTACTAGATATTTATCAAATCAGGCTTGCTTGGACATAGTATAATATAAAATAATGTTAAAGAAGGGTCCTAAGAATATGCTTATATGTTATACACGCATATATTACGACTTTTTACATATGCCTACTACGGAAGTCTTCTTTCCACTTCTTTGAGTTTGTCCATTACTTTTAGCATGTCAATTGAATTTGTCTTTTCCATCCCCTTAAACAAGTGTTTGAGCATTTAAGTAGCTTTACTTTTGTTCTTCATTCTCCATAAACTAGCTCTTTTTTGCTTCATACTTGAAGTGAAATTGTTATGAAATCTGCAGTACTATCTATCTGCACTCACAAAGCTTGTTGACATTAAAATAATAATACGATTAACATCAGTCATGGTACTTACATTCTTCTCTTTTTGACGATGACAAAAAATAAAATTTCGAGACAAATATCTTCACTTCTTCTCCCTTTTCTAACATATCAAAAAGTCCGTTTCTTATCCCCTTTTTAACATATCAAAAGATTTCATTTAAAAAACATTGGAAATAATCTTTCTCCCATTTTCAGAGATATGAAATGCTCCATCCATTTTATTTTACATATGTCTTCCTCTTAATAAAATTTTCCCTTTAAAAACATTTGTTAATTTTAAAAATCATTGTATTATATTCTGCATAAAAAAGAACTAGTAATAAAATTCATATGATGGAAGATTATACCATATGATCAGAGAAGCTAGCCATGATATGTTGTTGGCGACAACATCCACCTAATTGAGTTGTGCCAAGATCTATGTGGGTCTTTGCTATGAACATGAATGTGGATCCTCCCATCTTGATTTCCCATTCCTCATGGCCTTCTTCTATACTGTTACACATGGTTTGGAGTTTCTTTTTGTAATCCTTTCTTATGGACGCTTCTCCTGTTTTCCTCCATCTGCATGCATAAAATTATTCTCGTAACCATTTTTCTTGGATTCTCAGAGTTAATTTAATAATTCGTACTTCATTTTTGAGAATCCATATCTTTCTTTTGGAATAAAAGTTCTAGGTGTACGATGATATGTGGTTGGATTATATCCTATTTTAAGTTTTAGAGATTTTTGCATGAGAGTGCCTAGTAATTTATTCAAGTTTTCTTTTCCATCAGCAAGGACAAGCTTTAGATTTTTATTGTCAATTTCTAGCATATACTATTTTTAAAGAACTATCTTCTTTTTGAATGGCTTTATTTTATATTTTACCTTTCTTTCTAGATTTCTTTGTACCTTTGTATTTATTTAGTATTTTTTGCAATGTCATGCAATTCTTGCAAAACCTTGAATAATTCTTCATAAGAAACCTTTACCTTGCCGTCTTATTGCATGTCTTCCTATTTATCTTCGCTTGAATAAGAATTGATAATATTTGTGACTGCGACATGGGTTTCTTCTTCATTTTCGTATGTATCAAATTCCTCCTATAATGGTGTGAATCTTCATTTTTTTGGGGTTTCAAATAAATTTTGAATTGACAAGTGATAAATGCAATTTCTTTATTTTCATCCATGGGAACACAAGAGGTTGCAGTCACTTGGAGTGTAATACTCCCAGAATAAGTATTTTTTATGTGTATATCAACTTCTGTTTTGGATTTCATTTCTTGTTTCTTGTTCTTTCTCAACTTTGTAACGAAGAAGCTTTTTAATCAACTGATCCAAAGAAAGTGTACATGTATTATTAACTTCCTTGATCATTGTAGCTGTGGTTCCACACAAAATTACATGATATAAGGTGCTTTTTGACATGTATAATTTCATTTATTTGCACATCTGAATTTCGGTGTGAGTTTACAATATGCATGAAATGAATATAATTCTCCATGAAAGTTTGTTCATCTTGAAAAGTTTCGTATCTTTGTTGCAATAAGGGAATTCTACTTTCTTTACCTTTAATGCAATGTTTTAAAAGGCAAACCGAACTGACTTTCTGGTTCAATCGATTAAATCAAGAACCAGAAGAAAAACAATCCAATCACTCGATTTTTACTCAACTCAAAAATAAAAAAATTCGATCAAAAATCGGTTGGATTGCTTAACCAAATTGGATTAATTGAGCCAAAACGACTGGTTCAACTATTCATTTTTTTTGGAAAAAATAATTTTCAATTATTTTATAAAATGCAAATTCTTACTTGTTTATAATTTAATTTTATTCTAACATATAGTATGGTACTCCTTTATCCCTTTTCCTTCCATGTATGTTAATGACCCAATATCACCTCTCCATTACTGCATTACGAGCATTGCCTCTATCCTCCCACGTTTTGTATGAGGTTGTCCCCTTTCAACAATAACAAATGATGCATCCATGCAAAGAAAGAGTTGTCATAATTACACTATGAGAATTAGTAAATAAACAAAAGTTGTCATCAATGGAGTTTGAATAGATTAAAATCGTTAATTTTAGACATCACATATATGCGTTTAAATTAATTTTACAAAATGTATTTATTATACCTTTTCGAGTTTCTTTAATAATTTTTATACCCCAAAATTTTTATCATTCACCCCCCCATATTCTGACAAATTCCCAATATTTTCCTTAGATAACCTTGACAACCTACAAAAATTCATGGAAGTCAGCCTAATATAAAAACCACACTATTAAGTGTGGCACGAGTTCTCTAACAACATGAAATAATTGGTTCAAGGTGCTTGAAGTTAAGACGATTTGACAACACCAAAATGAAATTAATATCTTAAAAATTGATAGAATTTCTTTCCCATGTGTACAAGTAGGATGAAAGATATCTCTTTCAACATGGAGATTCATAATCTACTTTAATATATATTTTAGGTCAAAGTTTTCCCATCCAAGGGTTTTCTTCTTTAATTTATGGCTGGTGCTAAACAAATTCACATCTAGGATAAACTTACAAAATACGATTTTTGTTTGGCAAATCGATGCCATCTCTGCCATCTCTACCAACATGATGCAATAACTTTGGAACATCTCCGGACATGAGA
Source organism: Ottelia alismoides (assembly GCA_037367405.1). Lineage (NCBI taxonomy): Eukaryota > Viridiplantae > Streptophyta > Magnoliopsida > Alismatales > Hydrocharitaceae > Ottelia > Ottelia alismoides. The sequence goes on from JAZKJV010008597.1 coordinate 363,391, forward strand.
TTGGGACAAAATTATTTGAACTCTTAAACGCTCCCAAACAACAAACTCACCATACCAAATGCTGATGGTAACAATCTAATGGTTTATCTTGAAGGAGAGATACATACGAGCTCTTCAAGGTATATCTTTGAACATCAAAGAATTTATGCAGAAGTTTATATGTTTTATTCTGCACCGAATTAGATATTAAATGAACTTAATTTTTTCAATTTATTTTTTCCCTTTCCATACAATAAGAGCTGAATCTTAGTTTTAATGTTTACATAAGCTCTATATATATCCTCATTTAGGGTTGTTCAAATATATCGGTCCCTAGCTTGACTCGCTCATTTCGACCTTAAACTCATGGATATTCGTATGAAGATGGATCGGGTACCTGTATACCATGACCTGTGCCCCATCCAAAAAAACTCGTTTAGTTTAATGGGTACCCACGGGTAGTCAATTAGAAGCTTTTACTGACCGATTTATTCAAAAAAATGCAAATGATTATGTACAAATACCGATATAAAAATATTGTTCTTATTTCTTTTAAAATATAAACATAAATGATGATACATATATTGGTAAATATGAAAAATGTATTACAGAATTGCAAAAAGGATATGGATATGAAATGGATACAAAACAGATATGAAAAATAATAGAAATTGATGTAATATAGATTAGATTAAATTTACATGCATTTGATGGTTCACACACGACGTATCCACATATGTATCTATTTTGAACAGTGTAGATCAATGTCTTAAACAAAATCATAACTCGAATTGTTGTCGAATTTCGGTATCGTCGAAATATCGATTTCGTCGATGTGGCGAAATACCATCGAAATGACGAATTTCATCGTATATGCCTTTTTCGGTGCTCACTGTTAATTTTGAGCCGGATTCGGTGAAATATTGCTGATGTTCCACCGACATATCGCCGGTGTCATTTCGTTGGTCGATATGTTTGTAAATCAACATTTTAGGCTGTAAATAAAATACAAATTTCATATTTATAATGTTACATTTCAATTTTGGATTTAGATAGAAAAGATGAGAGCGCATCAATGACGACAAAATCATATCATCAATTCAAAGTTGATAAATATTGTTTATGGAAAAAATTATAATTGCCGATTTTGTCTCTTTATTAATATTATCCAATAAATAAGTAATTTCTTCTTAACAAAGGTGATATTTCCACAGATACCCATGGGCACCCATTACCCATTAATATTAATACGGTACCCGTTACGATCGAGTATTCGTTGAAATGAGACATGTCGACCCACCCAATAATAACGAGTTGGGACGAGTTGCAATAAATGGGTCGAATACCTACCCATGACACCCCTAGTCCTTCGACTCCTTTTCCTCTCACAGTGGACTTATCTTTACCCGTCATTTTTTACCATGATCTCCGAATGGTTTTTTCTATGTAAATCTGTCTCTTGTGTTATTACTTTGTGGATTGTTGGTTTGTGCAATCACTGCATCGACACCCAACCGAAAGTATGCATCTGATTCCACTCAAATGGCAAACGTACAGTAACAATCAACAGTAAAGATGAACTACATTTTGAACTTCATACAAATTTTTTGAAACTTAATGAACATTAAAAGATATGTAAAAATTCGCGTTACAACTTTCTTAGAAAGACGTGACTGAGACAAACAACAGAAATCAGAAACTTGAACAGCAGTATTCACAGTTACAAGCAATGAACTTCTTCTGTATAATGAAATAAATCCCCTCCTCCAACGAGAAAACCCGCGTGCTTCGTCCAGCAGACAATCCCGACGCACTTGCTGTAAAAGAACGTGAAGACAGTGATCAAATCAGCATTTCGACACTTCCACCGAGGCTTCTACGTTTGTTACAGGCCCCGTAAACCAATTACGTGCACTCAGGATCCACGACGAGAAGACAAGGATGAAGAGACCACCAACGGCTACCGGGGTGTAGTTCAAGGTGTCCCTTGTGATCGGATAAGCGACCGGGAGCGAGAAGAGCACTGTGATTATTGCCACCCAGAGGACAGCGACCCAGCCGATTAGAATCCCATAGCGTCCGAGGTTGAATGGACCAGGAACGAAAGACTTGCGAGCCAGTGTCACCCGGAAGAAGATGGGCAAGGCGTACGCGATGTAGAGCCCTATGGTGGCTATGGAGACCATGGCCTGGAATGCTACCAGGCTACGTAGGGACTGCATAAAGAGGGGAAAGAAATACGTATTATACTGTCAATCTCCGCGTATTATGAGCAACAATGACAACACAAAGATTGACAGAACATAATAGGGTTTTTATCACTTGTGCTGCTTCGAGATATCGCAATATCAGTTACATCACTATCTTTTTGATAATATCAGTTGTGCCCCTCACTTCTTACCATTTTATCAGTTGTGCTCCTTGGGTTAGTTGCCGTCCATCCACAGCGTAAACAAACGTTAACTTTGAGGACATAAGCGGAATTAATTTAAAAAAAGGGGTCAATCCTCCACCACCTCATCTTCTTCGTCCCCTCATCTACTTCCTCTTCCTACCTTCTCTTCCTCCTCCACAGCTCCTCCATCCTCCGCCTCGAGCTCACTGCTCCGCCCACGCACCTTCCCACCTCCGTCATCGTCCTCCTCCTCCTCCCACACCTCCCCTCCGCCCCAGCTCGCCTTCCTCTGCCTCGAGCTCCATGCTCCGCCCCCAGCACCTCCCCACCTCCGTCATTATCATCCTCCTCACTCCCGCACCTCCCCTCCGCTCCCCGCACCTCCCCTCTGCCCCCACCGCACCTCCCCTCTGCCCAGCTCGCCCGCACCGCCCCCAGCACCTCCCTCCGCCCCCGCACCTCCCCCCTCCGCCCCCGCACCTCCCCTCTGCCCCCATCCCGCCCAGGTCACCCCCCTGCCCCGCACCGCGCCGCCCCAGCTCGCCCTCCTCCGCCTCGAGCTCCCTACTCCGCACCAAGCACCTCCCTCCGCCCCCGCACCTCCCCCCTAAGCCCCGCACCTCCCCTATGCCCCCCCATCCGCGCCCAGGTCGCCCCCTGCCACGCACCGCGCTGCCCCAACTCGCCCTCCTCCTCCTCGAGCTCCCTGCTCCGCCCCCAGCACCTCCCTCCGCCCCCGCACCTCCCCTCTGCCCCCCATTCGTGCCCAGGTTGCTCCCTCCCCCTGCCCCGCACGCACCGCTCCCAACACCTCCCTCCGCCCTCGCACCTCCCCCTTCCGCCCCGACCTCCCCTCTGCCCCCCCCCCCCCCCATCCGCACCCAGGTCGCCCCCTCCCCCCTGCCCCGCATCGGGCCCTCCCCCTGCCCCGCACGCACCGCCCCCTGCTCCCCCTCCCCCTACCCCGCACCGCCCCCTCCCCCTGCCCCGCACCACGCCACCCCATGCTCCCCCTCGATAACGTCATGAAGCCGACCTCCTCCCGCACCCAGCCCCCACCGCCCACGCTCCAGTCCACACCTCCTCCCTAACCCTCCTCCTCATTTGATTTTATTCTAACCATAATATCCCTCTTAACCACACCGTGGTTTGAGTAAACTATGGTTATTTTAATTTTTTGACGGTCAATCTGACGGAAAGGCACAACTGATAACGGAGAAAGAAGTGAGGGGCACAACTGTTATTACTAAAAAGATAGGGGCATAACTGAAATTGCGATATCTCAGTGGGGCAAAAATGATAAAAACCCAACATAATATTGTTACTGGAAAAATGGTCTCTTCTTACATTCAGAAACATGCATTAAAAGGAAAAATGCCAATGCACTCTTCACTCTGTTTTGATTTAGATTGGTGTTGTTGGGTTTCTCCTATGGAGTTGATTAGTATTGTATATCAGTGTTTTTGAAACTGGACCGGACCAGCCGGTTCGACCAGTCCGACCGGTGAATCGGGTCTGGACCGATATGGTTAACTGATTTTTGTTGGCTCGGTTCGAATTTCAAATTTTAAAGAACTCGGCCGGTTCAACCTATTGTTTTTAACATGGTTTAATCAGTTTCAACCAAAGTTGAACCACATTTAATTTTTAGTTTATTTAAAAAATAATATCATAGTGAGAGTTGAAAACATGACCTTTGGTTATCAATTTCAAACTCCTAAGGAACTACTTTAGCTTAACTTTTTTGCTTGTAATTGATTTTAAGTAACTTAAACTACTATTATGTTATAAATCAACTAGTCCAAATAATATATATATATATATATATATGGGTTTGGGGATCCTAAACCTAGGTGTAGGTAACTTTCCTACACCCACATCATTTTCTCTCAATTTTTTTATTTTTTTGAAATGGATCCTTAGAGGATTTACTTAAAATATTAAGTTGAATATATATTTCAAGTTTCGTGTAAAATAGACATTCATAACATGTCCATCGAAAGGGGTTGATTTCAGCAAATCTGGGACCGTTGAAATTTGACTGTCTTGATGGATGAGTTAGAAGTCTCAAAATAAGTTGAAATTTGAATGATACGATGGTGATATATTGTGATCTAAATATCCTAAAGATCCATTTCAAAAAAATAAAAAACTTAGAGAAACCGAGTAGGTGTATGGAAGTTACCTACGTATGGGTTTAGGCTCCATTTTCCCTATATATAGGGTTAAATTGGACTGCCCCCTTGAGGGAGCTAACTTGGCTCCCCTCGCGACATTTCCTCCATTTTTTATTTTTTTTGAAAAATTCTTCCGTGAAATTTCATCAATATATCCCTATATTATGTCATTAAAATTTCGTGCGATACAGAGACTCCTACGACCTCCATCCCAGACAGTCATTTTTTAACGGTAACAGAATTGCTAAAATCGACCTCGTCTGGATGGAGGTCGTAGGAGTCTCTCTTTCACAAGAAATTTTAATGACATAATATAGGGATATGTTGATGAAAAATCCACGGAAGAAATAAAAAAAAAATAATAAAAAATGAGCGAAATGACGAGGGGGAAGCCAAGTTAGCTCCCCGCATAGGGGCAACCCCATTTTACCAATATATATATATAATGTATGACATTTGATGGTGCATTCGAAAAAATATTTTATGTATAGTGTGAAATATATGCATTGTTTATGTATCTTATATTTCATGTATATATATTTTATGTATAGTGTGAAAAATATTTTATGTATAGTGTGTATTATATATATTATTTCATTTCGGTTTGATTGTCCGGTTCAACCACTTTTTTCTCACTGCTCCGATTTAATCCGATTTTAAATAATGATGACATCATAATCCGGTTGAACCGATTTGATTACATGGTTCAACCCGATCCGACTATTTCGATAAAGTTTCCAGTTCGGTGTCCAATTCGGTTTCAAAAACAAATCAGCATGTATGTGAAGTCAACCCCTTTGATCCAAAGGGTATATTGGTAATTTCATGCAACCCATTAGGGCCGCCGCTCATTGTACTAAGAAGACAAGGGATGGTGTGAGAAAGGGAGCAGGCAACTTGCCGAACCATTGATATTCTTGTGTCTATGTGTTTATGTGTGTTTTCTCCTTGAAAATCTTTGCTTGTGTTTCGATCGGATACGTTCCCAACATATGTTTGGGTATCCAGAAGCTCACCTCACCAATCCCTCAATGAGGCAAAGTTAACCTATCCAAATAAAAATAAACCGTGTGTTTTGGCAATGCAGATCTCAGAAGAGGGGAAGATCCTCAAAAACTGGATGCATAGCTCCTTTTTGAGGCAAGCGTACAGTTTTTCATCAATGCAACGAAACCAAGAGTAAGTCGATTTGCTCTTCCTAATAAATACGCGAGTCAGTGAAAGTTGGCACGCTTGTCCAATTTTTGTAAAAATGCAACTCAATGTTAACAAAGACAACATGCCCAACTATTTTCTCTACACTCTAAATTTTGAAGAAAATCAATGCTTCAAGAGAAAGGTAAAGACGATACCGTCAGCGCCATGCAAAATGATATGAACGCAGAGAGCCAAACTGCATTTATCGGGACCTCCTGGCTGTTCACTCTGTGCCATATAAGAGAAAACGGCATTGCTCCATCTCTAGAGAAAGCATAAGCCATCCTGTAGAGTGAAACAGAAACACGTAAAAATCCAGAAAAAATGCATTTATCCCATATAAAAACAAGAGAAAAATTTAAATGAGAAAGGAAACTAAAGTTTACCTTGAGTTACTTGTTACTGAACTCATGCCACAGGAAAATATAGCAACAGCAACGATACCCAGACAAATAATCCCTCCAACTCCATTCCCATATCTATTTTTGAACGCCGAGTAAAAGACCTGTGCAATCGCATAGCCTCCCAGCATCATTATCAGTACTCAAGAGGTCAGGAATGTTCGTCACTGCAAAGGTAATGCCAAGCAGGTAAGCCCAACCGACTATAATGGAGATGCCGATGGAACTTATGATTCCTTTAGGGCCATTCTTGTCAGCACGTTTTGTTTCCTCCGTCTGAAATAATTACAGAAAGTATACATATCCATTACAACCATCTAAATCAAGCAAACTGTAAAAGAAAATGAGAGCTTGTTGCTAATAAAGGGAAAAAATTCTGATTTTCCCTGCAACCACAATGGCATGCAGTCATTAACA